>NJRQ01000118.1:397777-429931 GCA_003063805.1 Aphaenogaster ashmeadi | reverse complement strand
TAACTGTAACTTCGTTACAAGTAACGAGTTACTTCCCAACCCTGGAAATATTTACAACTGCATACTTTTTCCTCATTCCATATAAACAAGAAATTTACTATATAAATACCATTCTACAATTGTAATCTCAACCAATTCAGCACAATTTAATGACAACATAAAGTATTAAATACATCTTGTCTTGCAGTTCTTATAACGTCAGTTACCTAAACATCTTCAGAAGGCTGACCTTAATGATATTCATAGCTCTTACATAATAGGGAATGATGAGATATGTATATAACACTCAAATCAGTTGGACCGAGGAGTAACGGTTTAATCGACAATTATAGATAAAAGTTCATTGATAAAATTACACAATAAACGTGACAAAGACAGAAATAAAATATTAATTGCAAGATAAATTTCATTTTCGGCATTTATGAGTATTATACAAAAGTCTTTTAACGTTTCACAACTATAAAAAAAAAATTAACCACTTTTATTAATATCTTATTTATAATATTTATTATATAGCCAAAATATTATATCAAAGATTTTTGATATAATATTTTATAGATACAAGATTTTGATACATATAGCATACAAAAGACGCTTTATTTATTATATTATTTGCGAGAGCTTGTTAAACATAAATGGACTTAAGTACTAATTTGCAATGTAACTATGCAATTTACAATTACAATTGAATGTATATATTAACTTATGTATAAACATGTCATTAGCACTTATTTGTAATAGACAACGTCGTAAAACGAATTCTGTGTTTATTCAATATTTGCATTGATATGCAAGCTACGTGGATGACGTCGACGAATTAATCAGTCAGGTTCAAAGTCCGCGCACGCCGACACCCCACGCATGTATGTGCGCGCGCGCAAATGCGCTCGAGAGTATCGATACTCGATACTCTCGTTTAAACGATAAACGATTATCGATAAAAGAATTAATTTTTAAAAAATGTTTCTCTTTTTTTCATTATAAATTAATCTATAACTTTTCATGTGTGGTGTAATAAATAAAAGAAATAGATTTTTCATCGTCACGAACAAACATAGAAATTATTTTTGCGTGTTTACAGCTAGTATTAAAATTTCCGAACTCACCGAAGTAATATATAGAAACAATACGTGAAAAATTACAAAGATAAAAGCAGCATCGGATTCGCGTATAAGCCAAAAACACTGGAGTCCCACATTGTGAAAAAATCTCTCATTATCATTTTAAAGATTTTTATAAAGAATCATTTTTCGCCTTTATTTAAAAAAATTTAAATTTAAATAATTTAAATTAATTATCCTATTCACGCGGAGACGAAAAAAGATCACATCGTGATCTTTCGGGCAGCTGCAATTTATCATGAATTATTGAAATGCAGACAGGAGTAAAGTCGAAAGTCGCGATTCCTCGTTTGCCAGTCGTTTACCAATCGAGTCTGTCTCGGGTCTCCTCGAACGTTCCCCCTCCCCGTCAAGCGCTCCCGCCACTACTTTGCCCTCCCCTCCCCTCCCCCCGCCTCGCAGAAGCTACACGCAAGCGCTTAGCGCCCGGCTCTGCGGTACCCGTTACTCCCGTTAGCCCGCAATAGGGCGACAAGACACAACTACACGACCGAGTGTCGCTAACACGCGGTGCCGCGCGTGACTCGTGATTTTCGTTCCCCTCGGTGAGAGTGAGTGCCCGTCCGACCCGAACCGACTGACATTATGGCGAGCTGCAGGCTGTTCGGCGCCCTCGCGCGCTGCTCCCGCGCCAACGCGAATTTCGCTTTGAAATGCACAGGTGATTACGTGTCCGCTCCGTGGAAGGAAGGAGCGCGAGTTTAGATATGGCATCTCGGATAAATTTCACTGGCATATCGCGAGATGATGGCGCGTTTCTCCGCTTCGACATTCACGTCAGATATCGTCTGGAGGTCGAGGTATCAAGAGTAAAGGGGTTGAACAACCTCGCCCATACAGCACAGAACATTGCAGCAACATTTCGGCAATATTGCAATGTTACTGGAAGCTTCTGTGCTGTATGGGTCTGAGTCGGCAACAGTCCGGAGTAAAGGGACGTTCGAGATTGCGAACGGCAATGGCGCGTGATTTACGTCAGCTCCGAGACGCGAGCTGCAGGTTTATTCGTTAGGAATCATCGTTGAGTTAAGAAAGATAGTCAGCAGCTGATTATCCTTCTTCTTGACACTGGATATACGTGGATATGCCAGACCGGTACGTCGGGCAAGATGCCGATAGGTGCGCCGGTGTAAGGTGCGTTCGACCTTTGCTCCCACAATCGAAAAGAGCTCGCGATAAGGTCGATTAGCGCTAACTTCGGAGTCCGACCGGCCCCGACATCCGAGAGTTATGTTATTTTGAGGAATACCTCGCTATATTTGCACTAGGGCACTGGTCCGAGCGAATATTACGTGATCATGCTGTACTTTCGTACCTTTGGACTGAAAGTCCAAAGTTCGAACTTTGTTCAATTCGAACGAGCTGTTCGAAATGACGTCCGAAAACTCGATTGTTTGAGTTGACAGTTGAAAAAGGGTTCCAGCATTAATTGCATTCATTGTAGACAGAAATAACTGGCTTTTGTTTGTCCCCCTCTACGTCGCCTAACTTCACCTCGCTATCTCACCTGTAGATTTACTTTGTAACTTTTAATGACAGTGTCATTATCACGCTATCGTTGTGCAGCCTTTTCGCCATACATTATATACTTGCCAAACAATAATATAACGATAATGATACTATTATTACAAATTACAGAATAGGCCTGCAGAAGTAAAAAATTCATACACTGGATCAATACACATTAAAGACTGTTATATATGAATATATCTCTAAATGCAACGGTATAATATAATCACTTTATAATAATGAAATCATTAATGCATATTCTGCTAACTAACGTGATAATATCATTGTTGACTATTTGTATACTCGTTTAAAATATTTATATATGCTTCTATATTTAAATAACTTCATGTATAGCAGCTTTTAATATGCACTAATCCAGTGTAGGGTGATCGAATTCGCTATAAGACTCCTGTAGGCCTATTCTATCCTTATATTGTCGTTGCGCAGCTTTTTTATGCATTATACCTGCGCAACGACAACATAACGATAACATCGTTAAAGGTTACAGAATCAATCAGGAGCCCTAACGTAACTGCAGATCCAAACGACTGAAGTTTATGTTCCAGCTTGAAATTAAAACTTTTGATTTTCGAATTGTTCGACCGTCGGAAAATTCCGAGAGTACTTCACGTATTTCAAACGAGAGAAACAAATATACTTCAGATATAAATAGAGATAAAATGTATAAAATTGTAGATAATGGAAAGATAGATGATTTTTTTAAACATTTCCTTGCATTTCGAGAGAGAAATGAAAGGAATATATATATAGTTTTAAAGAATAAATAGAAGAAAATATATAAAAATGTAAAAAATACGGTTAACTGTTTTATTTCCAAATTATCTAACAGGTACAAAAAAATATTTATTTGTATTTTTATGTATATGACAACAAATAAGCGATTCATAAAAACCAGGGTTGTTATGTTTTAAACATTTATATTTAAAACAAACGTTTAAAACATGATTTTTTAAAATGTGTTTTTTAAGACATATTTATAAATTTTTGAAGTATTTGATTAAACTATTAAATAATTTTAATTTGTGTATATAATATATAAAAATTTATTTCATATATATATGTATATACATATATGTTAAATGTATACATCATATAAACTAAATAAAGTTAATATAATATTAACTATATATATAATATAATATATAAACAATAAAAACTAAAATAATCTTTAAAATAATATGTATGTTTAGTAGTTAAAATAGTAATCTCTCCAGTCATAGTGCGGACTATGATTATTGACTGGAGAGAAAAATGTGACCTCGTTAAATTTGAAAAAAAATTCTTGTATTGTCATTGTCTTGTATTGTCGCTAGAACTTTGTAATTTCTAGCCGGAATATGTATTAAGTCAAAATCAAATGGAGAATAATATATTAATGGAGAATAACATATTATAATATATTATAACATATTACAATATATTATAATACTTACATTATAAAAAGAAAATAGAAATAAACTTTAAAATAAACTATAAAAAAATAAATATTTTTATTCATCTTTTAGAATTGAACTGTTCGAATTTAAAGTTCTCATAATTACCGACTAATATCGAATTTATACATAGAAATAAAATTAAATCTAAAAAAATCATATCTCAATATATACAATATAAATAAATATATGTTCAAAACATGTTTTTTTGTTTTAAACATGATTCTTTTTATACTAATTCTACAGTATGCTTTTTGCTTCTTGTTTCTTTAGAAATTTAACCAATTGCAGTTGATTTTAAGAAGAATAATCGAACAGGATTGGATTAATTTCTGAGAAACAAGAAGCAAAAAGCATACTGTAGAATTAGCCTTAACGCTGCTTAAAACATATCTAGAGCGTTAAAAACATGTTTTAAACAAAAAAACAGAATGTTTAGTTTTTTTTTAAAACACAATTTTGACCGAGCCTGATAAAAACATTTTGACATCTTGGAAATGTTTAAAGATTTGTCTAGGGATTATTTTTATTGCAACTGTATATAATAATCTGCATTGCAAAGTTATTATACATAGTGAAAACCTTTTTTTAATCTTTGGTAAATCCACCTAAAATATTTCAAGGAAATTATAATTCTACAAGCTCTTACTGTATTTATGATAATTTTTATTATTGAACTATAATGCAACAATGTTTGTTGCGAAACCGTAACAAATAAAAAACGATGATATTCTGTGTTACTGAGAACTTTTTAAATACATAGCAAAGTATGTATTAATACAAGTGTAAAATCTTTACAGCTATCTACATAAGACTATAAGAAATTAATATATACCCAAGTGGCAGAGTGACATTAAAAGACGACATAATGATATCTAAGTAGACCAAAATAGATGTCACTATGTCGTCTTTGAACGTCATTCTGCTACTTGAATATTCACAAATATGAAAATATAGACTGCGATAATATTTTATGTCATAATTTATAATATATGGTTTTAGTGGGAACAAAAGGGTTAAAAAGAAAACATTTATAATAGATGTGTCTTAAAAAAGGTATATCAAATTGTTGTGAAACCGGAAGTTAAGAGATCAGATTATGGATAAATCACAAAATTGAAAAATTTTTGTCACATGCAATAAGATAAATTGTGACATAAATCACAAAAAGTGACAAGAATGCAAGATATAAGAATAAGAATATGGATGAGGTTTTATCACACAATGTAAATGTCATTGATTATATTTCAAAGTAGAGGAATTACGAACGTAATTCATGATAAACATCACAAAAGTTTTTATGTTTTAAAATTTAAAAAGTAAAAAATATTTTATTGATGGAATTAATTCTCTTATTACGATGAAATTGTCTTATATCTTATATCTTATATCTTATATATTACGTAATATTAAGAGAGAGAGAAAAAATACAGTTGTATTTCTGTATATATCGATAATATCGATATTATAGTATTACATTTAATTATTTATGTGTCTCACATTTTTTATTTTATTTTTAGGTTTGCAACAATCGATAAGAACACTAGCAACCGAGGCAAATAGGAAACATTTTAAATGCAAAACCGTTGGCGATGTAGCAGTCATTACTATAGATTCACCAAATACCAAAGTAATGTATAGGAATCATATACAATTTTGTGTGTGTGTGTGTGTGTGTGTGTGTGTGTGTGTGTGTGTGTGGACGTGTCGGCGTGTGGGCGTGTGTGTGTGCGTGCGTGCGTGCGTGCGTGCGTGCGTGTGTGTTTACACACATGATTAAATATGAAAATAGAATTACTTTAAAATAGAAAAAGTATATCAGATCTTTATTTTATATCAATAAATTTCAAGGGAGCTCATATATATGAGCCGAAACGTATGTTATAAATGTTTATAGACGATATATTAAATATCTAATTATAATTTGTAAATTTGCACATTATTTACCGCGCTGACTCCTAATAGTCCCCTTGAAATTTATTGATTTGAATAATAAGGAGTCCACACTTCAAATTACTAAATTCTTTATTTTATATTTATTGTTGATATAGATAAATACCTTAAACAAGGAATTAATGTCGGAGATAGAAGGATTGCTGAAGGAAGTTCAATCAAATCCTCTTGTAAACTCAGCAGTTATTATTAGTGGAAAACCAGACAATTTTATAGTTGGTGCAGACATTAATATGTTACAAGCTCTTCCGGATGCAGAAGCTGGTTATCAAATGGCGAAAGAGGGTCACAGAATTTTGGATCTAATAGCGAATAGTAACAAACCAATTATTGCTGCTATTCACGGTTCATGTCTTGGTGGAGGATTAGAGGTAACGTATCTTTAAATAAATCTTAAAATAAATCAAAAGACGGTTAGCTCTAAAACAGGGAAATAAAAAAGAACCAAAAAGACGGAATTGTTGATCCGATTATTTTATACAGGTCGCGTTAGCGTGCCATTACAGACTCGCCGTCAAGGACAAGAAAACCAAGTTAGGATGCCCCGAAGTAATGCTCGGGCTTCTTCCTGGCGGCGGTGGTACTCAGCGCCTGCCTCAGTTGATTCCTCTTCCCACCGCTCTGGATCTGGTACTCACCGGTAAAAATGTTAATCCCGACAAAGCGAAGAAACTTGGACTAGTGGATATCGTGGTAAATCGTCTTGGACCGGGAATCGCATCGCCCGAAGAAAAGTAAAAATATACAAATAGATCGCACGTTTCCCTTCCAATAGATACGCTTAAATTTTTAACACTAATTTCTTTTCAAGACGTATTAATGATTTTAGATCATTTATGTCATAAACATTTAAGTAACAATAATTTGCTTGTAATGATTTGTACATCTCTCTCTCTTTCTCTCTCACACACGCGCGCGCACACACACACACACACACACACATGTATGTATTCACGAATCCTTCGGAAAATATTTGGCTCGTCTTTCGTATTATATATATACTAGCTTTTTCGCCCGCGCTTCGCGCGGGCTTAAAATCTCTTCCTTTATATTTCACATAGAGAATGAATCGAGAATCAGTTCTAACATTACAGGGACGTAAATTTTATTGTCACAAACTTATTCTCTCTCTCTCTCTCTCCCCCTCTCTCTTTCCCCCTTCTCTTTCTCACTCCCCCTCCAGGGTGCTTCATAACATCTCCGAAACACAATTTTATTTTACTTTAATTTATTTTATTTTAGTTTAATTTAATTTTAACAATTCCGGTCCAACAATGAAAGAGGAGTTCGCGGACAGACAGACAGACAGTTTTGAAACACCCTGTATTTCTAAATCGAACCTCATGACAGCATTTCCCGCAAAATTTTGGCACCTGTTGCAAGAAAATCGATCCAATAATGAAAGAGGAGTTCGCAGACACACAGACAGACAGTTATGAAACACCCTATATATATAAATCGAACCCCATGACAGCATTCCCCGAAAAATTTGAAAAATTTTGAGACCAGTTGCAAGAAAATCGGTCCACTAATGAAAGAGTAGTTCGCGGACAGACAGACAGACAGAGATTAGGGACTTATATATATGTAGATGATATATATAATATATATATATATATAAAATTGCATATATAATATCTCTTTCTTTAGAATAAAACTTTAATATTTGCTGTGCATCAAAATTATATGCATTATATCGTATACTTAAAAATCAAATTATGTTTTTCAGTACGATGAGATACCTAGAGGAAACCGCAGTGAAAACCGCGCAGGATATCGCAAACGGAAAACTGAAGATTCAACGCGGTCCGAAATCTCTTATGGACAAGATAATGCAACAGGTTCTATCCATCAACTTCGTCAAGGATCAGGTGTTCAAGAAAGCGAAAGCCCAGGTGATGAAAATGACGAATGGCTTGTATCCAGCTCCGCTTAAAATCTTGGAGGTGGTGAGGGTCGGTCTGGATAAGGGTCCCGTTGCCGGATTTGACGCCGAGGCCAGGGGATTCGGTCACCTGGCAGCTACACCGGAGTGTAAGGGCCTTACCAGTTTATTCTTCGGCCAGACAGCGTGCAAGAAAAATCGTTTCGGCCCGCCCAAGAGCGCAGTCAAGTACGTCTTTTAATAAATCTTTAAGTAGAGCTGATCAAAATAATTATCGATATTATTCTATTACGATTCAATGTGCACAGGAAAATTGCTGTAATTGGCGCTGGTTTGATGGGTGCGGGTATCGTCCAGGTCACTATTGACAAAGGCTATGACGTCATTATGAAGGATACCAATGAGACCGGACTGTCTCGCGGTATAAGTCAAATTCAGAAGGGTCTGGACGGCGCTGTGAAGCGTAAACGGATCTCCAGGTTCGCATCTTTTCTGTAAAAAAGAAGCTACGCATAAAAAGATAGATCTTTTAACGGAAGTTTTCTATGCAGTATCGAAAAGGACAAGCATCTGTCCCATCTCGACGCGACGTTAAATTACAACTCCTTCAAGGACGCAGACGTAATAATCGAGGCTGTCTTCGAGGACATTGCCATCAAGCACAAAGTCCTGAAAGAAATCGAATCCGTGGTGCCTAATCACTGTGTCATCGCGACCAATACGTCCGCTATTCCTATCACAAAAATCGCTGCTGGTAGTAGTCGTCCTGACAAGGTAAAGTCATCTTAATATTTAATTGCAAGTTGTAATGACATTTAATCACACTAAATATTATTACTGTTTTAATGCAAAATGTTTATGACCATAAAAATATTTAATTTTTTAAATTAAAATATAATTAAGAAAAATATATATACATGTAAGCTAATTAAAT
Organism: Aphaenogaster ashmeadi; assembly: GCA_003063805.1. NCBI lineage: Eukaryota > Metazoa > Arthropoda > Insecta > Hymenoptera > Formicidae > Aphaenogaster > Aphaenogaster ashmeadi. Next base: position 421,075 of record NJRQ01000118.1, on the reverse strand, counting down.
TCTATTTTATTTTTTCAATTATAATAGTTACATTATAAATATGTAAATGAATGATGAGCTCTTCAGGATATATTTTTTCACAGGTGATCGGTATGCACTACTTCTCTCCTGTCGATAAAATGCAGCTGCTAGAAATTATAACACACAAAGGAACAGCCGAAGAGACAATCAGGACCGCTGTAGATGTTGGCTTGAAGCAGGGCAAGACTGTCATCACAGTCGGTGATTGTCCCGGATTCTACACTTCAAGAATACTTTCTACGATGCTTTCAGAAGCAATTAGGTTAATGCAGGTGAGCTACTGTAGTAACTATATTTTACAGAAACTGAAAATGAACAATATCTCTGAAGTATTTAAATATTTAGAATGGATCATTATAATTGTTAAAGCAATGTTGGCACTGATAATATTACACAATGTTGGCATTGATTGTTTCAATTCTAAATCACAAATATAAATGCGATGCAATTTGTTTAACAGGAAGGCGTGGAGCCAGTACATCTGGATAAACTAACAAAAACATTCGGCTTTCCTGTCGGTCCAGCCACTTTATCCGACGAGGTCGGCATTGATGTGGGTGCTCACATCAGCGTTGACCTCGAGAAAGCTTACGGCGAACGCTTTAAGGGAGGAGATGTGAAAATTCTCGATGACATGGTCAAAGCTGGTTTCCTTGGTAAGATTTATCGTATCGCAACATAAACAACGTTTCCGGGGAATAGTAAATAAATTATTTTGTATGCGTTCTTCAGGGATAGAAAAATTCGCATAGTTAATAATAATAAAAATAATGAAATATCGCACTCAAACAAGCTACAATATAAGAGTATCAAGTTATGCTAAAATTGGATTTTACATGTGAATTTCAGGACGCAAATCCGGCAAAGGTATATTCGTCTACGAAACCGGCTCCAAAAACAGAGACGTAAACGTCGGCGCGTTGGACATTTTAAAAAAATATAAGCTCGAGCCTAAGGGTAGCACGTCCGACGAGGACCGTCAACTGAGGATGGTCTCGCGGTTCGTCAACGAAGCGGTGCTATGCTTAGAAGAAAATATTCTAGCTAATCCCGTAAGTTAATGCTCTTATATCTGATACCTTCAACAAATTTTCGAACAATAAATAATAAGGATGATAAAACTTGAGATAATATTCTGTATCAGATTTCTACCTGTAAGTTGAATTAGAGATAATATTTTATATCATTCTATCTCAGGAAACAATATAATGATTGTTCTATTGATGACTGAGCAAATTGTATTGTCTGAGTTGCTATTATTTAGTAGATAACAAAAGAATAATTTAAATATCAAAATTTTTTAAACAAAAATTTGAATAAAATTCTTTAAATTGCAGCATATATTTCGCTTATGATACTTTATTTCATGGAATTACATCAACTTATAATTTGTACTTCAAATATTAAATGGATCCTTTCTTGTTATTTTCAAAAATGATTACATTTACTCAATAATTTGTCAAGAGACCGACAAAGTATTCGTCTTACTTGAATCAGATAATTGTTTACATTTACTTTTTGCTGTTATTTATTAACCATTCGTATTTTAGTTGGAGGGCGATGTGGGAGCTGTGTTCGGCCTGGGCTTCCCGCCATTCTCGGGTGGTCCATTCCGTTGGGTGGATGCGTACGGCGCCCATCGACTCGTTAAGAAGATGGAAGAGTTCCAGAGTCACTACGGCGAAACGTTCAGACCGTGCCAATTACTGCGCGATATGGCGGCCGATTCTACGCGAAAATTCCACTCGAAGTAGAAGTTTTCGATAGAAATCCATTATCGGTATACCTTCGCGTTGATTAATATTCATCCGAGAGTTGTATTATATCTGTTCGCTTCAGGCTCAGGGAGAGAAGGAAAGAGAGAGAGAGAGAGAGAGAAAGCATCTCGAAATAGGTGCAAAGATTAACCTTTTGTTATCCTGCAATCTCAATTTGGAGTTTGCATTTGTTATATCTCGCGTGTGCTAATTCGTTGAAAGGCTACTCCTAGTTGGAAAAATCTTTGCCATCTTTTTCCAATCATTAAGCACTTAGATATCACCTCCATTATGACAGAATAAACATAAGCAACATGCATGTGAATTTATATATATCTTAACTGTAGGACTATACACTATATATATTTTTGTAAATGCGAATCACACACTGAGTCTTTTAAACCTGGTTGAATATTTTTAACTCTGGTAGAAATGCATATTTTTCAACGAATTTCTTTCTAGTAGAAACATCAGAATATGATTATCAATTCAAGACTGTTTCTTATATTCTGAAGTATAAAGGTTTAAACGAGAAGAAATTTTCGAGAATATTAACGACTTGAAATTTTCGTTGGCTCTCCCATGTGCGTAGTCCTAAGGTTGATAGTGTTAATAATGTTATTTCTGATTAATGGTTTAATCAGAAGAAAAAATATCAGACATTATCAGACAAAAGCATTAAAAGGAATGCAGCTTTAACTGTACTTAGCACAATTTTATTCATGCGAGATACAGTATGACGCGATTCCACCTGTGCAGGTCAAATAGGAGGGGCTATAATGCGAGCAGCCACGCATAATGCGCCGAGACTGTCGCGACTTCTAGAGTACTATAGTATATTTTTGGACTTGGTATTTACACGTCCCGCGCCCAACGACTTCCCGCGAACACATTGTAGATAGATTCGTGCATTTATTAATTTCGAGATTTTATATGCTACAAAATATTTGATATCTTTACAAATACCTTTTCAACACTCATTGTAAGTTAGGCGAAGCCATACGTAACAATTGTACATCTATTTTTGCAAATTTATCAAAAAATAAAGAGTTTCTATATTTGAGCGTATTCTCTGTCCCTCCGAGAATTTTACCCTTTATCTCAGGATTGTGCCGTAGATTTCAAGATTACGTCTACATAGATTGTTTACATATTATCTACGTGATGTTTACACGGATTTTTTTCATGTAGACAATGTAAACTATTGAAATTGGATAACACAATGCACACAAAGGAAGAGTAATTAAATTATAAAATAATAAACATATTTAACTTTAGTATTAATTATGAAGTATTAATTATAATTATTTAATAATGATTGCAATTGAAACAAAATGCAAATATCCGATGTCTAATAATTCATACATTATACTGATTGTCTACATATATGTAGATGTCATGTACGTGCCATCTATAGATGACACGTTAAACATAATTTACATTATCTACGCGTAAATGTAGACTACTATATTTTATGCGTAAACGCCCAACCTTGCCCTTTATCACTTTTCGATCCAATATCATCTATGTTATCGAGCGAAGCATTAAAAGCATTTAACACTTCAATATTCCTTCTATTCATAATTATGATTCATCTTTTTTAGAAATTCCATCTATTAATTCGCAATTTCGATTGACTTGAAATGTTCTTTGATCTAGCTATGATTATGGCATGAGCAAAAAATCATTTGTTTTTGTGCATGATGATCGATCAATCGTCCCGATTTTATTTAAAAAAAAAATCTAATAAACCAGTCTGATAGTTAATGTTAATCTCCGGAATTGTACGCATACACACCCAATATAGAAATGGAAATATTCAGCTTGATGCAACAGTCGAGAGATGTTGCACTCTTGTTTGCGTCGATATCATTTCTTCCAGTCGAGTAACATAAATGGAGCAACATAAATTAGATACGTTTGTGATATGTTTTACGTCTATATCAATTTCCTCGGTATTTTCAATTCCTCTAAAGGATTTCCACGGTTTTCTACATGATAAAAAGAATTTGTAACACTTCTAGACGTTTTCAGAAATTAACACTATAAATAATTTTCATAAATTATACATAATTCCATTTATAAAACAAATTAATCACCATTAAGTAGGCTTTTCGTTATATTTATAATTATATATAATTATAATTTATTTATAATTAATTATATAATTATATATATAAATACAATAAAAAGAAAACATACAGCTGCTTTATAAAAAAAAGTATGTAATTAACAATGCTATTACTGTTTTTTTGGCACCAATTGATTCATCTCATTATTTAGTTTAAAAGTAAAAGGTCTTCGAAAAATTAATATTTTATGAGCTATTTTACATTTTATATCAAAATTTGAATATATAAAATATAAAATAACTTGTAAATTATTCAATTTTTGGCCATCTTATATCTTTTTAAGCGGAATATTTCCGAAATTGATTTATATAAAAAGATTGATTTATAGTTATACAAAAAAATTAAGTTCTCATTTAAAAAAAATACGATTATATCTTTTTAGTTACATCAATAAAGAAAAGACTTCGTAAAAAGATAGTACCAAATTGAATCATTCTAATTTCTTCCATCTTTTTCTTCTTCGACCGTACTATATAAACAGATACATATAATTATTAATTTATTTAAAATTAAATATATATATTTAATAACATGTTATGTCTCAACAAAATACAACTTTGATTTAAACTTATTTTAGCGATAATAAAGAACAAAAATAGTCAGTAATACGAGCAAAAAAATTATAGGATTAAAATTATAAATATATTTATTACAGAAATATAAAGATAAATAAAATTATCAGAGAGAGAGAGAGAGAGAGAGAGAGACGTTTCGACTGTACTAAGTCTTTCTCAACATATAAATAATTGACATTATCTTTATACTTTTGTTTATAATTTTAATCCTATAATTTGCTCGTTTATTGACATTTTCTTTTATTATTGCATTATCGAGCTCTTTGTTTTCCTATTATTTATTTAGCGTCTAATAACGAAACTTAACGAATGTCGGACACGCGAGGCTTGCTTCGGATAGCGACCTCGTTTGAAAATCTCCTTCGCCACGCGAAAATTCGCGATTCCGCGAGTGTTTGCATACGCATTCGTCTCGCGAGAATTAAAACCAATCGTGCACGCGCGCCAAGTTCTCGTCGCCAGACGAATTTTAATAAAGGCGAACTCGCGAGGGGTAATCGCGAGGATATTTTGCATCATCTACCGGTCCCAGCGCACCTGTTTATGACATTAACGTCGCTCAATGAGACCGAGTCCTTGGCTGACGCAAGAAAATCGGAAATTTCGCGAGAGCCATATTACGCGCGACGACGACGACGATGGCGGCGGCGACGACGGCGTTGTTTTTGCTCGTCCTGTTTCTGGCACCCGGCCCGGAAAAGTCCGAGAGAGGCGGCCAGACCGCCTTTTAAGCGGAATGTTAAACACGGCGTTTCCTACGACAGTTTCACTTATAGCATATATTTTTCTCACGTCCCGACGTCAGTTATCAAACACGTCCCAATAATCATCTGCGATAAGAAACGTCTCGACGGTGCGCGCGCGAAATACGCGGTTTAGATGCCACACGTGATAAAGAAAAACGTCTCGTCGCCGATAACGTACATATGTCTGGCAGAAATTCGACGGATCTCGAAAAAGATACGCTAATCGTCGCACGAGCATTAAGAGACGCCCTCATCGAGATTTTGCTTTTACATTTCCAGAATACGTTCGATATCCCGCGACTCTATCGAAATGCAGGGAACTTCAGAGCGTAGAGCAGAATGGCAGGAACCAGAATATTGTATTTTAGATTAGAAAAGTATTTTAGACTCAAAAGCTGAGGCGGCATCGCTTCATTCCTGAGAAATATAAGAATATTATAATTGGATTAATTAAAAATGTTTTTCTTGTGTGCAATAAATAAACCGTATACTTTTGCCAGAGACTATCGAAAGCATTCCTGGAAGCCATTTTGTGAAAGCCATTTCAGCTCTAGCCGCTATAGCGTCGCGTTCTGAATGAAGTTAGCCACGCCGAAAAACTTATTGAAAAACTATCTTGTGAAATATTCTACAAGTAAAAAATTTCCACATTTTTCTATTGAAATCTATTTAAAAATAGAGCACTTCAAAATAGAGTATTTTAGGAAAGCAAAAACTTATTCCACTTTAGAAATTATCCGTTTGAAATGATATTAAAGTATCTGATTTTTTCTATGCTTCTTCAGAATAAATGTTCCCTCTCCTTTCTTACCTTTTTCAACATTTTAGATTATTTTTCTATCATAGAGTAACAATTTAACTTTATTAGATTTCTTCATGCAAAAATATTACTTCAGCCGAAATCAACATATTTAGAATACAGAGAAATTTCATTCTTCTGTAGGATAAAATATTTTTATTTTTTTCAAGTATCATTGCATGATTCGGTCTGCTATTTTTAGAACGTCATAAGTGTTTGTTTGCGTCAGCGCGAAAAACAAATCCTTCTTCTCCAATAATATTTTCACCTGTGACAGTAGGAATCTTATCGATATCGGCGAACTCGCGAAATACGTCTGGCAAATTGCGATAATGCGCGTGGGATTATGCAAATAAGATTTTGCGATCTTTACGTCAACTTTTAATTGGTGCCCTCGTGACTTCAATTTCATTTATTGCATTATGACGTTAACAGCAAGATTTGCGAAATGCATTTGTAGACTCTAATATTAACTTTATTGCTGTTAAATTTAGATATGATGTTAGAAATGTTGCGACATGTAATGTTAAAAAATAAGCAATTATCGGGTAAGAAAAATTAATATAATATAGAATATTAATATAATTAATAAAATATTAATTAATCTATTCTTAAAAAATATACAAAAATATATAAAAATTTCGTGTATATATCCAAACAGAAATTATGAGATTGATTAAAAAGTATTTAATATCGTCAAATAATTTTAGAATGTTATATGATCTACTCATTAAATATAATTAGTTTATATTTAATATAAAATATAATTAGTTTATATATTATTAAGTTTATATATTATTAGAAATTATATATTTCCATTGTTCAAGCGGAAATATGATAAGAAAAACTTGAAAGATTATAGAATCAAAATGAGACTACCGGTGTGCCTAATTAATATGAGTTTCCTAATATGAGTCGGCACATTGGCAACGCGAATGATAATGCGGTTAATTGATTCTTATCGGTAAAAAAAACGATATCGCAAATGTCTTAACAGTCACGCGCGTTCATGTGATGCGCGTGACGGAAATTTTCTGCAAAATAAGCTTAATTATCCAACGGAAATTCCTCCATTTAAAATATAGATCATCTAACTACCATGATATATCTTGATACTAAAGAGTTTCTCTAATCCTAATAAATTCAGCAAGTCACGTCTTTTACTGGCAAAAAGCGATCCGCATAATTCCGCACAAATTGCTAGAACTAATCGATTAATATGTTTTCTTGTAATTTTCTCTTCAACGTCATGGCTGACGTAAATTTTAAAAAAATCTTTCTTAACGCAAATAGCAAACTACAATAGCAAACCTATATTTTGTAATAATTCTCATTATTGTTAACTTACAATAAAAGTGTCTTAAACTCTCAAATTCTCGGAAGAATGAGACTGAATAAAAATTTTCAATGCATTTAATGATCAACTTATTCTGTTATTAATTCGTTAAACATTGGCTATTTTTATTCGTTCTTTATCTTTAATGCCAGCGCAGAGCGTCATCCAGCACTCTAAATCACTGCATCAAATACCAAAGATCACACGTGTGTGAAACAAGTACTTATTTTGATACTCCTACATATTAATATTCGATGCATCTCATGCAAATGTTTCCAACGTGAATTTTAAAACATCAACAATCTGCTTGAATTAATTCTTTGAAATTCTCGCAAAAACTACCGTTGTGCTGTCCGTTGTTTTACGGCAGTACAAATTGCACGCCTTATCGGCTCAGCGAACCTGTATCGGGCATCTCGTGTTCACGTGGGCCTGCGTGTCCCTGAGCTGCACGCGCCTCTCGAGAGCGACGTACCACGCCTCTCGAGAGCGACGCGACGCGCCTCTCGAGAGCGGCACGACGCGACAAGACGTCATCGATTCTCCCGTATCGCATGCGGCGCATTTCTTCCCCATTCCCCATCGTTATCATTTGGTCATCTCGAACCGCGACCTTCCTCACAGAATTTAAACGCAGCTTTCGTATATCCACTACCATAAAAAAAGATCCGTTCTTCCATTGAAGAACGATCACGCGGCTCCCCTTTATCGGAACGTTCGGAGTTCTCGATTTGCAAAGGAAAACGCTAATTTTGCACCAAGTTCTCTCTTGAATCCGCCTGAAACTTGTACGCATTCTCTTTTTTAACGCTAAAGACGTCGCGGATATAAATTTTTTGCCAATTAAATATATGATGAAAATTCAAATGATTTAAAAATTTAGAGCTTCTTTAGACATTTGTGTAACTCTTCCAAATAGCGTAAGCTTTAAGAATTTGGATGAAAGGAAGACTCAGTTATTGATATCAACTAATACTTGCAAGACACTCAATTAGATGATGTAATTTAGATATCAATATTTAATTCACGAAGGAAGAGAGGAGAAGAGTTGCAGAGGGAAAAGAGGAATAATGTACTTATAATGATTTACGAAAGTATACAATTTATTTAATTGTAGAAAAACTTTTATACAGTTTAACGATACACTGAAGTCTTATGTCACCAAGTCAAGTTTCTTCACCTGACTGTGATACAAATATATATACATATATACATGTTGCGATCTCAGGAGTGGATGCAATATCTTAAAAGTTATAGCAACCATAATCTTTTCCTTAAAATATATAAAACATGAAACATAAACTCTGGAAGAAAATAATATTTCAAATAGCTAGAAGATATAAAAAAACAGTAATTATAATTTTTTTAAATCAACAGAATCAATAGTGAAACAAAGATCTCCACGGCGTTATTATTGCATCCGCTCCTACATTATCCATATTCAATATGTCAACTAGTCTCGTTAGCGCGATCATAATCTTAGAAGCCTGTACATAACCGTTATATACATAAATCAATAACGTCTTGTCTCCTCATAAATAAATATTCTTTCTTTCTGTCTCTCGGTCAACGCGCTCAAACTTGATGCTAAAAAGCTCCATTTACCGAGAGCACCTATATTTATAGTGAGCTAAACAATAGAAAAATCTAAAATGAGAAAGAATACCCGAAAAAATATCGGTAATGTCTTCCGAATATCTTTTAGATTTCTGTCTGCAAAGAATCTCCGACCAGCGAAGAATCAAGCGATTTTAAGCAGTACCATTGGAAATTATAAATTCGTTCTCGTGTCCCATATGCAGCGCTAAAGCATATGCGACTGTTCATATTCAATTTGTTTAACGCGGCGATCACATTCCATATTGTTCCGAACTGAAAAGCGTGCGGCCGCATTTAGCGCTGAATGCACGCTGAAGAATGCGAGTCCGACTCTCCGCAAGTGACTCGTGAGTTAGCAGAACTCTCGACACACTAATCTTCACGTGTCACAGATCACAGACACATTTAGGTACTCGGTTTGCGGACGACGACAAAATTCCCGACCATGAACCAATTGCCGCCTCTCGTCTTCGCTCCACCTCTCACTTTGCCTTCCTCCCCGCTTAGTTCAGATTGTTCCACTTTCCTTCCAGTAATTCCATCAGAATCCTTTTCATCACACAAGACACCCTTCGAATTGATCAGATTAATGATCGATGTCCGTTGTCGTGGTTTTACCTCCAATTAATGTCATTCCATCAGGATGAATCAAATTCTTCATCTTTTTATATCTTAGACATAATATTTATTCACATGGGGAATGCAGAGTACAATCTTCTCAAGCAACTTTGGCACAATCGCGAGTGCGTCTTTCAAGCTGCCAACTGAGGTGGTACCAGCTGTTGAATAGGTTGCGTTAGTCGCGGTGCCAACACCGGCAGCAGACTCACTCTCAGGGGCGTCGAGGCCATCTGTGATGCAGCAATCTGACCAGTGGAGGAAGGTGACGTGGAGGACTTGTCCCTGGCGTGGCGTTTCACGTGTTTCGCCAGATGATCGCTCCTCATGAATCGCCTCTGGCAGACAGCGCAAGCAAACTTCTTCTCGCCGGTATGCGTGCGCTTGTGCCGCGACAACTCGTCGCTGCGCGAAAAGCGACGACTGCAATCCTCGTACGGGCACGGGAACGGCCGCTCGCCGGTGTGAGTGCGTGTGTGGGCCTTCAGGTGCGACGACTTGAAGTAGTTTTTGCCACAGCCCGGGTGCTCGCACTCGTAAACGCGGCGCCGCGTCTCCGTTATGCCTGTACTGGTTGTCGTGGTCGTCGCGGTAGTCACGGTTGGCGCCGCGCTAGCGACTAACAGAAGAGGTGTTCGCGGTAAGACCAGGGACGAACCCAACAAGCCTGCTACCACAATGGGCGTGGGTTTGGGCGCCAGGGGTTGCAGTCTTGGTAATTGTTGCTGTTGCTGCTGCTGTTGCTGATGTTGCTGCTGCTGTTGTTGATACTGTTGTTGCTGGCAGCTTTCGCGATCGGTATTCTTGCTGTTCACAATGATCTCCTCCTTACGCAAGCTCATCTTGAACTTCAGGCTGCGTAGCACATTCTCCACCGGTCCCGTTACGTTCGCTCGTACGTTCGCCCGCGGACTGGGCGGCTGTCGCGCGAGCGAATTACGTGGTACTGGTTGGCCGCTGGTCGCGGAGCACCCAGCGAGATTAGCCGGACTACAGGTACCGTCTCGATTGGCGCGCATTATTACCGAAACCCGGGCTGGCTCTGGGCTCGGTGGCGGCGTGCCGTCTAGTAGCAGCTGAAACAATAAGAAGTGACTTTGTACTCGAGAAGTTCGGGGAAGCTACGAGCACTATATTGTATCCTATTCTGAAGTATATGAAGATATTTCTTTATGCTGGATGAAAGAACAAAAAATCGTAGTCTATTTAGGAAGAAGTACAAATATTTTCAATGTTCGAACTAGAAATAGACTAATTTGAAACATTCCGTAATGCATTGAATAACGGACAATCCAGAAAAAATAATTTGAAGCTATATACCGAAGAACGCTATATATATTCATCTTATCGATTCGCATCAATATCACAAGCCATTTATCGATAGCGGACCGATATAGCAGTCAGCATTTTTGAAAGTATCGTCGGAAGGTACACTTACTCAAAGGATAAAAAGATGGAATGAAATGGTGCGCACCAGAGTTGTGCCGTAGATTTCAAGATTACGTTTACATGGATTGTTTACATATTGTCTACGTAATGTTTACACGGACTTTTTTGGTGTAGACTATAATAAACAATGTAAACTATTATAAGTTGGATAGCATAATGCAAAGAAAAAGCAATTAAATTATAAAATAATAAACTGTATTTAACTGTAGTATTAATTATGAAGATATTTAATAGTAATTGCAACTAATTGTGAGAAATCGAAATTGCAAACAAAATTCAAATCTCCAATATCTGATAATCCATAAATTACTGATAGTTTACATAGATGACACGTTAAACATAGTTTACATTGTCTACGTGTAGATGTAGACTACTATATTTTACGCATAAACGCCCAACCTTGGTGCGCACTCAAACCAGGGTTGGACAATGTAAACTATATTTAAGGGATTCTGGAGGGAAGACCGAACTCCGACGCGAGAGCCGACTTTACCAACCGATACATCACATCGATACATCGCTACACACTACTACATCAATATTGCACGCACACATTCGCAAAAAGGTATTCAAACAAACGGTTTTTTTTCTAGGCTATCAATCTGAATTTCAACGATTGATTGTTGTTTCTGAACTTATTCTGAACAGTGGAAAGTGTTCATTTTGTATACATATAAAATGTTTCACGAACTGACAGCTCTACCATACCACCTAAAATATTATTTTTACATTTTTTTTTCAGTTTTAACACAAAATGATAGTTTCCACTGTTCATTAGTATGTATACTTTAATTCTGTAAAAGGATTTTGCGATCTATAAAGCCAATTCAAAATAGTGACGTTGACTGTAAATGTCGGTAATTCGATCCGTCCAGGATCCCCTTAATTAATATGTCATCTATGTAAACAATCAATAATTTATGCATTATCAGACATTGGAGATTTGTATTTCATTTGCATTTTTGATTTCTCAGTTGCAATTACTATTAAATATCTTCATAATTAATACTACAGTTAATATGTTTATTATTTTATAATTTAATTCCTCTTCCTTTGTATTATGCTATCTAACTTATAATAGTTTACATTGTTTATATTATCCACATGAAAAAAATCCATGTAAACATCACGTAGATAGATAATATGTAACAATCCATGTAGACATAATTTTGAAATCTACGGCACAACCCTGATTCAAACGGAGTCATATCGCAACAACTTCGGTCCGTTTTCCATTCCAGTCGATTAAAACGAGATGATAAATCGAAGAGAAGTTAAGAAAGAAGCAAGGGTGGAAGGAAGAGAGAAAGATGTCGTAAAATGCAGCAGTCTATTGATAAAGCTATTTGCTTTATTTACCTTCGCCAGCTCGCATTGTTCGACGCATCGCCGCTTTCGGGGTGGTTCATCCTCCTCCGAATCGGAGGGTTGAGGGGTGGGCGGTAGAACGGGGTGCGAACCCGCGTCCTCTTCGTCTTTCCGCCTGGATCTCACCGACTGGTCCAAAAGCTTCTCCCCCAGCAAAGCCGCAACGCTGAACGATAATTGTGGTTCCATCTACAGAATAAAAGGAGGCATGAGCATACAATTTTGCTAAAAGGGTTCATTGTATAAATATCTACTGAATGAAATTATCTAGTCTGAGACATAATGAGATATCAAATAAAATATACGGAGTAAGAAATAAAAATATGTTTCTAATGCGAAATTAATGTTACATACAATTACAAAGAAAATGCGATTAAAGGGTAAAATAAATGGATAATTCTATTCTTCTAACGTATTCTTTGAAAGACATTCGGATTGTTAAAAATTAAGTATATAGGCATGCTTCTAACATATATATCGTTTATTCCTGAAAATTTTATTTTTTCCTTATATTTTATATCTTATTATATTTCATTATGCCATGATTCTTTCGTTTTTAAAAAAGACTGCCCTGTCATCAATCACTGAACAAAAAAATAAAATTTATTCTTTAGATGATTCAAAATAGATTTAAAAATTTTAATTTAGGAGTTAATGATAAAAGTAGAATATTACAATCAAATTTACAATGAAATTAGTATAAAATACGGAAATATATAAAATTTATTAACTTTATATAGTAGTTTATTATTCACTGATAAAGAATATTCCATCTCTTGTTTGTTTATTAACTTTATAATCAACTTATCCTTGGTATCGTAAACGAAAAGTTATTATTTTGCTACTAGTATGACGATTCATTGTCACAAAGAAACAATCAAACTCTCGCAGAAGACATTCGAGTTTCGCGGGCAACGGCGGGCGGTGTTATGGCGGTATATTTAATTCGCTGCCACTTACATGTTTCAGCTGGGGCGAGGCCGGCGGTGAAAGAGGCGCCTGATTCGTATCCATATTCACGCAGAACGATGAACACGGGCGACTCGAGATAAGAAAAAGAAAACGAGAGCGAAAACACTGCTCTCCGAGTCAAAGAAAAAGAAGAGAGAAAAAAAAACAAGAAACAACGGAGTATACGCGCGCGCGCGCGCGCACGCCGAGCGCTCCTCAGTAAAACTGGAGCGACGAGTAGTGCGCGTAAACGGACGGGCGTCTCGCGGTGTCTCGCGGTGCAATGAGGCTCTCTCAGGTCGGCGCGCCTGGCTATGGGACGCGCCGTTGCGTGTGTGCGTGCGCGATCACGCGGCGCGCGCGGGCGCGACCAATCGCGGCGAGGGGCTCGCCGGCGGCCGGCCAATCGGCGCCACCCGGTCAGCCCGCGGCCGCGTGATCGCGGGCGTGCTGTTCACGTGCTCCCGGTCTGGCTCGGACCGTGATCGTGACGTCAGCGCGCGTGGCGAACACGGTCGATACGTCATGGCGTCATGGCGCGCCCCGCGAGCGTCATGCCTCTTCCCCCTCCACCCCACGCAACTCTAATGTTGTGTACGCCGATTTCGCTCTGTCGAGACACTCGTCTCTTTCCCTCTTCGTTCGCGTACCGTGAACGGCCTCGTCTCCTCGCTTCTGCGAATCTCTTCGTCCTTCACTGCAAACTTATCTCTCTTTCTCTCTTTAACTTTGTCATGCTTTATCCCTTTCTTCATCTCTTCGTCTCTCTCTCTCTCTCTCTCGTTGTTTCTTATTTTATGCGAACTCAGTGACCCGCGTCCTAAGCAACAAAGATCTACATATTCTTCCTCGCATCTTTCTTTTTGTAAAATTACATAATTTTATCAGATTTATTTTGTAAAATTGCTGTTTTGTTTTCTCAGTTAAGGGATACAATTTTAGGACATTTGCTTGAGTGTAGGAGCTTACAGTTTTTATCTTTCTTTTTTTATTTTTGTTTGTTTTGTTTCTCAATCGTATTCTACTGGAGGTATGTATATGAGAAAGCTTAAACGAATTGAAAATGCGATCACAGTCAACAATTCTGGGGAAGGTAGATTAGGGGGGTTCTCGAGAAATATACGCGTCTATGATTAGAAGATTATTGTTGGAGTCTTCTTTGTGTTCTCCCAGCCTTTTCTGTTGATGACTTCTAAATCATCCAATAAAAATAATGCAATTTATTTGCAATATTTTTTTTAAACTCTTATTCAATAAATAAAAATAAAAAAATATTTAAAGTAAATTGTGATACATGTTTACTTTAAATATTTTTTTTTATTTTTATTTATTGAGAATAAAAGTTTAAAAAATATTGCAAATAAATTGCAAATTATTTCAAAGCGTCCTACATTACTGCGTTACTTATAATATGACCTGATACGTCGCGACAAACCCGCATCCGGATTAATCCGCTGCGACAAGCGGAAGGAGCCCGTACAAGCCTCTTTAGATTGACGATCCATGGAAGCAGCCATACCTTGAAGCGAACACTTTGTTCTACGCCAGTCGCGTACAGCGACAAAACAATGACGCATCGGAAAGTCAAATGCAGAAATATGTGCCTCGCATCCGAAACGCTGTTGCGAGAACGACCTTACGGGCGACCTTTTAAAGCCACTTGGATAATAAATATGATGAATAATAAATACATATATAGGAAGGAAAAAACTTTCCGTATTCTTACTTCAATATATTTCTCGACGTCGAGAGAGGATTGTTTGTCAATTCACTCTTGACAGGACAAAAATTACGATTCGTGAGAGATAGCGAGACTAGTAGTCGAACGATGAAGTATGAAGTATATAGGTAACAACCATGAGATAAATCGCATTGCCGGCTGATGTTATCTTCGTCCTTCCTTCGGCGATAACAAATTCGATGGACGCACGTCGTTGATTACATCGCATGCGTGCAACAATTCTCGGTAAAAAAAGTTTATATATAATCAGATATAAATATATATGTAATTATATATAAAATATGCCCATATATATGTTTTCTTTCTCTTGTATAATCTCTGTCCATGTGTATAGAAAAAATATTAAGAAGAATAATTGAAAAATAATTAGAAAAATAACTTTTGCATTGTTTTTCTTTACAAAAAGTAAAATTGCAATTACATTATATATACAACATTCTATATATAATTATATATACAATTTTATACATTATTATATACGATTATATATAAGTGATTTTTTTCTCATTTCCTCAAACTTTACTTTTTATAAAAAAAACAATGCGAAAATTATTCTTCTAATTATTTTTCAATTCTTCTTATTACTTTTCGTGTATGTACAAATAGAGATTATACAAGAGAAAGGAAACATATATGGGCATATTTTATATGTAGTTATATATATTTATATTTGATTATATATAACTTTTTTATCGGCTTAGCGGTACGATTTTTCATTGCAGAGCAAGTCAATAATATGCAAGATACGCATTTTTATAAAACTACTCTGTTGAAATTATTTACGTCTAAATTTCGTTGGTTCTTCGTTAAATTTCACACAAACACATGCGTGTGCAAGTTTCATAATTGTATACACATTTCTACTTGTTGTAATAAAATAAACTTATAAATCTTTCCTCTACAATTTTATTTTTCCTTATTTAAGTGGAATTACTGCAATTACGTGCGAAAATGCAATTACAAAGAGTACTCGGAAAATTCGGAAAAATCGGAGTTCCCGTTACGAGGAAGTGACAAGGAACGTTCGTCGGCGACGATTGTGTTAAATATATCGGCCGCCCACTTCGCGGAATGGTTAATTCCATTCTCTCGCCCAGTCGAGCTTGTTTTTGAACCGTATGCCGAACGCAATGGGTTCGAATACGAATGCGATTTGTTTGAGAATAGATTAGATAGATTATATTCGGAAGACATTGCTAAACGAAGCGAACATCGTGTCCACGTTAGTTACATTAGCGTTACTTAATCTAACGACTTTCCATTATTTGCGGAATTTTAGATTTCAGATATTTTTCAGATATATGTTTCTCAGCAGAAACTATGACCGTCTGCTGCTGCGAGTGAGTTTTGCGAATTATGCAGCCGATTGTTACAAATGATCAAGTGTGTCGAGTGCACTTCGAACGCATCGCAAACGGTTGATTGGAGTTGATCGGTTTTTGTCATGATCTTTCAGTCAGAGCGATAGCACTTGACGTGGGAAAAAAGTCTACCGATACAGACGACCCGTGTCCCGTACTAAATTAAGCCCCGTTCGTTTATTTCTAGTTCAGAAACTCATATATCTCGTTGCCGTTTATCATTACGTCTGTCGACGCGCGACGACCGCGAATCAGCCGCCGTGCTCGTGATCGCCGATCGCGTGGCGGAGGCCTCAGCGGTCGCTATCTGCGAGTTAAACAACTCGCCGGCGCGCAAAAGTGTCGTTGATCTTGTTTTGAAGGCGAAGCATCGGGCAGCGAGAAACTGCACGATCGATCCTTTGCCGATCGAACGATTGCGAAATTCCAATGGACGATCGCTCGTTGGGACTCTCGCACGAAGATCGAGCGTCGAAAAAGTTGGTACGCGAAAGAATTCCACGTCAATTATTATATCGCTTGTTACAATGGCACAGTATATTTGACATTGTCGCAAATAAATAAACAGATCGTAAGAGATATTATTTTCGCGCGTACGATACCGAGACTTAAGCGGAGATAGTAGTTTGAAAGGTTTAAATAAATAGCTGTTTTTAGGGAATTTTTTAAGGAAAAAGTTATGAATAAAAAAGAAAAAGATTTTCTTTATAAAATATAATATATTTTTAACTACATTTTTAAAAAATTTGTTTATGTAGATTCACTATAAATAATATGGCTGCAGCAACTGTCTGTTCAAAGACAATGGTGATCGTGGCGTAAGAGTTACGCATCTGCTTTCTGTGCCAAAGATCCAGGTTCAAATCCATCCAGAACATATCAAATTTTTCATTGATCACCACCTCTTGAAAGACAATGGCAAACCACTGAAACTTTGCCAAGACAGTCACCATGGAGACCATGGTGACCACGACTGCTCTGTCAAGAGTAATGGACTGACAGAATGATGGGAAATATAAAAAGTTTTCTTACCTCTTAAACCCAAATTCATTCGGTTTAAGAAGCATGAGAAGTTTTTATATTTCCCATCATATAAATCAGACATATGTGCTTTTTCCGCGCGTTGAGCTAAAAATTTTGCGAACAAAGTATGGGAATAAATTAAAATTTAATAGTGCCAAAGATCCAGGTTCAGATCCACCTAGAGCATATTATATTTTTAATTGATCACCACCTCTCGGAAGGCAATAGCAAACCATTGAGAGTATCCAATACCTTTGCCAAGACAGTCACCATGGAGCATGCATGAGCATGCATCAAATGAAGATCACGATCTTCAGTCATGAAGGACCGACTTGAGAGAGAAAAATAAAGAGAAATATCGATATCAATAAGATATCAGAATTGTTATATCCTTGATTATATGAGACAATTCTGATATCTTATTGATATCGATATTTCTCTTTATTTTTCTCTCTCAAGTCGGTCCTTCATGACTGAAGATCGTGATCTTCATTTGATGCATTTGAAAAGCATGGCTTTTCAAAACATATTTTGAGGTGGTCATCGTAACATTTCACAAAATGTGCTGAAAACAAAAATGCTTTGAGAATCTTGAAAAGAAACTTAAATCTTGTCCTCCAAGTAGGGCTTTTTTGATTTATGCATTAAAAAAAATGGCGGTTGTTTGAATAAAAAAATCGCGATTTTAATCTAAAATTTGGAACTATTTTTGTTAATTATAAAAAAAACTAGATATTTTCATTAAAAAATCCTACATGGAAGACAAGATTAAGTAGTGAAGAAAATGCTGTAAAAATTTTAGCCAAATCGAATAGTTTTTGAGATATCGTGACCACCGATTTTGAAAATGCTGTTTCGAGAAAAACGCGTTTAAAGTTTCAACTGTGAATATCTCGAAAAACAAGTAAGCAAGTCGGTCCTTACTTTTAGTTAGTTATTCCACTGAAAAAGCTTTCCACTTAATATTTTAAGAAAATGCAAGAAACAAAAAATTGATTTTTTTCAAAGTTTTCAGCTTTCTATCTCCCCTTAAAACTCGAGCGAAATAAAATGGCGCGCGAAAGATCGGCGTTCCTTTTTCGGTTTTGTAATTATTGACGATTAAACCTTCATTGCGTTGCGTAAAACTTTTATTGCATATATTTTTGGGTACATTTTATGTGCTTGACTTCTGTTTTTTTTTCTACCTTTGTAAATTGTAATTATGGACGATATCGCGGCGCAGCCACGCGCGACGTTTCCGTTGACATGGTGTCGCAATAAATAATTCACGAGTCGTCACCTAACGCTCTTTAGACGCGACGTCTGTTTGTGATCTGCGAGTTGAGACGCAAACGACGGCTGTTTGACGGGGCGAAGGTGGATCGCGTGCGTCAGGACGATTTTTAGGGTCGCTTTGATGGGAGGGTGGGGAGGGTGGGGGAATCGATGGCTGGTCCATAGATAAACATGTTAGTAGGTCAGCGTAGTGAAACTTACGTACATAATACATAAAACCGAAATCACGTTGCGATGACGCAGGAATGAAAATCGAACCTTAACTCAGAAGTTCACGTTGACCCCTTTAATCTTCTATAACCCAAATTATTTATTGCTTTGTTGAATAAATTTTCGCTTCTATATTTGGAACAGTTTCTTCGGAGGAGGTATTAACAGAAATTTCTCATGTCAAGATGAAATTACAGATAATATCTTTTCCAAAGAGATTATTTAATAGCTACGCGCGTTATTACTTTCAAATCACAATGACGATGGCATAGAAGATTGATCAGATTTTTAAAAAAATACAGGGTGTATTTTTTTTACATTAATCTTTACAGATGGTATGTTATTTCAAAATCGCAATATGTTACAGAAGCTATATTAAGCGCTAAACTGTATTAAATTATATTAATTTTCTTAATGAAAGAACAACATCGTGCTATTAGTATCTAATTATACTGTGTTTTTATACTTCTACATATGTTAATATCTATTCACTATTTATAAAAATTACTTATTTAATTGGAATATCTAATATATCGCATTATCGTTACATGCTCGTCTCAAAAAATCAGGTTTGAGAACATAATAAAAGTTAAGTAGGCTGCCAAAAATCTAAATCTAGATCAATTATGTGAAATTTATTTATAAATTGATGATACTTGATTTTTTTACAAAACTGTGTCTGAAGAGTTTAAATTTATATTTAGAGCGCTAAAAATAGAAGCAGATCAAGATCAAGTTCGGAAAAATTTCTATCAAATATCCAGAAAGTTCCTTAAACACCTTAGATGCTTCACTTTTTGTAATTCAAATAAATTATATAAGGGTTTTACTTTATATTAGTCATTCTTATTTTCTTTACCAAAACAATTTTAAATATATTTTACTCTCTCGAAACTAGTATCACGTTACTTGATCTATTTGTATCTTCAGCGCTCTATTTATCTAAGTCATCAAATGATTAAGAATTAATTTCCCGACATTTCGTTCGATGATATATAGGTCGGTCCACTTTGCATCATCATGAAATACTTTTCGTGAAATATGGCACAAAAGGATCGTATTAAAATAGAAATACAGGTGATATAGATGGGCTTCTGTGCACATCCATTAATGTCTTAACGCCTGTAGTTATGCACGTAGCAAAGCGTGTATGCATTTTCTATGTATGCTTTGATAAGCATCTAATTCACATGTAAGGTATTAAAATTCCTGCTAGTGGTTCACCGCAGGCATCTTGGATTGATAACGTCAGAAGCGAGAAGACACAATAAAAATTCTTGCAAAATACGTTAAAATATAAATATTTTTCAATAAAATAACATTTGGAATCGATGAAACTGATTTCTAAAATATACCGAAGACTTTTATTTTGGTATCAATAAATAATCTAGTACTCAATTGTGCCTAATTAAGACTAAAAACGAGCTGTGTGACAGCTGTTGAATTAAATAAATATTTGCTTTCATATATTAAAGTCTAGCAAAATAAAAATCTTCGGTATATATTTTAATACTACGATGATTATTTTAAAATTAAACCAGTACGCTGAAACGAAAAATAAAACTGTACGTTGCAAGAATAATTTTAGCTGTACTTGACATTTTTGACATATTATTTCACGCCTCGTAGGTGATCATTTTTCCGCTTTGAATTAAACCGTCACTGTCAACGCGGACTTGATGACGATCAAGGCAGCCTTTAATGGCCGCGCGTGTGATATGCCGCGTTTGTTTTTCCACGGCAAGACAAGGTGCGTGCAATCACAAAGAAGAATTCCGCGTCGAAATCGTTCAAGGTACGAAGGGGGGCACACGTGGATGCTCGCGTTACATCATTCACCGTTGCACGAACGCTGATGACGAAACAGGTCGGAGCCCTTCATGTGAACGACGTCGGAGAAACGTCGCCAATGCTGCCGATAATCGGCCGCTTTTCAAATGCATATGAATACTCGGAGTGATACAGACCAATATTTTCCGAGTACCGATATTTGCCATTGGCTTCTTATGCTCTGCCGCTCCTAAAATAAAACGAATTTATGCGTACTTTTGGATACGAAAGGATACGTATTTTTGAAAAAGAAAAAGAAAGAATATCGAGTTTTTATTTGCAATTTATGGACTTCCAATCACAGTTCACGGATCGTAAAGTCCGCCAAGTGGAATACAGTCCGATATATTAGTGTTCGAGCTAATCGCGAATTATTTTTCTGTCGTAATTAATTTTTATAAATAAACATAATACGCGGAAGTGCAATTATTATTCGCGTTCAAATTTATTAACACACAAATTAATACTTAATTAAACATTCATATTTTTATAAGAAACAATAGAGACATAAAAGTCTGTGATACTTCATAACAAGTAACTTACAAAAGGCAACTACGTTGTAGACAATGCCTATTATTTCGTCGATTTTCTTCCAGTCTATTTTAAGCCAGTAGTTGAAAGTCTGCATGAATTTTGTAACTATATGTTTTCCAAGACATATTTGACCGGTTTCAAGAACATCTATAAAGCAAAAATCATGATTTTTTGGTCTAATATGAGACCAATAACGAAATGAACAGTTTTTGAAAGGAAAAAATGATGCAAGACTAACCTGAGTCTCTTTTTGTGTCACCCACTCAACGAATGGTAAAAAGACTTAACTTCGTTTGCGTCATGTTGAACAGTATTATTTTTCTTTCGATACTTAACGAAATAACTAATTTATGTAACTTTACACGCTTATAGTCGCGTGTATTTAAAGAAACCGAAAGTTTCTAATAATTTAATACAGTAACGTTTTACATTGATATTCGTAGTACGTTGTCTTAGAATATCTTTTAACTTTATTAAAAGGATATTTAAATTTTATAAATTATAAAAATTTTAGAAGTAGATGTATATTTAATAATTAATTATTCTATGTCGATTAGCGCACATACATCATATTAAATATAATGTTTAGTAAAGAATATTTATTATTTGCTTGTCAGGATTGCTTACAAGTGCATAAATAATTAAAAAACTAAATTTTTTTTCTCGGTTACATCATTGCAATAATTTTTATTGTCAATGTGCTGTGATAAAAATAAACGCGGTTAGTTCATGTTTATTTAATTAAATTAAACAAATGTTATGTTGCTTACCTCACTGAGACACAAATTGCAATAATCATCATGTATCTGATAATACAATCTCATAACATATTATTATGTTATGAGATTGTACATTAAAAGTTAAAAGTTATATATATCAAATTCAAATATTAATTAATTTTATAGAAAGTAGTTGGTTAGTTAAATTGGCAATAAAATTAATGAAATTGTTTTCTAATTATAAAGAAGACTTTTCGTTGGTAAAAAGTGGGATTATACTATCAAATACGTGATGATTATTGCAAGATTTGGTAGTACAATCTTATAACAACTTTATTATTTGCTTGTCAGAGAGGATTGCTTGTAAGTGCATAAATAATCCGAAAATTGAATTTTCCCTCAGTTACATTAACGCAATAATTTTTAGTGTCAATGTGATGGAAATAAATACAGTAGTTTATTTAATTAAATTAAACAAATGTTATATTGCTTGATTGCACAAACTGGTGATAAGATTATAACGAAACTATTTTCCATTTATGAAGATTTTTCATCGTTAATAAGTGCCATGAGATTATACTACCAAATCTTGCAATAACCATTACGTATTTGATGGTATAATCCTATATAACACTTATTACCAACGAAAAATCTTCTTCATAAGTAGAAAAAAATTTCATTAATTTTATTGCCAATTTAACTAACCAACTACTTTCTATAAAATAAATTAATATTTGAATTTTATACATATAACTTAACTTTTGATGTTCAATTCCATAACATATTATTATGTTATAGGATTGTATTATCAAATACATGATGATTACTGCAACTTGTGTCTCAGTGAGGTAAGCAACATAACATTTGTTTAATTTAATTAAATAAACATGAACTAACTACGTTTATTTTTATCACAGCACATTGACAATAAAAATTATTGCGATGATGTAAACGAGAAAAAATTCAGTTTTTCAATTATTTATGCACTTACAAGCAATCCTGACAGGCAAATAATAAATATTCTTTACCAAAAATTATATTTAATATAATATATATGTGCTAACCAATATACGATAATTAATTTATTAAATATACGCCTACTTTTCCAAAATTTTTATAATTTATAAAATTTAAATATCCTTTTAATAAAGTCTAAAGATATTCTAAAACAAAGAACTACGGATATCAATGTAAAACTGTACTGTATTAAATTATTAGACTTTTGATACTTTTATATATAGCAGAAGTTTG
>NJRQ01000118.1:376907-387474 GCA_003063805.1 Aphaenogaster ashmeadi | reverse complement strand
CGAAAGACAATAAAAATCTTATTTATATTCGCAATTAATATTTCATATTTGCTCAATTAACATAAAAACAATTATGATGAGTTCGAAAATGACAAAAATATTAACCAGTACTGACATCAATCATTCACCGACGCATCGATGTCGATTCGATTAATCATTTCTCACTGGGTACACGCAAGTCGGTGATGCTTCCTAATGAAACATATGTTTCAACTTCAACTTACAGGATGCATACATGTAGAGTAGATGATGTCTACTATTTCTCGTTAATCTGTCGGAGTCTATCGGTTGATATTTTAAGCCAATAGTTGAAAGCCGGCGTTAATTTTATAAATAAATGTCAAACATGTTCTCTCCAAGACATTAAAACATATATTCAACCGGGTCCAAAAGTTTCTACACAGCAAAAATTATGACATTTAAGTCTATTGTGAAACCAATAAAAAAGAAGGTAAAAAGAAGGTAGAAACAAAAGTTGATTGAATTAAACTATAGAATTGAAAGAAGATCGAAAAAGGAAAATGATATCAAACTGACCTTATCCTCCTCCATATCACCGCTTGTAAAAGGGTATGGCTTTGTTTAGGGCCGTCATGTTGTATTAAACAATAATATCTCTTTTTTGATGTGCTTAATAAGAACGGAGTAATTAATTTATATAACTATTTGTGAGCTTATATCGTTGTCGTCGCTAAAGCAAGGTTTATACGAAGCTTTTTTTACTAGCAACTAGCGTGTTAGTTTTCTAGCACACACGCTAAAGCACACAAATGAAGGGCCGCGCTTTTCTTCCGACATATGCGAACTGATGCACATGGAACACAATACTGCGCAGAGGCGTGAAATCCTTTTATAGTTAGTGGCTAGCAGTGACTAGCTGGTTTTTTTGTAAAGGTCAAACCAGTTGAGTGGAAAGTTTTTATTACGCACTTTACTACTTGATTTGATTTGTGGATGTAACAATGTACATAACAAGAAAATCCAGTTTAAAGGTGAGATATAATTAATTTTTTTAGTTTCAGTCAAACCTTACCACACATCCAGTAATCAAGAGGAATGGTCAAACCACTCCCCTGACTTAATGCTTCTTGATTACTTCTTTTGCGGGCATATCAAAAGCATCGTTTATGAGACACCGGTAGAAAGTTTTGACCTAGAAATTTTTGACTAGGATACTTGCAGCATTTAACGTGGTCCGTGAGTTTTTTAGGGTATTTGAAGAAGTGCGCCAGAGTTTCATTCGACAATGCAATGCCTGCATTGAATGTGGTGGTCGCTAATTTGAATTTTTTTATTTGTACATATATGTATGCAAAATATGTATAAACGCGCGTGAATGAGAAACTTTTGTTTACCAAGAGTCGAGAAAACTTTAAATACCGTCCTTGACAGGTATCATACTGTGCATTGAAAAATTAAAATATCTATATTATATCTATATATAATCATGTTAAAATATAATTGCATATACTTATATAAATAATATAAACAAATATGTTATAGGTGTATGTATAATACATAACATCAATAGTTAAAACGTCGAAAATAATTACATCGGCTTTTATGCTGTTCATGTAAATGTAGACTGATAGAAACAACTGGTGTGTTAAACTAAACCGGTTTTAGATCACCGTGTAACAAGATTCTATGTTATCTTCAAGAGTACATTGTTGGACATCCTACTCTCAAATATGAGCTCAAAAGTTCCTTTTGATAACACAATGCTCACTAGGATGTGGACTTCTGCGCACTAATCCATTATTTATAATTGTATTCACCGGCACACGAATACAATTTTTGAATCCTACGTGCGCCGATTTACATTGGGCGGGGAGACCCGAAAAAATGGCCAAAAGTCACTTACGGAATAGGAGAAAAACTGTATGTCATCATTATCTAGACATATTAATGAACGTATGAAACAACCTTTACGCATAGTAATTAATTGTTCTTCCGTTGGTGCGTGTCCGAATACAAAAATAGGAACTAATTATTCGTCAGAAAGCTTACACATTTCAGTTACTTATCAGTTTTGTAAATTATTTTTATAAGCATTTTTCATTTTGTTTTTTTTACACATTCATATAGAAACTTCATTGGAAGACAAAAAAAGTAAAAAAAAATATGCACACTATAATTTAATAAATAAGGTGCTTTACTCGTGAATTGCGTAACTTTTGGTAATGTTGACTGCTACCGTTTGATTACTCCAGAAAACTCCACCTCAAAAAATATTTATAATACACCAATTTCAAGTGTAAGGAATATACTATAATCCTAGCCTGCTCATACCCATACAGCACAGAAATTGCAGCAACGTCGCAGTAACATTGCAGCAACATAACGCAACATAACAATATTGCCGAAATGTTGCTGCAATGTTACTGCGACGTTGCTGCAATTTCTGTGCTGTATGGGTATTTATCCATTTTCAGATTTGATGAAGAAATTCCGTGAAAATCAAGCGGCTAGGATTATAGTATATTCCTTACATTTGAAATTGGTGTATTATAAATTTTTTTTTATATGTGGAGTTTTCTGGAGTAATCAAACGGTAGCAGTCAACATTATTAAACGTTATAGGCAATTCTCGAGTAAAGCATCTTATATTATTAAATTAGTGTGCATATTTTTTTTACTTTTTCTGTTTTCCAATGAAGTTTCTATATGAATGTGTAAAACAAATTGAAAAATGCTTATAAAAATAATTTATAAAACTGATAAGTAACTGAAATGTGTAAGCTTTCTAACAAATAATTAATTCCTATTTTTGTATTGGGACACGCACTAACGGAAGAACAATTAATTACTATGCGTAAAAATTGTTTCATACGTTTATTAATATGTCTAGATAATGATGACATACAGTTTTTTCTCCTATTCCGTAAGTGACTTTTGGCCACTTTTTCAGGTCTCCCGGCCCACTGAGCGATTGTTCGCGAATTCGATAGACCACGAAGCGCCATCTCTTAGAGTCTCAAGCGATCCTATACTGGTTTACTATTAAAAACCACAGATAAAGTCTTTGGTCTGTTCTTTGTTGCTGCCATAGACCTTATAGATATGGACTGGCAATTGCTATAGTTTCTGCATAGGAAATAGCGTCCGGAGGAGGTTGGAGAGAGAAACATACTTTTTCTCTCTTTTCTTCTTAGGCTAATATTTCATGTGTCGCACGACAAGATTTTCAAGCGTATTGATTGGCTACAAGATAGAGACTCGAGAATTTCTCTATTCAGCAGCCAATCAACGTGATTAAAAATTTTGTCGTGCGACACATGAAATATTGGGCTTAGTACTTCTCTTTCTCAAAGTGTCCGGAAATGTACATTGCGCATGTCGATTAAACATATAGCGCGTGAATATAATTAATAAATATCAAGCATGCGCAAAACGTACTTCCGGACTCTTTAGAGAGAGAAGTACGTACAGACGCAATCTTGCTTGTATTGCCTGTTCATATCTACATATAAGAGGTTTGTTTTCTGTTCCTGAACTGGCTGCACTGTTCAGAGTTTATCTTTTTACTCCACATTGGAAGGAAAAAGATAAACTTTCAACTAGTGCAGCCAGTTCAGGAACAGAAAACAAACCTAAGGTCTACGGTCGCTGCACTTCTGAACTAGTGCAATAAGTTAGAATGAGACAAATATAGGGTCTGTTTTCTGTTCCTGAACTGCTGCACTAGTTCAGAGTTTATCTTTTTCCTTCCAATGTGGAGTAAAAAAGATAAACTCTGAACTAGTGCAGCAGTTCAGGAACAGAAAACAGACCTATATATTTTCTTGTTGCACTAGTTGAACTAGTCCAGGGAGAAATGGCAATCTGATCGATGTCGGATTGACATCGATTAGACGTTATCGACGTCTGATCGATGTCGATCCGACGTCGATCTGGGCACCTATTATGCAACTGTCGGAAACCGATTCCGATCGGAATGATTCCGTTTTCTCTAGAAAAGACAATAGAAATCTAGGAAATAACTAAACAATATGGCACCTATTATGGACTTGTTCGGAATGGATTCCGATCGGAATTGTTTAGTTATTTCCTAGATTTCTATTGTCTTTTCTAGAGAAAACGGAATCATTCCGATCGGAATCGGTTTCCGACAGTTGCATAATAGGTGCCCAGATTGCCATTTCTCCCTGGGAGTGCAGCCAGTTCTGCAATAGAAAACAAACCTCTTGTATCTAGCATTCCGTTACGGACTGCTGATGAATCCAGAGATGGAAGAGGAGGTGAGTGCGATTCTACTCGATGTAAAATTAAGCTTAATTTTACTGAATTTATATCTACATGTTTTTTTTTATTCGAATTATTTTTAGCATATTCTGATATATTTATATTTCGGTAGCTCCCAAACTTAATAAATCTTATAAATATAATAATTTAGAATCAAAATAATCTCTCCAGCAATTATTCTATTATTATATATACGTCAGATCTTTTTTTGATACTTTTGTTTTTTTCGAGAATTTAAATTTTCATGTTCACAACAGTTGATTGACTGAGGATGACAGATACTACGTTTACGCGAGGCGTTACTTCTGTAGTAACTTACTCAAATTATCGTAACTTACGATAATTCACTCCGCGTAAACGGGTTTAACCGTAATTTGAGTAAGTTCCCAGGTAGCAAGCTGACGTTATTTGTCGTCATTTTGACGTCAAAATGACGTTTAATGTCGTCAAAATGACGACAAATAACGTCAGCTTGCTACCTGGGTTACTATAGAAGTAACACTCGCGTAAACGTAGTACTAGAGATCGAAATTTCTAATTTCAATTGGAAAGTTTTAGAAGCGCATAAAATTCAATCGGAATGTATTAAAAGTATCTATATAAAAATATAATTGTATTATCGCACAGACATCTGCGCTTGCAGTCTTGTATTGGCTTGATTTAATTTATTACAATTTTCTATAAGCCAATTATATTTTTTATTTTATTCATTTATTCTATTAAATTTTCACGATAGCTTTGTAATTTCAATCAGCTTTGACTTTTCGGCGCTTTATATCTTCTTCATTTTCATTTTGCTTCATATAAACGTTTCTACAATTTATTTAGTATATCTTAGTAGACTATACCGTCTGGCAAATATATATTTTATACATCTATATTTATATATGTATATAAATATAATGATATTAAAAAAAAAACAAATTTATCTCGGCATATTACAAGGAAGAAATAATTCCCGGGACTTCTCGTCATGACAATCAAGAATTTAATATGTCGCAACGAGACAACAAAAAACTTGAAAAAAAAAACGATTTAAATACATGTATATATCTTATTGTAAGTGCAGAAAGTGTAGAGAGCAGTCTTAGCCCGCACTAAATAAAGATAATAAACGCGTGATAGGCGAACGTGGACCAAGTTCTAAAGTGCGCCTGCTCTTTTTGCTTCTCCTGAGTCCTGACGAACGTTCCGCGAGTGAACGAGCCAAGTGAAGAAATTATGACGTCCTTGACGAATCTGCCGCCGATAGCGAGGCTATCCAGCAGAGTCATTCGGATCCTGGGATGCAATCCTGGCCCGATGACGTTGCAGGGCACCAACACTTATCTCGTGGGCACTGGACGCAGGTGATAAACGCGTTAATGGATAAACTCCGTTTTTATGAAATGTTTGACAGACATTATCGGAAATAACTTATTAACACGTAGAAGAGAAATGTCGAGCTAAACTGTCGTTTTTATCAACTAATAGCGAAGAAACAATATCGAAATTGCGATATTTTAGGTTAAAAACATGCCAATCATGCTAGTCGAATGAATCGAAATTTGAAATTTATGTGAGATTTCGAAAAAATTGACATTCTGATAGAATGAAACAGTATTGATTAAAATGGCCGCTGCCATACTGGTTCGAAGACCAAAGAGGAATTAAAAATCACACCACAATTTTTTAAGGTTAAATTTCATCTTCTCTGTTTATGGCACCCAACCCCGAGAGGGAGTTGATACGGCCACGAGGTTAAATGCTCTAAAGTTGTAACACGCGCATGCGCCAATAAATAGCGCGTCATTTTCAAAATCTTAAGGCTAAAACTTTTACTCAATCAGAAAGAAAAGAGCGAAAATGTTCTTTTGGATTATTAATGAACTTGAAAATATCTAGGGAAGAATTAATTTCTAATTATATTATTCTCGAATTATCTTATTATTATTATCTTATTCTCGAATTTCGGAACACCCTGTATAATAATAAACAAGAATAAATCAATGATAAAGTAAATTAATGACTAAATTGTTTCTCACTTTGAAACAATAAATAATATTTTATAATTTGACATCTACCCATATTGCTCGTTATTGGCCTTAACCTTTTTATTAAATTAATGACGTTTAATAAAATAACGTGCTTTATAAAATGCATTTTTATAGCAAATAATGTCCCTATATATATCTTAAAAATCGCTCTAAATTACTATGCTATATCTTTTTCTCAATATTTGTTAATCCTACGAAAATCGTAGAGGGATAAATGAAGCATTTGATTTAAAAAGCTTAATGTGCTGTTCGCCGAATGAACGCAAATGAATTTTCTTTGACAAACAATTCGTTATTGCAGACGTGTACTAGTTGATTCTGGAGAAACAAAAACGGCCGACGCCTATATAAAACTTCTGGACAGTGTATTAAGCGAGGAGAACGCGACTATCGAGCATTTGGTAGTCACCCACTGGCATCACGATCACATTGGTGGAATAGAGCCTGTGCGGAAATTGCTGAAGAGATTGTTCCCGGACGAAAAACCAATCGTATGGAAACTGCCACGGTCGCCGAACGACAAGAACAGATCGGATGATGAGAATTCCATTCAGTGGGAACCTCTGAAGAACGATCAAGTGGTGGAGGTCGAAGGAGCGAAGCTCCAAATAAAGTACACGCCAGGGCACACCAGCGATCACGCCTGCCTGCTGCTGCAGGACGAGAACATCTTGTTCAGCGGCGACTGCATCCTTGGGGAAGGGACATCGGTCTTCGAGGATCTCCACGATTACCTATTATCGCTGAATAAGATCCTGGAGTTGAAGCCGAAGTCGATTTATCCGGGCCACGGGCCGGTTCTCGACGATCCTCTGCCACGTATACAGTATTATATTAAACACAGGCAGCAGAGAGAAGAGGACATTCTACGAATGTTGCAGGAGAAAGGAAGCGATAAATCGATGACTGAGATGGATATCGTCAAATTGATATACAAAGTAAATATTAATTAAGATTCGTTAAGGAACATATGTTCTAGTATTAAGTTGGTTTTAATTTGAAATAATGCAACATACAAGAAATTAATCACTTATGCAATTAATTTAAATTTTCCAAAGGAATTAATTGAAATTAAAAATATTTGCACAGGATACCCCTGAGAAACTGTGGCTAGCTGCAGCATTTACTGTAGGACATCATCTTCGCAAGCTACAGAAAGAGGGGAAAGTGTTGCAAGAAGAAGAAGGTGGCTGGTGGAGAATTAAAGGCAAAATATAAATAGATGTAGACGTGAAGAATATTGAAAAATTAAATCAAATTGAATATTTGAAGAACTAAGATAATTTCAGTTGAAAATTTATAAAATGCCAATCCTGGAAAGGAACTTCAATTGTATTTTATGCATAAATATATAGATATAAATTTTAATGCAAAGATTTAAATTACGATTTTATATGTATAAATCTTAATTAAATTTGCATTATATATACATATATACAAATTTAAGTTAAATTTTTATTGAAATTGGGAACCTCAGAGCGAGACATAGACATTTTATGGAATGCGCACAAGAATATCATTGTGAAACATTTATTCAACTTAGTGGAGTAAATAATGATACATTGTTACGAATTTCTGTCGAAGTTATAGGCTGGTAGCTGTTATCAGTGACGTGCGTACAACGAGAAGAGCACACGTTTACGACAATTTCACGAGGTACATATCGCAGGTGGTACACAAGTTATCTTCTCTGTTGAGACAAACCATTAGTCATCGCGTGCGACTACGGACACATTACAACGGTCAATATAAAATATATATATATATATGTATGTATATATGCATGTATATATACTTGGCTACAAAGACATGTTGCTGTCGCGACAATAAATGTTTCGTTATATTTTTCGTTATAAAATCTCTCTCTCTCTCTCTCTTCTACTAGCTACATAAATCTTGGCGAATATTAGCACCGCTCGTCTTGAACATGTGGGGAACTACCCCGAAAAATTCGATGTCGCGATATACGTACACGGGATGTTGCTAAAGTGCGAAACGTTGAAATGATATGAGGAAGTCACGGGAGATCAGCAATACATCATCAAGGATTCAGTAATACATAAAATTCAAGGAATAAAATATAGTATTTCTAGAATTTTCTGAGAAATCTTGCGGGTGAAAATTAAAAATTTTTCAATTTAATGTTGTGATATTCGAGAGCAGCGTTTCAAGACCGATAGTAACGGCGCGCAGTTTATACAAAAGTCACACATTAATATTATTGGAGCACTAAGATCCGCTATGACCGTCATTGGCCTATCTCTCGATTTAAATTGTTTATATATATATATATGCGGTCTTATCCTAATTATTGAAAATTAAAAAGTTAAGAGTTAAAAAGAAGAGAAATTCTAAGACTTCGAAGTTGTAACAATTCGAGGACTTCGGAATCTAGAAATCTAGATTTTATATATATATTTTTTTCTTGATCTGATGATCTTAATTATATTCGTTGATCTTAAGAATCTGAGCGCGATTATATAATTCTTTAACCGATACATAATCATGTTATTCATGCAGAAAAAGTTCATGCAGAATCAGAATAAGCGAAAAGATACATGATCGATGCCCTGAGGATTTATATAGGAAATCTAAAAACGTATAGAAAGAAAAGTATATTTTTCACTATATTAAAAACAGCTTTGTGACGCACTTTAGTTACATCCGATATAATAATTATATGGACATATCCTTAATAAGCTCACTTTGTTACTTAGCCCGCTCTCTACTCTCTCTTTGGATAAACGTAAAAAATATATATATTTATATATATAATATTTATATATATTTATATATATATATACTACTTCAACATACAACATAATCTCTCACTCTCTCTTTCATTCCCTGTCATTTTTCTATTCCTCTATCAAGTAATGATAACATTAATGCATTCATGTAACTCTATTATCATTATCGATGTACTAGATAACAAAAAAGAGAAGAAAACAAAATAACTTCGATTATCGAACAATATACATATATTCTAAATATACGAAATATATATACTAGAGACATGTGGAGACCACAGCGATGAGATGATCCATTTCTTTCGCAATGAAATCAAGTCAATAATAATCACAACAGCGTAATCGGTAATATAGTTCATATAATTACGCATATGTATTTCCACCCATTCCGCGGCACTTCTTTTTTTAAACTTTGTAAAAGCAAGAAATAAAGATTCCAAGATTCGAGGAATGAAACTGGAAACTTGGCGGGACTCTTCTCTCACTATCTTTTAATTAACATCTTAATTTCTTTCGTCAATATTAAACTATTAATTAATTTACTCTAAAACGTTGTCCCAATAGGTCTGTTCGTTTTAGCTAAACTTCCTGCACAGTTTATCTCTTCTCTTTTTCTTTTCACGTTGGAGAGAAAAAGAGAAAAGATGAACTGTGCACACACCAGTTCAGCTAAAACGAGCAGACCTAATATTGTATTTGGGATTCATTTGTTTTTGAAACGCGACATTTGATGATTAATTACGTGAACATTTACAATATATTTTTCTACGTTTGCATTATTCATGTATTATTCCGTGAGTCCTGCAAATAAAAAGGACTCAAAATAGATCAAAATAGAACTCGAGATAATATGCGATACATCTAGTTGCACAGACATTGTTGAAGATAAATAACAAATCGCCAAGAAAGATTGACAATTCATAGAAAAGATAAAACATACAAAGAAAAGATGTGTGAAAGAGAAGAACATCTGAATTTGTCGCGCTTTCTCGTGCGCCCGTCTTATACTTAAATGTTAACAGTTCTCGATCCATGATGATCTGCTGCTGTGGACTTACGGCATTTCTTTGCCGTGAATCACAGGATGATCAGGAAGTATCTCTGAAAACTTTGGGTCATTAAGAAATTTGTTATAATGCTTTGAACAAATAATATCTCATAAATATCTTATTATAGAACCAGATAAAATTAATTATAACCCTTTTGGTATGAAGGATGACAAATCCAAAGAGTATATGAAAACATTCTTACATCTTTAAAAAGTGCGATATTCCCTGGGGCATAGTAGTTATGTGCTTACCCAGGGAGAAACGTAAAGTAGAATAGATGTATATAGACGTCTATTTGATACGTCTAAGATAGGTCGATTTTCGCATCTAGATAGATGTCTTGGTGGCCTCTTTTAGACGCGTCTATTAGATGTTTTATAAACGTCTACACAAGATATCCTTTGTATAAAGTCTGTATCAGATCACGCATTACCTCCAGATAGACAAAAAGATATCTTACTTTCAGATATCCGGAAGATACATTTAT
>NJRQ01000118.1:361829-376807 GCA_003063805.1 Aphaenogaster ashmeadi | reverse complement strand
AATTCTCCTTCAAAGAATCATATTATTAGAATATGAGTGAATAATCTCATAATACTGCGTCTTTTATTCATTCTTGTGTGGTTTTTTACTAACGAGAAAATGGACGCCACCGCATCCATCTGGCGGCGATGCCGCGTTCTGCTTGTGGGTAAGCGACATCGGATTGTATCTATATATATATATATATATATATATATATATTAACTTTTACTTAGAGCTCTATTAGATGTCTATTAGATGTCGAGAGGTGACTTGCAGCCCAAAGAGTGTTTCATAAACAATGCATCACTATTGTGTGAATATTAGGTTTTAATTGTGTCTAAGGAAATACAAAATGACACAAAATTGTATGGCATCTAATTCGGATATTTCTAGACGTTGTTTTAGACTAGATAGCACAGACATCTAATAGACGTATATCCGATCTCGCGTTTCTCCCTGGGTACGTGCTGTTACGCCCGTCTAGTAAGAATGCTTTTCAGTTAGTCTCTGCCGTACAGAAAGGATTAAGATTAAAAAATCCAATAATTTTGAATTTAAGAATTCTAAAATCGCAAAATCCGTAATTACGGGAATTTTGAAGAGGAATCTAGAGAAATGTGCTGAGACCCAAAGTTGACATAGTGCACTTCTATTTTCCCTTCTATAAAAGTGACTTCGCATCACACTATAAATGTGGCACAGAATTGTCAGCGTCGGAACAAGGTAATGACTTGTAACTCGAGTTGAGATTAATCCTGTAGTAACAAATCCAGACAACACAAAAGTTCAAAAAACATCGTGTATTCATCTACAAGACGTTTTAATTGTTCAAACGTTCTTGAAACCTTGTATCCCACATTTAGCTAATCCTAGTCTAAGCTCCATGTAACGTTTTAAACACTTCAATACGAGGAAAGTGAAATTTAAAACCAGCCGGCTATATTTAGCACCAAATGCAGGACACGGGAAGGCAGTTCTTTAAACTTTCATTCGGAAATAAATTCGTTGAAAAAATCAGCCCCTCCGCCTCAGTTGAGAAATGCGATGGTACTACAAGAGGAATCCGCTTTGCGGAAGCTGCTCGAAACAGTTGGGATTGATATAGCTCAGAAGATCGTGTTCCGACATGGAGGTCAGTTCTTGAGGCAGCATTCCATCCTCCGTCTTCCTGTTGGATGCGGTACTCGCGGCAGGATTGGAAATCGGAGCGTTCACAGCCTGGCGATTTGGAGTGACTGGGAGTGTGACCTGCGGTGGCGATTTGCTAGCGACTTGTTCGATGATGTTGTTTTGTGGGGGAGATTTCGGCAGGATTCCCTCCATCGTGTTGTTCATCAACTGCGCGCTTTGAGTCGCCACGCTGTTCAGAATTTTTTTCGTGGCAATGATTGCGTGAGCAGTAGTTGTCGAAATCGGCCGATTATTGATGATGTCCTTTGTGGCGTTAGTGATGACATTGTTGATGGCTTGTTCTGCTGCGTTGGTCAAACTGCGTTGACAGGGTTCCTGAGCAGCCCCGCTAGCTAAAGCAGAACTAGCTTCGGCTACAAAGCCCGCAGGCTGATTCAGCATGGAACCGATATCTTGCTGAACAGCTTGTTGCATGGCTTGGGCCGCTTGAGCCTGTTGGACAGCTTGCTGCACTGCTTGAACCTGAAACATTTTTTACTTGATATCAATTATTGTATCTAATTTAGAATTACGATTTTTAATAACTAATAAATAATGATAAGGAGAGAGAGGAGAAATCACACTCACTCCTTTAGAAGTCTAGAATTATTAAAATTTTGTTATGTTTATATATATATATATATTTATTTATTTATTTACTACTAATAAATTTGTATTTATTTCTGTATTTTTCTATTTTCTGTATTCTATTTATAATATATTAAGGGTATATAAAATTACCACTAACCTGTTGCACCACTTCTTGCGTTGCTTGCTGTACTGCTTGTTGCACCACTTCCTCGGTTGCCTGCTGTACCGCTTGCTGCACTACCTGAGCCGCTTGAACTTGCTGCACAGCTTGCACTTGTTGCACCGCTTGCTGCACTACTTGAGCATGCTGCACTACTTGATGGACTACCTGTTGCTGGGCTTGGTGCACCACTTGGACTGCTTGTTGTTGCGCTTGCGCGACGACTTGTTCGACTTGCTGCTGCGCTTGCGCTACTACCTGCTCCACCTGTTGTACCTGTTGCATCACGTCCACTTCTTGCTGCGTGAGTACTTGCATCTGTTGCTGCATACGGTCTGCTGCCGGTATCGCATTGCCAGCGACCTGAAAAACAAAAACATATATTCATGCTTATTTGTAGTAAATTTTACCTAAACTGAAATTTTACCTAAACTAAAATTTTTGTTTTAAATTTTAAACTTCGTTTTATGATTCAAAATTTTGTTCTAAGATTCTGAACGTCTTTTTGAGATTCTAAGCTATAATTCTTAGATTCCAAATTTTTGCTACTAACTTTTTTCTTCAACCGTTTATATCTTTTTTGTTTTCGGATAGAAAATACCGTAGTATTTGACGTGGCGGTTGTCGCGCTGACTTGCGTTTCTGGTAACTGCGGTAATAGGGCAGCGTTGATAGTAGTTAGCAAACTCTCTCCCGTTTGCTCTACTGTCGTCGTAGGCGGTACCGACGTTGTACCCGCAATCTCTGCCAATGTCTGCGATGTCTGCACTGTCTGCGATGGGATCAGCGCTTCTAGCAACATTGTCTTCACTGGAATTGGTGGACTAGTCCTAGTCTGCTGCCCACTACCCATTGGCTCATGCTCTGCTGTCACGTGGCTCAACATCGCGGTGGGATTGGAATTCACCGAATGTAATGGAGAGACCATTTGTTCAGCTGCGGAATTTACTAAAGCATCCAACTTTACTGAAGTTTGTCCTGAAACAGGATACCGCTTCACGATATTTTATTCTCTTCTATATTATGCAAAATATACTTCTTATATTTTCTAAGTTGCAGTTTGTAAAGTTTTCAGTAGAAAAATTTTTGGAAACTTTAATCTATTACTTAAACTTACTATGATCTTCAAAACTTCGACAAAATGAAAAGAGATTACGCGTTCCAAAATAGTGGTATTATTATAAAAGTAACCATTTTTTATGTAACATTGTACCTGTATTGGCTAGAATTCCCTGGGAAACCGCCGATTGTTGGTTGCTTCCCGAGATGATGGAAGCCCGCTGTTGAATAGCGAACTCATTTTCTGGATTATTAGATTCCTCGGTGGTGCCAACCGAGGACGACTCCATGTGATTCAGGTACTTTTCCACCACATGACTGCTCGACGCCGACAACGACTGCGTCCCGGAATTACCGGTAAAACTCGATAGCGAGCCGAAGTCGGGATGATGGTGGTGTTTCATGCGAAGATCCACTACGCCGGCACCTTGAAGGGCAGCTCCATTGGAGCTATTGTCCGTTGATAGAACACTATTTGTGTCCTTAAGGCGATGAGGACTAAGAACTTGGACCTGAGTTGACTCATGCATGCCTACAATCGATAATTAAGAAATGTCAATTTTAAGAATTATTAAAAACTTTTTTAAGAATTTTAAGGACCATTTAAAATTTAATTTAACATCTGAAAATGAAAATAATCAAGATTTGACTGATTAAGTTTATTAGGTATCGTCTAGTTTCACTCGGAAATCAAACACTTGCTACACTGACCTCCAAACGAAGTCGGATGATGTGCATTCACCATTGACAGAGGATGTTGAGTACGAATCAGATCCACCACTCCGAGAAGACCG
The DNA here is from genome assembly GCA_003063805.1 of Aphaenogaster ashmeadi. NCBI lineage: Eukaryota > Metazoa > Arthropoda > Insecta > Hymenoptera > Formicidae > Aphaenogaster > Aphaenogaster ashmeadi. The sequence continues at coordinate 373,051 of NJRQ01000118.1, read as the reverse complement.
CTCACAGTCTCTTGCACGGGGCTGTTATTGGATGTCGCAACGGCAACGGTCCTGATAATATCAGCTTGCGAGGACGCAGTCTCTCTCGAGTTCTCGTTGACCAACTGCTGAAGGGGAGAGGTAACCGACGTCGGTCCATTTGTGGCCGTCGTCGGCGTCGGAATGCTTTGCATGCTGTTTTCACTCAGCATACTATTCTGACTGTTCTCATCCAGCACTTCTGTTTTTAAATTGTCCGGCAGGATCAGCTGAAGATTAGACGAGGATCGTCGGTTCATTAAAGGATTTGCTACGAGCACCGGGGGTGGCATCATGACATCAGAAGGCGAATTTGAGGACTGTGAGGTCCACAGCATTACGGGGGTCACCTGAGGCGTTCCCGCCGGTGGTGGACTGGGGTCGCTCTTCAGAGTCTCCGAAGAAGCACTTTGTTGCGCTTGAGTCGGTGCGTTTGACAAAAAGCTTGCAGCTCCAGTAGCTGTTTGTGTTAGTAGACCTGATAAATATTAAATACATCACGTTTAATCATTTCTTAAAATGTCAATCTATCTGGAAATTTGAGAAACCTGAAGTTTCTCGAATGAAATTTTAGAAACTTAAGGATACAAAAATGAAAAACTCAAGTTGTAATATTAGTATTTAAATATATAAGAGCTTAAGATTTGAAAGATCTAACAATACAGAATTTTAACACAGATTTAAAAACTCCAGATCTACAAATATGAAAATCTAGAATCCAATAGTCAAACTTACCGCTAGATGCGACACCCGTGGCCAACGGCACTGTGGCGGAGGATGTGACTAAGATAGTGTCGCCGTTCGTTAGCGGAGGTGAGAGGGATTCAACTTTGCCTATAGACGGCTGCGGGGGACTAGAGGCAGCCGTGTAAAGAAAGGTATGCGGTTCGCTAATCTTTCCGGAAGACTTCGCGAACAACTTGACGCTGACCGTTTCCGTAGGTGCTAGGTCCTGCCTGCGATAAGGCGGTATCACGCATACCAAGTGTACCGGATGCAAGTGTTCCTTATCCGGCAGCACAGTACATTCCCAATGCGGCTCCAAACTACTCGATAAATCGTCACTGTCCAGCTGAAAGACTACTTGAGTGTCCTTCAGAAAGTTCTTACCCAGTATGATAAGTTCCAACCCGCCCGTACACGGGCAGGACGTCAGAGACTTTTTACAGATCTCTGGAATTCCAGGTGGTTGAGCTACGAACATTCAAGATCGATGATTTTATAAGAAAATTGAACAAATCAAAATTGAATTCAAACTTCATCTATTTTATAAATTAAATCTTCTTTATTTCATTTATTTTTTCTTTTTCTTTCTTAATCAATCTTATCTGTTTTCCTAAGCATCTGAATAAAATAGTCATTGTATCAGTCAACTCACTGCAGACTATCGGCTGGGAACAGATTTGCAACGTCTCTGTGGTCCCGTCGGCGTGCGTGAGAATTGTGCGGAATACCATACGGCACCGCGTAGATTTCTTCTTGCTTCTTCCTTGTACTAGGCCAGCTTCTTGAGGAAACCTATGCTCGACATCGACATTACGCTCTTTAAGAATACCAACACAGTCGCAGGTAACATCTTTTGCCGGATCCATGTCAATCTCTATCACGATCGTGCCATCGATCTTCCGCTCAATACAGGGTGTAGAGTTCTTGCCGCTTACTCGACAGGCCTGGTAGAACATGTGGGGTGCCACTCGGCCAAGATCAGTGCCGATGAACACCTGTAGAGTCGTCGACTTGTCGTAACCGATCAGTCGAACGATGGGAAAACCGTTCCCGCTACGATCCTTCACTGCACCCCGCGAGCCCTCCGTCTGATAACGAGCTCGGTGCTGTTGCTCAGGTTGGCAGACGATCTGCAGTTGAGTTTTGCCATCAGCGGAAACGTTGGCTGGCGATCAGAAAACACCGTAAACAATGTTAGATCGGGATGCTGCGTGAGTTTATCTAAGAAGTGGGGCAGGTCAGGGAATAATTTACGGAACATGCAGGTGTGAGTAAATAGAGAGTGCTAGATTGCCAGTATCTTTGGATAGCGGAATGTTTACCATTGGTCTGTTGAAGAAATGCCAAAGGAAGACAGATATATTGTGTTGGAAATAATCCAAGAGTAAATTAGACGCATAATAAATTAATAGAGATTCGTGTGACTATTTGGAGATCTAGAAGATAGATAAAGATCCTCGAATCATTCGTGAAGTAAAAATATTAAATATCTTAAATTTAAAATATTCAAACTTAAAAAATTCGGCACACACAAACTTAAAAGAATCTTCTACAAGAACTTTGGAAGATTTAAATTTTAAGTTTTAATAATTCTAATCTCTTAATTTTGAACACAGAAATCGCGAAAATTTAAAATTTCAAAGATTTATGGCTCTAAAAACTTTAACTTCAAATTTTAAAGGTATAAGATAAATGAGTTTACAATGTTTATATCATCATCAACGAATCCATCGTTAATTAATTTGATTTTTTTATCAAGACGCGTAAGACATTTCTATCATCATTTTTATGCAATTGTCTATGATGAAACACATTGCAATATCCGTAAATTATAAATACTCGTCTGACCTATATTTGGTATCAAAAAGCGAGGTATCGAATTTCATATATGTACTAATGTTGTCTTTTTTTCTTATCGCTGCAAGAGAAAAAGAAAAAGAGCCTTGGCTCTCGAATTGAAGGAGATAACTTATCGGCGGTGAAAGCGACAAAATATAAGCAATTTCGCCGGAAATAAATCCACCAATGAGTTTGCTTTTGTTGCAAAATATTGAAGGCGACAACGCGGCTTCTACGATCCGAAGTAATGAATTGTTCATCCCTTCCCTCTCGCAAGACAAACGCTTCAGAAGCGACTGAATTTATGAGATGCAATAAAGATGCAACACGAGATTTTTGTTGATATTACTTCAACTAATACTGAATATATACTCAATATTGATAAACAGGTTGCAGGAGAAGATGCGATATTTTTGTACCATTGCATCAACCAACAGCAAGACATCTTTCGTAAGCAAATGTTAAATTATATGTAACAATCGTAAATATATTGTTTAAAAAGAAATGAAAATTTGGATTATGTTATCCTTGACAAAAGTGCATAAAATCCTTAATGTCTGAGAATCCGCGTGTAATTCTAAAAGTTCAAGAATCTAAAGCCCAAGATGTAAACCTAAGTAATCTAAAGACCAAAGGTTTATAGAGTCAAGAGTTCAAGACTTAAAAAGATTAAAACAATCGCTAGAAATGATTCTGTATTCCTGGTCTGTCTTAGAAACTTGGAATTAAACTTGTTTCTATCATAATATATAATTCATTTATAATTAAAAGACTTATTCTACGCCTATTTAAAAACGTACATAATGACGAGATAAGATTGGCAGGTCCCTGAGTAATCGATGTTCTTTTCGTCAACACGCCCATGGCAGGTCGAGGTCTGGTTACTCCTACAATTCTGCCTATGGAATTAGCGTTTCCGGATCTATTGCCGGATATTCCTCCCAAACCGATCCCATTGACGGTAGTTCTGACCGTCGGTGATTTATTGTCAGGGCTGGTACCAGGGGCTACTTCCGGAAACGCGAAGTTTGCGTCCTCGGACTCTAATTTGATGTCCATTTTCCTCCTCTTCGAATCCTCCTCGCCGACGTCGTTCCAGAGCTAATAAAGCAATCGCGGAATTAATCAATCTATGTATATACAGTGTCTTATATCAAATATTCACTAAGAAAATTACTCTTAAATTGGGTACGTTAAACAATCAGCAGATGAAAGAGAGTGCTAGGACCTGAAATATCATGTATACAAAATTTGGCAATGGTTAACATCTTAGCTGTTATTTTATTTAAGTAAATCTTCACTCAGCAAAAATATCAAGATATCTATTAAAATTGAATTAAATTGTTTTTCTTACATATAAATTACTTAAGTCTTTAAAGTCTTTAAAATTAAATCTTTAAAGAGTTCTAAAATATTAAATATTTTAATAATGCGGCATCACTTTTCGCTCGATACTATGGGAAAGAGCAATACGATCGGTATAACGGGAGCACCCCGTACGTGCGTGAGCGTCTGTGTGCTTAATTTAACGAATCAGAACTCGACTGGGTTCAACTACCGTTCGAGCGGTTGGCGATCTCCGATGACGATATTGATGACGATCACGCGTACCCTTGTGAACACATTAAATAACTTCATCTGGCTTCTAACGACAGGGTGACTCAGTGCCGTAACCGTAGCAAGAGTGAGGAAAGCGCACGGACCACAAGAGGGGCCCGTCAACTCTTCCTCCTTCTTCTTCTTCACTTTCCCATCTTTCAGCAAAGAGAAAAAGAAAACAAAACGAGAGATATATCGGAAGCGAAAGTCAGTTAGATTCGAGTCATTAGTAACTTGATTCTTGGAAATTTTATCAATCTTTTCGAACTGATATTACTCTTTCATAGCTTCAAGTTCCCATTATTCTTAAGTTTTCGTGGTGCTATAAATAGAAAATTCGAAAACAAGTTTACGGGCCCCTGAAATCTTCTAAGAACTTCTATATGCCAGAATTCTATAGTACAGATACTAAAGTTTTCACAATAGATACTGAACTTTTATAATAGAATATAGATAATTAGATAATAATTACTGTATAATACATAGTCATAAACAAATAAATTTAATTAAATCGTTCGTTTACAGGATCTTATTTATCATTAGCAGATACTAACATTGACGTTGTTGAAGTGCTGTTGACGTTCTTCGGAACCGAGGCCGGAGTCGTTCGAATTGTCGTCTTGCGTTGTGCTGGTCCTAGGTCCGTGATCATCAGAACTCCTCACAGTTACGCCACCGAAGGTCGACAATGGAAATCTGGATTGTTTTGGTTTTTGCTGTTGCTGCTGCTGTTGCTGTGGGGTTTGTTGCTGCTGTTGCTGCTGTCGCTGCTGATTAGTAACCGTTCTCCTGGTCGCAGAGTGGGCGCGATTACCTGCGGTGCTTCTCGAGATGGACGATGCTGTTGTCACCGTTGACGACGCACCGCCTGCATTGCTACCTGCAAGTTAAATCTCGTTATTCCAGTATCGCCTTTCACTGATTTTGAGGTGCGATGAAGAGACAATTTTTTAAATACCAAGTGTGCAGATAAACACATAGATATATGAAATAGACATAGAAATAAGGGTAAAGAGATAGATCTTGTAAATCATAAAATTCTTATAAATAATTCTCTGTTACTCTCATAAATCATAAAATTCTTATAAATTCTTTGTTACTCTCATAAATATTCAGAGGAATTAAAACCACAAATCCTCAAATCTTCAAAACCGTCGAAACCACAAATCCTTAAGTCCTCAAAGCCATGAAAATCACAAATCCTCAGATCTTCAAAACCATCAAAACCACAAATCCTCATGTTCTCAAAGCCATCAAAATCACAAATCCTCAGATCCTCAAAATCGTGAAAAAAACCATAAGTCCTCAAAATCGCCGAAACCATAAATTCTCAGATTCTCAAAGCCATAAGAAACAAACGCCTACTCAGAGATCCTTCAAATCTCATAAATCATATCTCCATAGATGAAAAAACATTAATTTCTAGACCTCTCATTTGTAAAATAATATTTGCTTAAATTTCAAGAATCTAGCGAATTCCCCTCTACTTCCCGATATCCAAAACGCTAAAATTGTAGAAAGTATACTACCGAGCAAGAGAATCATCGCGGCCCTCAAACTATCGGTCCGTTCGCCACCGACGAATCACCCCTGTCAAATTTACGAGAAACACCGCTCGACGAAGCATTGACAGGCCAAGTCTCGATTTACACGTCGGGCATGAAAAGCCGGCGTCGTATGCATCGTCGAGAAACGAGAGAGAGATAAACCCCGGGGGCAAGGGGGGGGGGGGAAGATACGAAACGCACGAGAACCGGGGCGAAAGAGGAATAAAAAGACGGAGAGACGACGAGCGTGACGCGGGAGGGGTGCGCGGGAAGAGGGAGGCAGAGCAATGTCGGACGGTCTATCTATAGACCACCTCGACTACTGGGACGGGATAATTGCGTGGGGGTGAAGTTGCAATCGCGGACGCAACTGGTGGCGACGGGGTTCGATTCTTCCCCTCCACCCCCTTCGCCCGCCTCCCTCCACCGGCTGCAAGGGGTGGGCACGTAATCGACGCGTGCACACACGTGCATAAGAGATGCATCTGTGTGAACGTCGAGGAAAATCACGGAACGATGTCAACGACCCGGCTGTCGGTTTCCAATCTCGTTTCTCTCGCTTTCACCCTTTCCCCTCGTTCCTTTTCTGCTGCCGTCGCTACCGTTATTGCCGATCATTATGTCACGTCAAACTGCAACAATAATCCCTTTTTCTCCATACCGATCGTCGCTGGGGAGATTATTTGGCCAATCTCGTGATCTCCCTCCACCTCGCCCGGTATTACTCATTGTTTTTATTTGCGTTACTGCATCACTGCCGAAATTTACGATCCACGTAGGAAGTATATACTCCTCTCTTCCGCCTTTCATTTATCGCCCGTAGGGCGAATTCGGGACAAGGATGAACGAAGTCTATTATCTACGAAGTCCTAATGCGCGTCTAAAGTCCTATCTAAAATAAGCAAATACAAATTTTAGATTTAATTCGATCCCGTAAGTCCTTAATCCATTTGCATTGTCGGAAATCCGATTCTAGGCACCTAACATCGTTTGCCATGATCAACAGGTCCGTGATTTGTAAGATCCATTCCAAACACCAAGCTGATTGGACTCGACTTCGGTGTTCACTTCCAACACCGAGTCTTCTGATTTCACCGAGAAACGTAAACGTGTAAAGGACATCGCAAAAAAAGTCGTCGGGGGAGGCTATTTACTGGACCTCTGGGCCAAACTAAACTGTGGTACTTTGACCCACCTTAGTGGGTCGGAAATCTAAAAGGAAACTGTAAGAAAGAAAAGAACTTACTTTTTATCTTTTCTAATTCCTAGAACTAAAAAAAAGATAAAGAGTAAGTTAAACCGAAATTAAAGTTAATCTATTGGTAAAAATGGACCTAAAAGACACATTCTAGTTCTGTAACGAACGCCAATTTTATTCCACAGATAAGCGTTACAAATTCCGAGCACAGTCCATTCCTCACATGCCTGCATTTTTCTGCATCTGTTTCGAGAATCGCGTGTAGCCACCCTCCCCCTCCCCTTCGGGTTTGTTTCGCAAATAATAAGCCGATAGCGAGACGCTCGCCACGATAGCTGCATAATCAAGCGGCAATGCCATAAAGATAATAATCGCGAAGGTCTCGTGGGTGGCGACGCTCCGGTGGTTTTAATTACCCTGGCAATCTCGCCAGCCGATAAATAAACGCGGCGGAACGCCTCTGTACACCTGCGAGCTAAGGTGAATGTATCTCTTTATCGCGCCGCGGGACGCGAGCGCGAGCGCGTGGAAGGGTACCGCCAAGACGAATTAGGGCTCCCGCCTGTATTTGCGTCTCTCTGGCCGCGTCCTCGAGCCTCGACAGAGGCAGAAAGAAATAGGGAAAGAGAGAAAGAGAATGTACCCTCGATAACAGGATCGATAAACATCGTTACTATTACACGGCAAACAGAGCGCGAGCGCGCTAACTACGGCGCCTCTCCTCTCGAGTCTCAAGGATATATCGTTACCAGGACGAGCGGACGGAAGGACGAGTGGAACGGACGGATGACTGGATCGATGCCCGGTCGATCCACGTGACGTCCGCCGCAGTCGATTGACTCGATTTAAGTATTCATTTTGCATGAATCTTCAATCGAAAGCTCGCGGAGGACGTAAGCATGTATAAGACACCGCAAAAAAAAAAGAAAATGGACATTGAAATCCTATAATAGGGTCTTGTTTCACAGATACACGGAAAGAGCAGTTTTGCTGAAGTATCTAAAAAAAAATGTGGCCAGATACAGATCTAAAAATAATTTTGTTAGTTCATCAAAGATAACTAAATAAGACGCTTAAGCATAATGATAATGCTGCAAAAAGTTTTGATATTCTAGCAACTATTTTGAGCGTCCTACATAATTATTTTGATGGTTCAACAAAATTATTTTCAGATCTGTATCTGGGCAAATTTTTAGACACATCAGCAAAACCATTCTTTCCGTATAGATACACATAGAACGGATAATAAAATTTTATAAATAATATAGATGACTAAGATTGTAATAGAACTCTCAAATTCTATGATAAGTAGCGAATCGAGTCATTGATATCACATTTCTAAAATTAGATATCATGCAGACATCTAAAAAGTGTGTCGAGTCATAAATACATTAGGCAATAGAATTTTATGAAGATGATCAAATGAATGTTGGTTGTTAATGATAAATCGTGCTGCAAATGCTAGAGTTCGATATTATAAACTAAACACGTGTGGAAGGACGCTTAATGTTTCTTTCAAACAAGTATAGAAACACCGAGCCACAATTGATTTGAACTCGATGGAAAAATATCGCTCGCAATATCCAATTAAAATCTGCAGCATTATTAACTTAACCGTTATACGGATCTATATTTGTGTAACTTCTCTCGCTGAACAGTACTTCAGCGAGATATCTGTCCCTTTTTTCTTTCTCCCTTTCTCTCGCGCGCAAATATTTTGGGACCTCCTTAGATTCCGACGAACGATTCGTTGCGACAATGCAAGACTCGCATAGCGGTCTGTGTACACTTAATGGCATCTCTGATAGCCTACTTAAGTAGTCGAGATAAGGAGCTGAAGAGTCTCCAGGAGCTCGGCACTGCTTGGTACCAGCACTGAAAGAAATGGAGCAAACAGTGATAGAAGCGCGGTATATTCATTAATGCCCTACAATTTCGACAATTCTTGAAAGTAACGGAGCTTAGGAACAGAAGCGTATCAAGCGTCTTGCAGTGACATTGCTTGAAAATCGAAATAAGAAAACGTTCAAACAGATCAAAAAAGAAACAGAAGGAGAAGATCAAACTAAAAGGATTAAACCACAGAAGAGATTTTTGTTTCGACTCAACTGGCCAGTTCTTAATTTAAATTAATATATCGCGAATCGCGACGTTTTTTCGCAACAAATTCTTTACATTATAATTAATTCTACTCTCTTTAGAAAAGACCAAAACCCATGATCGAAAAAAAACGTCGCGATTCGCGATATATTAATTTAAATTAAGAACTGGCCAGTTGAGTCGAAACAAAAATCTCTTTTGTGATTTGATATTTACTGGCGAATAATATCCTATCTCTTGTTTAAAAAGATTAAACTAAAGTAGATTAAGAAAGCCTAAAATGTAAATAGGAATAAAACAGAGAGAAAAAGAATTAAATAAAATTCAGAAAACCAGAATGTTCTTGCTTAGTTAGTAAATAAAAAAGTAATAGCGCTTATAATGGAGAAGAAAAAAAATAAAGAAGCAAAATATCAATTTTATTGATTACTGATAGCTGATTAGAGGCGCGACGGTGGCTTATCGATAAGAACATCGTGTATCTATTCGAACGAGTCTCGATAAGGGATAATGATTTCATTGATTGGCGGGCATGCTCGAACGCGACGAAAAAGGGGCCAGACAAGATCTTCGGACGATAACAGGAAATTACAGCTTATTGATGAATTTCGATTTACGAACATTGGCATTTCTATCGATTAATATTCACGACGTTGCGTGAATTTCCGTGACTTCGGTAGTGACGATGTCGTCGATTTTATCGCGATGTCAGTGACATGTATACAGAACCGTTGTACTGTGACCTTGGGGATCAGAAATCTACAATCAAGAAGAAGACGAAAACATGTATATGCGTGTTTCCAAATACGCATCTTCTCTTTACTAGGAACGAAGATTTTATCAACAAAATAACAATAAAATAATAGCAATTTAAAAGACACATAATATAATTTAACTAAATCGATTATCAGTTATCAGTCTCCAGTTATCAGTTTCTATTAAATGCCACTTATCCTTATAATCTTTATAATTAAATACGAGATAATAGAAATAATAAACTTTAAGAGTCTATTAAAACGGCCTTTAAATGTTCACCGAAATAATGCTTAAAATTTTGTGAGAAACGGATGTCGATATCGAATTGTATTTCTTTTTCGAAGAGATAGATGAGAATATCTATCTTCGTCCTAATCGACTTCGAAGATGGTTACATTAACCAACTGTATCAATGTAAATATTAATTTATCGCGTTTCGTGTCGGCTCGTGTCGTTGGATAAGAAAGCGACTTCAACAAAATAAAGTCACCGATGTGAATATATGAATGAATATAAAGTGCTCCAGTAAGAATTTTAGGAAAGTTGCTTTTCTCCGTTCCGCTGAATTATTTTAAAATAAATAGAAATAACAACGTGAATAATTCCTCGAATAAAATCTATACATAAAATCTCATTTCATCCAAATAGAAATGATATCTTTTTAGAAGAAATCTTTATTTGTATATTCCTTATTTTGTATATTCTCGAAATAATTCAATCTTTTTCTTTATAATAATTATGTCTCTGACATCGTTAAATTTTAGTTGTTACAATAATCATATTTCTAATTAGATTTCAACGTGACAGATTTCGCTCTGGTCGCAAAACTCTGTAATTCGCTGAGAGAAGTTAACAATTAACATGTTGACAATTAACATAGTCTCGTAAACACTTGGTTCAAAATAAGAATCCCGGAGCGTTGTCAGTCGCGCGCTAACTATGGTCGTCTCGAAAAACCAGTTTCGTGTGGTTCGGCATAATCGAATTTATCAATCCGCCGCCAATTGAGTCAACTGCACGTTTGTGTGCGTTTGTGCGTGTGTCGGCTCCGTTATTCAACGAATTATAGGCGTTATTTAACTATGCATACACCAGCGCCGTTAATGAGCCGCGTATACGCGTATTCGTGTTTACACGCGATTTTAGCGACCATTGAGAACAAGCCGAAGACTCGGTTCTGCGTGTCAATTGGAGGTGACGATCGCATGTGGATCGTCGGAGCATCGTTTGGCAACACGCGTACGTGTTTATGATAACGCAATTAAAGTTAACGAACTTTTCAGGCTGAGCCAATATCCTTGAGTCACATCAGACATTTACATAACATCCTCGAACACTCGGAGAATCTTGGGAACCTTAGATTCTTAAAGATGTATGTCAGACTTTCAAAAATAACAGCATTGCCATAATATTTTGCTAAGATGTTAATAATGTATTTC
>NJRQ01000118.1:340512-361442 GCA_003063805.1 Aphaenogaster ashmeadi | reverse complement strand
AAATACATTATTAAACATCTTAGCAAAATATTATGGCAATGCTGTTATCTTTTAAAGTCTGACATACATTCCTTTTCTTCTTCTCTCTGATAGACTTTTGTCCCCCCCCCTCCCCACTGAGACGGGGAGGGAGGGAGGTGGGGGGAGAGAGAAGGACCGCGATATTATTCCAAAATTCAAATCCTCGACTCTCGAATTCTCACGGCTGTTTAGAAAAGAGCTGGTTGATCGTTCGATTTTTCAATAAATGAATCTAACGCGAAAGAAATCTAGAAGAATACGTTACTCAACAGTTGCATAAGATGTGTTTTCCGTTTTTAATACCGCAGCTTACAAATCTTCTCGGCTAATTGAGGCTCAGACAGTAATAGAGTGCATAAATAATTAATTAATTTTTTTTATTTATCCTCTTATTTTCTCATTCAACGCTTGATCGATTCGATTCCGCTTAAGTGCGAACCAGTTGAAACCAACGACGTCATTCACGAGCACATTCGTAAACAATGACACAAGAATACGACCGCATTAATATTTGCCTTGCAAAGATATGTGCCGCTGTCTGGGAGTTCAAGTTTTTATTTTTCAATTCTGAACTCGCAAATCGCGATTTTTCAGCCATCGACTCTTGATTTTCAAAGCCTATAGTTTTCCTCAAAGTTCGAAAGTATACATTCTCGAAGATTACAATCTCATCAAGCGCTTGTCTAACTTTCGAATTTCGAAAGTTACTCTTTCTTGAAACTTTAATAATTGACAATAAAAGGCGATGTGAGCAAGTTTATTAATTTTCTTTTTTTTCCCCATTAGTTATTAATTCATTTTTGTCCGGCATCGACCAATTTGCTTCTAACATCCGCACTAATTGTGTTTGCTGCAGATCAGCATCCTCCCGCACTTATTCCTTGTTCCTTATATCTTGTTCTCATATTTCACGTCTCGACCCTTTAGACGCATATCGGGAACAGCGAAGGTTATCTAGAACCGCACGGCCATTTTCCATGCTGGCCGGTCGCGAGTATTTTCAACAATAATAATGCCGGCGGGAGATAGTACGGAAAAACATTCGTCATAAGTCCGTTAACCCCGCAGAAGAGAGAATGTTGCGCGCGCGAAAGATTTGTTTCATGCTTAAGGAGAATGTGTCATATCTTAAAACATTACCAAAAATGTAAAACTTTTGTAGATTGTTCTATTATTACGTCTAATTATCTGCGCAAAATTTGAGCACAATTCTCTTATTGGTTTGAAAGTTATTGATTTTTTATTTGCATTTCATTCTTATACACGAAAAAAAAATTCTTGGTAAACTTGTGAGATGCATTTAGTATACTTTCTTATAAAGTATTTGATTATTATTACCGATTATAATAATAATAACAAAACATTTTGTAATAATTATAAACATTTGTAATAATTATAAAAGAGCAAATTTTGTTTAGTTGGCTCAACTAAAAATTTGCTCTTTTGTAATTATTACAAATGTTTATAATTATTACAAAATGTTTTGTTATTATTATAATCGGTAATAATAGTCAAAAGAAAGTACACTAAGTGAGTCTCACAAGTTTATCAAGATTTTTTTTTTCAGTGTATAAAATCGCGTTTTGTAGCACTTTATTTGCAAATTTGACGAGGAAGGAGCATTATGAATTAAATCAAAATTGTCACATGCAATAAAACCCTAATAAATTATTTGTATGAAAGTTTATTTGAATTCACTTACTCGTTTGAAAGTTATTAACTTATAACTGCAGCAAAATATGGTCATTGCACTGCGTAAGCCATTTTAGGCTGCATTCGGATATTCACAGCAGTGCTGAAAATCTGTAGTATGTTACATGCACTATAGATTTTCAATATCAAAACGCAGCCATAGCCTCAGCACCTTGAAGTTGACTTCACAACATATTCACCAAAACTTTTTGTCGTCGATTATGAAAAATATTAATTTCAAATATTTTTTTTCTTAAAGATGCTAAAAATCGTGTTATTTTACGATAGTTTAATTCCTTATGTAATATAAATTTATTTATTTCATGATCCAGACGATATAAATCTAAGAAAACTACAGTTTTTATAAATTTTAATAACTTTTAGCTAATATTGTACAACCCAAACATTCTTAAAGCCATTTTAGACAACCTACAATTCGCGTCAGACTTCACGCGAGATAGAATCCTATTTGTAATTTTAATAGAATTCTATCCTGGTTTCTAATATAAATTATAGATTGTCTAAAGTGGACTTATATATATATATATATATATATATATATATATATCCATAACATAAAAGAGATAGACTCGGCAGCTCTTAAAGACTTTTCTGTAATGCACCTCAAACAAAATGTTAAAAGCAGAGATAATGCTCTACTCCTCTTCTCCTTTTCATGATAGATATAGTTGCGTATCTGATCCTATCACAAGATAAGGAAAGAAAATGCCTTTCTCTTCAGTAGCTTTATTAAATTATGAAGTCAAAAATCCATATTTCGTTTTTACGCACGACGGCATATACTCGATGAGATAAAATAAGAAAAAAAATGAACGAACAGATAAATAAAGAAGAAAATTAGATTAATGTGTATCTCAAGATAGGGAAAGATAAAGCATAGTAAGAAGGAAAGCGTCTCTTATAGGATTACAACACACGGAAAACTATAAGCCGTGAGCAAATCGACCAATTCCTGATTGATAATTCGTTTCTGGTCCATACCTAATAATTTGAAGATGCCTTGAAGTTTCCGAACCGTTAAAGTCATAAAAGTTTCTTGAATATTGAAATTATAAAGTTCCAACAATTATAAAATATAAATAAAGGGTTAAAATGTTAAGAAATCAAGTTTGTTAACATTTTAACCCTTTCACGTCTAATGGAACATATGTGACATAATCAAATATTCGAGTCGAAAAGGTTAGATTACGCATTTTAAAACTCTCAGTTGTGATTGGTCAGTTCGCCTCTCTTACTGCTGACGTTTTTCCACGTGCTGCAGCCCTTAGAAAGCATAATGAAAAGAAAATGGAGGGGAAAACGTAACTGCTACAAGAGTTCATGGCGAGAAGAATAAATTCGCAAATGACTTGCAAGGAGAAAGAAAATATTTGTCGCTGCCTAATCATCTTTAATAGCGCACTGCGATATGAACATCGGACAAATATTTCGTTCCGCAAATGTAAACATACAGATGCAAGCAAGTATAAAAGTAATATTGTTGCAACGCGACTAATAATTCGTTTCCGGCCCGCACTTAATAGTTTGAAGATGCCTTGAAGATTCGAAATCGTTGAAGTCATAAGATCCTTTATAAAATTATGGAATTAGAACGATCATAAGATAACACGAATAAATCGTCAAATTTGTTAATATTCTAACCCTTTCACGTCTATTAGGAACTATATGTCTCAGCATGTTTAAAAAATAATATTTCTAGTAAATAAGTCTTTTAGGTCAAACGAAGCTCATTTTAAAGAGGATTGCTTAAACTGTAACAAAATTTTTTTAATATGATAAATATAAAATATATAAAAAAATATTTAATAATATAAATCCGAAAGTTCTCAGACTAATCCTAAAAGGTTTGGCATAGTGCCCAGTTATTTTCGCATAATGATTATTCAAATATAATTCTGACAATATAAATTTCTGATATTTATACCATACAAAGTATAAATAAAACTTTCGAATCTCTTATATCTCAACGGCAGAAGAATATAACAGTGATTGATACTTGCGAATATACAGTATAGATTATATCTTGTTGAATCTTATTAGTTTTTATCAATGTAGGACTTGTTATTTTATTTTCTTAAATCGTAAATTTTGTTTATACTTTGCCATCCTAAATGCAAATACAAACTTTTATTGCAATTTGAACTTTATTTTTTATATTCGGTTTATTGGATCTGCTATTTTAGACTTTTTATGTTTAATATCATTTATGTGTTTTAACCATAAAAACCCCGTAATTTCATTAAAATTTGCAAATTTTTTATTCTTAGTTTTCACCATATTGGATCTGTTATTTTAAATTTTCGTATTTGGCGACCTCAAAAACCTTTAAAATTATTAAATTAGATATGTATCTCTTCTAAAAAAATCAGGTTGAAGGATCTTCATATTATTACACTGAGAAAAACGGTCTCTGATTACATGAACAAGATATATCTGATAGAATGCATTCTGGTGAGACAGAATAGAATTTCTGGTTGTCGTGATTGGACCATAGAGATATAAGAATAGAGTGCGCGAGTCATATGCTAGCACGTAAGAGACTGCGATATAGGAATAGAAAAAGAACGCTGCATATGGGCCCCTTACTGTCTTTGTCTCACATGCGCGCATAGACAAAGACAGAAGGGGCCCATATGCAGCGTCCTCTTTCTATTCCTCTATCGCTTTTTCAGCTCGCTTGCGCACTCTATTCTTATTATCTCTATGGATTGGACTCAATTTTTTGTAACTGGAACGTTTGATAGACTTAATTATAAGAATTTGATTTGTATTTTCCAGTTGGATTAATAAAATTTCTATAGTTACAAAGGAATTTTTTTAGGAATTACCAGATGAGCATGATTAATTTCTTCCTGTTAAATATACCAGAATTTCTTGTTAATGTCCGTCTAACTCGCACAATAATAAAACTGCTAGAGTGCGCTGCGGGTAACGTTAATCAGAATTT
Organism: Aphaenogaster ashmeadi; assembly: GCA_003063805.1. Classification (NCBI taxonomy): domain Eukaryota; kingdom Metazoa; phylum Arthropoda; class Insecta; order Hymenoptera; family Formicidae; genus Aphaenogaster; species Aphaenogaster ashmeadi. The sequence continues at coordinate 356,761 of NJRQ01000118.1, read as the reverse complement.
TAGTTGTACAACCGCAGCGCACTCTAGCAGTTTTATTATTGTGCGAGTTAGACGGACATTAACAAGAAATTCTGGTATATTTAACAGGAAGAAATTAATCATGCTCATCTGGTAATTCCTAAAAGAATTTTGATTCGTTCATTTTGGACATACTGGTTGAATCTAACAGAATTTGAATTAATGCAATCAGATTTTTTTTCAGTGTAGACTAACAAATCTTTAACATTATCCTTAAACAAATTAAGTAATTCTATAAAAACTCCTCAGTTCTTGTTAGATCAAATCAATACCTGCATCAGAAACCTTGAAACGAAGATATTAAAGACGAAGAAAATATGAGGAAACAGAAGGATTTTTTGTTAACAAAACCGGTTTAGTTCATTAAAAATCACTCTTAAAAGATCTGGGTCCAGATCCTTTGTTATTATAATCCTAATGGCAATCTTATGAGTTATACAAAAAATGAACCGAGGAGAGAGGAGAGGTGGTTGAAAAGACATTCAATAAACTAATAAGAAAATTGATCACTTCTATTGGAATGATAGACAATTAAGTTCGGAGTTTCCGAATAAAACTGGAAAAACGGACGCTGTAAACACGTGGACGTCCCAAAATGTCATGGCCGTAACTTCTTTAATTACCATGACGAAGGTCCGTCGTGCCGCCCGCACACCTCAACTGTAAGAGCATGCCCGGGTGATCGTTGACATGGTCCAAGGTCCCACTGCTGCCCCTCCTTAATTCCTGGCGCCTTTTCTCGAGATCGGGTGCCATCAGGCCCCCAAGAATCTTTTCGCGGCCACGTTGTCCTCTTGCCGAAGAGAGATCGCTCACAAATCACTGAATGACCTCAACGAATCGAAACTTCTCGTGTTCATCCGCATTCAAGATCGTTCTAAGGCCCCGAATCGCTTAAGGCCTCCTTTTGCAGTAACGTATCAAATAAATCGTTCGATCTGCTCGCGCATCACTTTACTCTCTTACGAATCATATCACCCTTAAAACTGTCCTGAAGTTCACGCCAGTCCATAAGGCTCTTTCTACTCCTTATTTGACACACAAATCGTTCGATACAGTCACGTGTCACTCAATTTGACGCGACTAACGGAATACTTTTGAAATGTTTGTATCAGTAAGTTATCTTCCTTTCGGATCATCAGGCCCTAAGGCGCGCAGTCCACGTTCCGATGCGAGACATCAATTCCATATCGATTAACGCGCTGGATATCATCGCACGAGCTCGAGCTCCTGCGGAAACGCGCCGCGACGACATCGTCCGCGAGTGAGCGGTGCGGAAACGGCAAGGTAGGTACAACGCAGCAGAAGAGACTGAAAGGGAACGCGGAAGCGAGGGAGGATGAATCACGAATCGAAAAAGCGCGACGCGCATCGCGCGCAGACTAACGCCACGCCGTTCGCCCGAGATCCACACGACCTGGGCGAGCGAGTAAATAAGCCCCCACCCCCGCATCGCGGCGTACGTCGGCGGCGTCGTCGTCGTCGCCGGCGCGGTGCGGTGCGGTGCGGTGCGGTGCGGTGCGGCGTGACGCAGCGATGCCGATGGCGCGCCGGCGAAGATGACCAATCAACAGGCGCTAATTACCCCGGGCGATTGGCGAAGGCGCTCGCATTCGATTGAGTATCGATACCTTCCTCCTTGCGGGAAGGACGAACGATAAGGTCCAATTCTAATAAGGTAAACGTCGACTGCGAATGACACCAAATGACTCCGACACGATAACAACCGACTCCAGAAATTTTTCCGTAATTATTAGTTATTACAGTGTTCGAAACGTATTAAATAGAGAAGATTGTTGCGGGTAAGACCGCGATATAATTTTAGCGCTGTAAATATTACGTAAAAAAAAAAAAAAAAGTTACGTAAAACAAGCGTGCGCTAAATCCTCGGGAGAAATCTTCCTCCAGGGAACAAAATGGCGTCGCGGGACAAAAGCGCCGAAATTCAATTGCGCAACTCGGTGGCGTTTCTCTTTCGCGGTTAAATGTGGCGCGCGCGCGCGCCTTCAAAAGACGATTGGACACGAATTGGCGGCGCGAATTTGTCTTCGCGCGACACGCGCGAGTCCGACTGCGTATAAACCGCGAATTTTCATCCGAATCTTCGCGGGCCGTGAGACAATTCCGATCTGTTACGGCGCACGACGATTAGATAATCGAGACGAGCGTGATCGATTAACGCGCGCACGCGCGAGCTCTCGCTTGCTCCGAACGCGTCACGATCGTGTAGCGTCGATCGTGTGACGTCAAAGGTCGATTATAAGTTTACAATCCGCGGATCATTTACGACCCGCGTAGCGACTTAATGCGACATGCATCGCGATAGCGCGGTTATCAATCGGTTGGATAATCTATTATAATTGCTATTTATACACGAAACCATAATTCCGCAATTTCAGCGATTCGTAGATTTTTTCTCTCTCCCCTCCCGTCTTTCCCTCCGCTCGTGGATCGGCGCAACACGAATGTATGTACAAGGCGCAGAAAAAAAACTGCGCTTCGAGATAACATCGGAGACTCGGCAAGGAGAAAGGATATTCTGCGTAAACGTCGATCTGGACGTTTTTTCTTCCCCCCCCTCGAATAAAACGAACGCTCGAAAGTAAACGTGCAAGTTAAAAATTTTCATTCGACGATGCAAAAAATATTATGCGAAATAGCCGCCATCCGATGTAAAATGGACACTCTGTATGTATAATTTAGCGAGATGGTTACACAATAAAATAATGATTCCGGTAAATCGACGTCTCCGAGGTGTTACATAACGATGGAAAAATTGTATATGGTGTACAGTCGTTTCGATCCCCGCGAGTTTACCACACGCGACGCCATTAGATACAAAAACCCATAGATCAGCGGGAGGGGTGGGGAGGGGGGTTCCCCTGTACAATTCGATTTCGAGCGTTCACAAATTCACGCACGGAAAAAAAAGAATGTTTGTGCCAACCAGATTCTGGTTGGCTCGCACAGAAATTTGTTTGTGTCAACCAGATTCTGGTTGACACAAACAGATTTCTGTGCGAGCCAACCATTCTTTTTTTTCCGTGCATCGATTCAACTTGGTATCAATTCGTAAATCCGCACGTTTTTGCGGATCTATATATACCGGTTTAACCGCGACGCCATTTAAATATCGGTTTTTCTCCCGCCTTTTTTTATTTTTCAATAATGATCGGTTTGCCGACTCTTTCGCGATCGGAATTCGCACGTCACGAAACATCACGGCGAATATCCGCGATCTGCGCAGCGCGAAGGTTCGCACGGACACTGGCGCGCGCCATGTCAAGCGTGCAGGTATTTTTATTTTTATTTATCGTTATTGTTATCTCAGTCGTCACGGAAACCCGAGACACCAATCTAAAAAGCGTGGGAATGTGACGACTGAGGCTTATTTAATAAAAGTGGGTAGAAGCTGTGTGTATAGAATGTAGGTAAATCACGAAAATATAATAATACTCATAAGAGCCGGCACTAGATGATATTGTGTGTAAATTTATTGTCTAAATAAAATTATTTGTAATAATATAATATATTATAAGAATTATTTGTCGCCATCGCCATTAATATCCACCCGCTTCGTTAGCGTGTCTATGGGACGTCTGGAAAATCGCACCCTTCTCTCTTGAAGAGGAGTTTCCGAATTTCCTAACGTGTATTTAGATTCTATCATTATTTTTAATTCTAGTTTCGTCAACTGTTTCTTTCTTTCCAAACAGAGATGAGAATTAAATAATATGAAGAAATCGTCGTAGCAGTTATAGAAAAGAAAAGAAAAAAGACATTTTTATAAAAAGATAATAGCTATTGATTAAAAATCTTCTATATATTTGTGTCGGATATTATATATCAAGAGACGCGATAGCGTCTCGCGCCAAGTACCTATATTTTAAACTACATTCGTTCATGAGTTTATATATTCTGCTTATTATTTTCTTGATAGTTGTTAATTATATATTAGTTACATCATCGATATATGTACTTATTGAATTGGACTGGCATAAGTTTAATTTCTAGCATTATTAAAACACAGAGTTTAATCTAACGCGGTACAAGTTTATATTAAGTTAAAGTAACTCAAACTACTTAGTATAATTTAATGCAGATTGGATTAGATTAAGTAAATTGCAGACGTGATTTAACGCAACTGGATTTCACTTACACCAAGAAATATCAAAATTATATATATATATATATATATATATATATATATATATATATACACACACACAATATAATTACAAGACTGCGAAGTGTCAAACAATTAAAATCGAGAACAGGCCAAATACGGTCATAGCAGATCTTAGTGCTCATTAATATTTTATGTGTGATTTTTCTAGTTCTTTAAACTACTAAATATTACGGCCCATATTCAGAACGTGCTTCTAAAGATGTTAGCGCGCTTTTTTGTCATTCTATCCTTGTTTTACGTCTAATGAACGATAAAGATAGAATAACAAAAAAGTACGCTAACATCTTTAGAAGCACGTTCTGAATATGGGCCTATATATAATGCTATATATATTTATACATATATAGCATTATATATAATATTTTGATATAATGTGTAATATTATATATATATACGTGTATATACACCCAGATAGCAAAGAGAATCCAAAAAGAATTCTTTTTTAATTCCTAAATTATGAAATGAATTCTTTTTCCATCCCATTTCTGTTCTAAAAACACTCTTAAGGCCCATCTACAAAGTCGCAACACGCAAAACGCATTTCGCAAACGCAGAAAAAACGTATCACGCGTTCGCATAAACAAATGAATGACATGCGAATTCGTGATACGTTTTCTCTGCGTTTGCGAACTGCGTTTTGCGTGTTGCGACTTATGTAGATGGGTTCTTTTAGGAATTCAAAATAATTCATTTTTATGTCATCAATTCTGAGCCCTTTTTCAGAAAAGGATACTTTTTACACCCTATAAGAATACTATTGGAAAGGAATTCTTTTTGAGTTCATTTCGAACAGATTACTCTAATTCATAAAGAATTTAAAAAAGTGAATTCTTTTTGAAATTCTTTTTCATAACGATCACCTGTGCTATCTGGATCTAGATTTATATTGCACACATGCGCGCGCGCACGCACACATCAAACTATTAAATTCCCTCATACCTGAACCGTCACGAATGCCAAACCGTATTCGAATGCACTACGCGCGTATGCAAATATACATCTACTATTCAGATCTACCAAGATGAACCTTACAGATATAAACGTTTCATTCAACTGCCTTATAATCTCTCCTAAAGTATGAATAATTCGAGCTTATCCCTCTCCCGTCTCCCTGCGATCGTTCCTCCGATCATTCCGTCGCTCTCGCACGGCAAGGCAGCGAATGCAATAAAGTCCAATGTGCGCAAGACAATCGCGCTCAACGACATGTTTGTTGCTCGTTCTTCTCCTCTTTCTCCTCTACCTCCTATTTCACCCGCTCTTTACACGCGCCTACCGTTCAATTATTCGCTACACATATACACGTACGCACGTGTACGCGTACCCACGAAGGAGGACTTCTACATGCTCGCTGATAGCGCGGTAAACGTCTGTAAGCTCGCTAGTCCCATTAGTCACGCTAGACGATTACCGGTCGCTTCGATGATGTGATGGGTCACATGGAAAACCTATGACGAATTTTTGCGAAAAATCGATCACGGACGAGCGTATTTCCCCAGATGTTCATTATCACACGTCACACCTCGGACGTCACACACCCATGACTTATATAAAGGTTACTCTGAATTGAGAGAAAGATGCATTTTTACTATCTAACAATATCGGGTAACGATACTTTGTCCTCAATAATAACCATCTTGAACATATCATAAAACAAACTGGAGATTAAACTTTGACGCTTTATCGATCACCATGTTAATAACATCATGATAATGTCCGAAAATATCGTTCTTTAAAATTAGATTTAACAAATATCGAGGCTCGATGGTATTGATACTTCGATGCTATCGGAACAATGTCGGCGTCATGGTGTCCGCGTGTGCATGAACGATGGCGATTCTAGCACGGCTCGTTGAACGTGAATCTCGTCTACCACTGGACGATGACCCGTCTTGCTTATTTATCGTCGCGCTTTTACGGCTTAATTGTTATTCGGTGCTTGCACTACGAGACGTTCGTCATGCACGCATACATATATACCTACGCCAGCACGCGCTGCTGGCTGACTACATCGATCGATCAATACGATCTGGATGGTAGATATATATTATATATATATATATATATTTACTATATCATGCAAATTACTTCCAGGAATTTTTTATTTACATATGTTGCTTTTATGTATACATTTTGCTACATGTAAAAAAAATATCTAAACTCGGAAATCTCTCAATTATTCATTCGGGTAAAATGTTACGTCTCATGATGATTGGGAATATCTATCAATCTGATGCCGATAGGAAAATTATTTCAGACTAACTACAAATCATCAAGTAACAACAAACTCGAAAGAACAATTATTTATTTTATCGCGATTTAATTAATTTATTCAATTTATTAAATATATTCTTCGGAATGTCAAAAATCCTGTGAGCATTTCAAAATTTTGTTATAATCTGACACGCTAAGATTTCAATGCATCGACTCAATTTGAAGAAAATATTTTATCTGCTACATTTAATTGTTACGACAACATCTCTACTACACTGCGTAAGGCTGCGAAATTATATCGAAACTACGCATCTGCGTGTGATTCGATTAAACGAAGAAAACACGCTTCGAAAGAGGGAGAGTGGGGTTTTATTTCGCGGCGACCATGAGAACGAGATGAATACTAAATAGAGACGCATTTTTTGTGGACTGGACTCGGGACCTTATCTCTAGGTGGACGGCCTGCTATCATTGGTGGTTCTCATAGAATGGCTGATAATGCACGCGACACAAACGTGAACAGAGATTCAGAACCTTTTCCGATTCCCCGCATGTTCGCGGAATATTTGAAGATCATTGAAAAATTCTAAGGATTCTTCCAGGACCAGAGAATCTCCAGAAATAATTAAAAAATCTAGAAAATAATCGCCAAATAATATTGTTGATTAATCTTGCATAGATTTTTAAAGATCTTTAGGAATATCTCTCAAAATATATTTGACAATTCTGAAACTTTTGAGAGAAGTCTTGAGAATCCCTGAAAGGATCTCTTTGAGAATTTCTGAGGAGAGTTGAAAAATTGTAAAATTATTGAAACTCATTAAAGAGTGTTAAAAAATTTCAAAGACATTTGAATACCTGAGAATATCTGAGGAACTTTAAGAATGCATGAAGATTACAGCATAATTCTGAGAGTCTTTTGAGAGCCTTTGAATGGTCTAAGAATTTCTGAAGTTGCTCACTTTGAAGATCTTCGGACATCTCTAAAAATATTTATTTGAGCATCACTGTCGCGCTCAAAGACTATCACATTTCGCGAACACGTGCGTCGTCGTACATTCCTCAAATCACTCGCCGATTAGCCCAGCTGCTCAGTCAGCTGAGTACCGCTGATTTGCAAATCAAGTCTGTTCGCTGGCCTCAAAAATGGCTACTTCGAATTTTAAACATCAGTCAACCTTGATCACAGCCAATTAAGCAGTCGGCTTTTGAATAAAAAATATCATTATGCAAATCGGTGTAGTTCATATAGGCTCGCGCATACATGAGGCCGAACCGAAATGGTTGTTGATGATTGTTCTCTTGGGCAAATCTACAGACATATGAATTCAGCAAAATATAAATCTAAAGACAAGATGCTAAAATAATAACACTTTACGAAATGACTCGCAAAAATCTATCTGCACCTAAATATTTCTTTTCAATTCTCTTTTAAGAATAATATAAACAAACTAGCCGGTTCCTCACACATATACAGAACATCTAATTTATTTATAAAATTTATTAATATGAAAATTATTTCAATGCTATCGATACTTAGCTTTTGATGTCCCATACTTTCAGCCATTGCACTTTCAAATGCGACATTGTAATATCTAAAGTACGATACCATCTCCACGGTATCGAATGAAATATATCGATACAGATGTATAAACTCGCAAATGTCTAGCGCGACTTCTGATTGGCTATCTTATCTTGAAGTGAGCCACAACGAGCGGCGCGACCAACCAGCGCTCGTGTTGAAGTTAGCAAATAACTAAGAATATCGATACTAGCGCGCTCGACTCGGCAATATCGTATATCGATATTTCTAGGTATATTTTCGCCGCAACGTTCACGTCACTTCTCGAGAGGGAAAAACAGAACGAAAGGTCAAACGTGATGTATTGTGTCCTAAAAGGAATAGAAAAATCCTAGAAGAAAGAAAAGAGAGACAAACGGTATATTTATCACAGCTGTTTGTTGTAATATCAATTGCCTTAAAAATGCCGTCTAAAAGCAAGATGTGGCAGTATTTCAAGAAAATAAATGCGAAGAAAATGATGTGTAATTTGTGCGACAAATATGTCACGTCCTATGGCAACACATCCAGTATGATGGTGCATTTGAAGGAAAAACAGAAAGAGCGTTACGGATAGAAAGGACAACAAACTGAAATCAAAATTGTCCACGAAGAGGGAGAGAAGGTCCTTTGATCACACATATTATAAATAATAATAATAATAATAATATTAATAATGCATTTCCTCTTAAGTACATATTTAACAACGGATTTTATAAAGTCACTTTCACTTCCAGTCACTGGTTGAAGAGAAACAATGCTGACAACACTGAGACTTCACACGCTGGAGCTGGAACAAGTGATGAAACTGAAGTTGAGATACATATTGGTTGTGTTCAGCAGAAAAAGCAGCTTTGTAAAGCAACTCTTGTAAGACTCTTAATATGATTGGCTTACACTTATTGTTAGATTCAACGAGGAACAAGGGCAAGAACCAATCATATTAAAGAATTTTACAACAGTTGCAAAGCTGCTTTTTCTGATGAACGCAGCCATACTTTGTCATTAATCAATCAGTTTTATGAACTTTTGTAAATACGTTTGAATTCTATTTTATTGTTCTTGTTTGTATTGTAACAGGAAAAATCATTTTCTATACAAACGACACAATTCTATACACCGCCTATAGTTGCAACTTTTGAGAACAAATCTAATTCTATGATCTTACATTGACAATTGAATAAAAAGGAAAGACTAAAAGAATATAATCAATACATATATATGAATGATAAAAATAATTATAAGAGTGCTTAATTTCTTGTAAATTTTATATAAGTTATCTTATAGATGATGATGATTGTCAAGCCCAGATATTGGATGCCATTCTTTATTTTATCTGTGCTGAGATCTCACCAACCATTTAATATCGTTCAATGTAAGGGATTCAAGTATCTGATGAAGAAACTCTTTACAAAATTCCTAATAAAAATGCAATCAAGAGAAGACTGGATAAGAAATATAACATGGTAGTTCAAATTTTCAAGCAAAAACTGAATAAAACTTCACATGTGACCATCGCAATAGATACCTGGTCCGAAGCAGGATCATCCAGAAGCTTCTTGGAAATCACGGTGCATTTCGTAGCTAATGGAGCCACAAAGATAGAATCAGGAAACATCGAGGTTGTTGAATTGTTTGAATGCACTGTAGATTATATTGCACATGCAATCCTGAGCATTCTGACAAAATGGTGCATTGATATTGATAAAGTTGTAGCAGTTGTGACTAATAACGAGCCTAATATAGTTAATGCTGTCACGCAAACATTTGGCCAGGACAAGCACATAATCTGTTTTGCTCATACTATCAATTCAGTGGCAGAGAACTCTATAAAGAATTGCGAAGGCTTTGATGATCTCGTTAATAAAGTTAGATCAGTTATAAAATTTGTGAAAAGCAGCACCGATCTAACTAACGAGTTGCGTCAGCATCAAATCGACTCAGGTATATCTGAAAATGCAATAAAGGAACTCATTCTGGATATTGAAATGCAGTGGAACAGCGTGTTCTACATGATAAAACGATTCGTCAAGTTATGGAACGTAATCAATAAAGTTCTATTTGCAAAACATGAGACTCCCGAGATGCCGGCCGCCGATGAGTTAGTCACGTTGGTCAAGGAGATACTGGATCTATTGAAACCACTGAAATTCGTGGTGCAGGAATGTTCGGCTGAGAACTATATTACGACATCGAAGATAATAGCTCATTAGCTGCACTATGACCGAGTATCACAATATCGAACAGATAATGGCATTGTCGGCGAAGTTAAAGAAAATCATCCTGGCAGAATTGAAGAGATGATTCAGCCAAATATTGTTCATCAATCCGTTTTTTATCGCCACTATATTGGATCCCCGCTTTAAGACCGTTCACTTTCAAAACACGCAGGCTCTAATCGACGCCACATACCTGTTGCGCGACATGATAAATAAATTGTCTAGCTCATCCGACGAGTCTAACGTCAGACAGGAAGAAACCAAGTACAATCTTTGGAACCATCATGAACTTCTAACGGACAAATCTGAGGAGGAAGACGCGTCTCTAACGGACGAGCTGTCTTTGTACTTGGCCAATCCGCTAGCTTCCTTAGAAGATAATCCTTTAGAAAAATGGGAGGGCATGAAGATGCTGTATCCCTCATTGTACATAATGGCGGTAAAATTCCTATCAATTGTGGCCACATCGGTCCCAGTGGAAAGGTTATTCTTAAAAACAGGAATCGCAACAGCCCAGTCAAGGAACCGACTGATCGGAAAACGATTAAACAAATTATTATTTTTGAATTCAGTGAATCAAGAATACTGGTTTTAATAAATGACCGATTTCACTGATAATGACGATGATTCTTGAAACGAGAGTACTGACTTTTTACAGACAATTATCTTTTTGCATGACATGACTGTATATGACACTGATCGATTTTCTTCCAAACATAATGGCTTATTGTATTTATCATATTTATAATGACTTATTATGTGTTTATAATAATATATATAGTATATATATATAATAGGTATATATAGGGTAGATGCACCATTTGTGGCCACATTACGGCCATTTGTGGCCACACAGTTCTTTGCCGTATAAAGAATAAATTTAACCTAATCTGCCTGTCTGCATGATCAACAAAATGCTTGCAGAATGAAGTTCTCTCGATTGTTACGTACTACAGCCAACTTGAAAGTAAAAAAATTACGAAAATCGCGCAGGTGGCCAAAACCGGTGCAGTGGCTACAATCCCCCCCCCCCCCGGTACATCTACTCTAATATATATAATATATATTATATATATATATATAATATATATATATATATATATAGTAATATAATATATATATATATATATATTATAATAAACTATTGTTTAATAGCACTGCCTTTCATTGCAGACCATTATCTCAATTCCTTCCAAGAAAGAACACCTATATCAACTCTGATAACGTTAGGTACTTAATAGCATTGATATTATTAAAGTCCCGAAATATTAGAAAGTCCCGAACAAATAAAATTGTCAATACAATTATCCAGATGGCGTAACAAATTTGATAATAAATTCAAATATATATCTGTGTTAATATATTTGGTAAAAATATTCAACGTCATCGATACTTGAGATTCCTTCAAGTATCAATGACATAAGCGAAAGTCGAGGGGTAAACCGCTGACCAAAATTGTGTACACCAATGCCTAGTAATGCCCAAAATTGGGCATTACTAAGTGCACAAAGTACACTAAAAGTACACGAAAGTACAATAAAAGTACACAATTTTTGGGCATTACTAGTGAATTTTTTATGTAATGCCCACTAATATGCCCCAGTAATGCCCACTAATGCCCCAAATCTGTACACCGCAATGCCCTCAGCGGTTTACCCCTCGGCGAAAGTGTTCGCGAGTGACTGAATCAGGCGTCCTTATTCGGCTTCTGCGATACTTTGCGACTCGCAGATGCCGCTTGAAATCGTTCGAAGAAGCAAATTGCTAAGACTCTGCAGATTGGCGGTGATTGAGTCTACATTGCAAAGGCCTTGGAGGCGTTTAACGCGCCGGCATCGCATCGTTGTGTGATCTGCAAAAAGCTTCTCTCGCCATTCGATTAGCCTCCTTGCAGGCGTTAAATCTAACGGCTCCTTAAGGGCCTTGAGGTTCCTATCTTTATATATATTTAATCCTTATATACATCTTTATACATTTAAAAATATCTTTATATATTCAATCTTGCAGAAAAGTTGGCGTTTAAAAAACTTATTCTTCATTCTTTAATACTGTATAATGAGTTTACATCCGGGGATGAGTTGAATATTCAACATATTTTTAATCTTGGTTCTTAGCTGACTTTCACAATTATTTACGAACGTAAAATATATAATTATGTACGATGATAATGGAATAACGATAGATTAGTTACGCTCCGCAAGCAGAAGTTCGTATAGGAATTTTTTGAGAAAATGAGGGAGTTAAATCGGCACTTCTTAAATCGGCAACTTCGCTGGTTTTAATTCCGAGTTTAAGCAGACAACTGCGTAATGATTTACGATCACTCGTTAAGTGGTACTAGCTCGCATTTACGGCGATACTAACGACGTCGGGCACATCACTTCGAGATAACGCGAAGTGCTTAATTCGGGCACTTAAAATCATTGCCCGACGCCTGAGTATCCGCCGCCGATAATAAACGCGCAAAATTATTTGATGCATCGCGCCACGGACCCCGAGTATTGTATATCGCAGTCACGTGGTCACTGGGAGAACCACGTGGTCACGCTGGCGCCGAAAGTGGGCTAACTTCTCGCGTGTTGTAAAGGGTCGATATAAAGATGTATTTATACTACGAGATTTTTAATATTACTCCCATTTCAGAGCGTATCTTCGCTTTGGGCGATCTATATTGCAGAATTTCGGATGGAATCCTATCTGTAATTTTACTCTAATACGAAAGACATTTGAATATAGAAAATCATAAATATAACACGTACGAAAATATACATTTAAATACACAAATATATTAAAATACATACAAATAAAATTATAAATAAAATTCTATTCTCTAAAATCCGATAGGAATTATATATCGTTTAAAATGAATTTCACATCAGTCTCGGACTTATAAAACCGTAACGATTGAATTTAATCGGTCAAATCTACTGTTGTACACGTACAAATTTCTATTTTCAAGTCTTCAAATAATCAAATATCTAAACAATAGTTTCTTTGAGTATAACATCCTTAGATCATCGAAACCGTGGCTCTTTGAATCCTTGAGTCTGTATCTCATCTTAAGTGTAACATAATGCAGCTGCAACAGACCTAACGTGTTAATGTATGCATCTGTGTTTCTGATAATGATGTCAACTCGTGAATTATATATCACAAACGATATATTAGTGCTCTTTAAAATATTCATTATAAATAATTCAAAAATACTCATTCAATATTCCATTCATTTTTATATACTTTTATATTTTATAATATATTATTTTACTTTTGTATATTTTTATACTTCGTACAGAAAATAAAAAAATATGGAATAATCGATAATATCGATAATTGTCTCAATTCTGACATTCCATTCTCTTGAGTTTTTTTGAATCGTCAAGAACTATCGATCGTTTGCGACTATCTTGGTAAGTAACTGGCAGAGTTTTGAGATTCTCATTAAAAAAAATAATGAATCGTAACAATTTCCGTTTCTTTTAATTTTTTATGACTTTTCTCTAGAGTGATCCAATTGTTTACGTCGCTAATTGACGCCAATTCAACACAAAACCTATGAATGGTTGTACTTGATCGCAATATTGTCGAACATAACACTCCCTTTTTTAGTGTGTAAAGGAACAATAAAAGTAACGATTATATTTCTTACCGTTACCCAACAAATGTAACTGCGTTACTAATTAAATGATATAACGTCGTTACCAAATCGTTATTTTAAAAAGTGACTGTAACGATAACGGCGTTACAAGTAACGCGTTACTAGAGACCCTCTAAGGCTGCGTCTACATGGACTGATATTTTCCGCGTAACGCGTATCGTGTAACCAATCATGAGACCGTTTCAACGGAATCTTTGTAAGCGCTCTATTGGAACGATCCCGTGATTGGTTACGCGATACGCGTTACGCGGAAAATATCAACCATGTAGACGCAGCCTAATAAGAGTCACGAAATAGCGTCCCCAATTTTGATTGGTGCTTTTTCAGCAAACTAGTAGATAGACCAATAGTACGGTTGTTTACAGTCACATATCAGCACGGTTGTATCTGTATTTTAAAATAATCTCAACTAAAGGTTTAAATAATGACTAGTTGTTCTGCGCCAAACAACAAAAATTCATTAAGAAAGGTTCCCAGACAGCACAATGTCCAAAATCGGGATATAAGACGTCTTATGAAAATCTTTCCTCGTGATTCTGAGCGAAGAGTAAAATGAGTATTCAATGTAGGACGAAATTGGAGATTTTTATAAAAGTTCATTATACATGTATAATTTATTCCTTTTATTGAGAACACTACGCTTTAAAAATTAAATTCCGTGCTATGGCTATATCCGGTTTTTGTTGAAAAATGGCGTCACCAACCTAATTTTGACGTCATTTCGTGACTCTTATTAAAGGGTCTACGCGTTACTTCACAACCAGATGATAACTGGCTAATGAAATGTATAGAAAAAGTGCAAGATGATGTAACTGAACTATCTGTTATGACGATACGGAACGCGCGATTCAATTACACGCACGTGATTCTCTGTGTATTCTCTCCCGTTTCGTTATCACATTACGAATCGTCCTTACTCCCCTCCCGCCGCCCGTCGCTCTATTCTTATCGCGGCGCGCCAGGAATGCATTTTCACGGCGACGCATCTTCGGATGACGCTCGTAGGCGGCGAGCTGCGCCGAAATGTCTCCGAGGATATTTTTAACGGACTCTTATTAACGAATTGCACCGTCGCTGCAACGGTTAGCGCACCGTTACCGGATGCGAGAAAAATCTGCGATAGTTGCGCTCCTTATATCCTTTCTTTCCTTTTTACTTTTTTAAATCGAATTATCGAATACGGATCGCGAAACAATAAGTTTCACGAGATCGGTACATCGGTTTGCAGTAAATCTTGAAGGTAAAGTTTCTATTACGTGCATCAGTTATATCATTGTAATTGGAAAAATCTGTATTCTCTTCCAATATCTGCAACTTTCGATAACATCGACTTATTTAAAAAAGAATAATAGTTCATTTCTAGAGAAGCGTTTCTCTTCCTCTGAAGGATACGCTACGGCTCATGAAAAGATGTATGAAAAGATGTTACGAGAAATATCGCTCTGTTAATAGAAAGTGACACATCTCAAAATAAGCAACTTTTCAGTAGAGCATTTTTAACATTTTGAATTGAAACTTTTTTAAAATTAGGATAGTGAGTATGCATAACTTCATTTTCTTTCCATGTTATACTTTCAATTACAATGTATTCTTTAAAACTATGTCCAGCATCCATATAATCCGTTCTTATATTTAAAACCATCTTAAGTACAATCTTAAGATGTCATAAACCACAGAGCCGTCTTGAGACGTTACTTAAGACGGTCTTAAAATAAAAACGGATTATAAATACCGGCCTATGTCATGAGTTTTCAAAATTCGAACATTGCAACCTTAGTATAGTGTAAATTTCATCCCTTATCAGAGTTGTGACATTTTTCCATATAAGCAAACAAGCTACAAACGTGTAGGCGTATAGGGCCGTAAGGCCAATTATTGATAGGAGATCGGGATAATTACAAAAGTAGTGGGGTAGCACTCTAATGTCCATTTCTACCAATGTAGATTAACTTTAATCTCGGTTTAACTTACTCTTTATCTCTTCCTAGTTTTAAGAATTAGAAAAAGATAAAGAGTAAGTTAAACCCCCCGAGATTAAAGTTAATCTACATTGGTAGAAATGAACATAAGAGCCATGGCAAACAAAAAAACGTACGCAGTAAAACTTAAACTTAAGCGAATCGACCAATCATAAGCTTTGAGTTTTAAGATGGCGTTCTTAAATCTCGATTATGATTGATCAATTCGCTTAAGTTTAAGTTTTACTGCGTACGTTTTTTTGTGTGTCATGGCCAGTGTTGTGCAGTATCTAGGTACAAATTTACGTACCTAAGTACTGTACCGAGGTACTTTTTTTCTCTGGTACCTATATCTATACCTAGGTACAATTTCTTGTGTACCGGTACCTATATTTAGGTACATTTTAGTTACTTTTTGGATGATACTTTCCTGCA
>NJRQ01000118.1:274826-334402 GCA_003063805.1 Aphaenogaster ashmeadi | reverse complement strand
TTTTCTAGTACCTGTACCTGTACCTCGGTACATTTTTTCCAGAGTACCTATACCTGTACCTAGGTACTGAAAATAAAGTACCTTGCACAACACTGGTCATGGCTAAGTGTTAGGGGTGAGAATGAAAGATCGCGAGTTCGAATCTCGGTCGGCTCCGTAATTTTTTCAGTCTCCTACAATTCAGTTTCCACAAAAATATAGTAGTTTTTAGGATCTATTTCCATTATCTAAAAAATGTAAATTTTTCAACGGGCGATATACTTGGCGCTAGATACTACCGCGTCTCTCGATCGGCGCTGATCTCACGCGCCGAAAACGCACTTGGATCTCGCCGCGTTTTCTCTTGATTGCGCTCCATAATAAACAAACGCGAGCCCGATCTCGCTCGAAGCGACCGACGTTGCGTGCGCAAGGCTCACCGATCGACGGAGAGAATAAATCCGGGAAGAGCGAGCGGGCTCGTTCTCTCGCCGCCATGTCGCGCGTACGTATGTATACATACGCACGCATGTGCGTGCGTGTACGTACACCGTGCGTAAGCATGACCGAGCTTACGGAATTCGTAGATTCCATAGATTCTCGGTGCCGACGTCCATCTTACATATCAAAACATAATACGATGTCTCGTCGACACTCGCGTCTTCCCTCCTTTCAACGACATAAACGCGGAGCCGACGAACGGCTGGGCGATTTCCGAAAATATCCCGCGACGTTCGCGAGAGTCCTGGAATGCAGTCGTGCTGCTTGCGAATTTGAATCCTGCGCTTGCGTCCGAGACAGATCTCCGATTTATCACGCGGCCGCTGTTGTGCATCGCTCCAGCTGGTGTGTTTATATACGTGGTCGATATCAGCGGCGAGCAGAGCAGGGGCTCGAGGTAGGCGGGCGACGAGCGGGTGGGCGGGGAGGGGGGCAATAATACGCGGGGGGAAGAGCGGGTGGCCGAGAGTGAGAAAGAGAGACAGAGATAGAGAGAGACTGGAGGAGCGACTGAGAATCGCGCGGCGATCTCGCGGGTTTTGTGCGTAGCGATCGCGAGATTGCACTTACCGGCCGCGGATCTGGCACCGCTTTTCCCATGATGCCTGCGGTACTTCTTCGCCGTCGCAGTCCGGACCTTCAGCAACATCGTATACGCACTCGCACGCGAACGTTCCCGACGGCGGCGCGTTCGCTACGCATTATTATGTGGCCGCGCGGCAGCCATATTTGCTCGCTCTCTGCTGCTCGACTGGCCTGGCGGAGCCCCGCGCGCCGCGCGATCACGCCGCCCGCGGTGGCTCGGCTCGGCTCGGCTCGGCCTTTGGCTCGCGGCCATGCCGCCGCTGCGCGCGCGCGCGCTGACGTCACGTGGCCGGCCGTGTGTGTGCGCGCGCACACGCCACGTGCCAGGGCCGTCGCGCGCCGCGCCCGCGCCCGTCACGTGATACGCGCGACCTGCGCGCTATGATATTCCCGATGCATGGATGTTTCTTCCCTGGTGCTTCGAAATTTTCATATTTTTTTTTATCAGATCGTACAGGGAACTTAATTTTATTTAAAGGTCGTATAGGAAATAAATGTCAAGCTCGTGTGTGCAGAGCAAGGTTAAGAAGGTTAAAAGGCCAAGAAACGAGGCCAAAAAACAAAGGATATTGAGAAAAATGAATAATTTAACATTATATGATAGTCAAATTAATTATTAATATTTATTAGTTGATGAAGACTTTGTATAGTCAAACGTCCTATTAATTTGATTATCATTTGATAGTAAATTATTTATTTATCTCAACATCTTTGTTTTTCGCTCGTTTTTTGGCCTTTTATCTTCTTACTTTACTTTGTACTTCTTCGATTAATTAAAAAAACTAATTTTCACACAGATCACGATGCCGTTATTTTAAATATTTTTTCTAAAAATCTAAAAATCCTCCTGTTTTTAAATATTTTTATATCTTATCAAAATCTTTATTCGACCCAACTGGCCCGTTTATTGAAATGGAATATGTTCTCAGTTCTCTGTTTGTCTTTTCACATACTTGACATATATTCATTTTGACAGAAAAACTTTTCGATTTTAACATTTATATTATTTAGAAATTTTCTTCTGGTTTAATTAATTGATATTCTGATACTTTTTACACAGCATTCAGACATTTATATTAAAATTTTTTAAATTATTTGTTCACATTTTTGACACACATACATTTACTTCAGCTTTTAGGACCAATGATTTATTCATGACACAAAAGATGTTTGCATAATGGTTATAGATTTTTACACAATACGACATTTGCACTTGAGAAGAACCCAAAGTGAGAGTCGAAACATTGTGCGAGGAATTTATTTTTTCAATAAACAGGCCAGTTGGGTCGAATAAAGATTTTAATAAGTTAATTAGTTATTTACTGGCGATATAATATTATCATTCAATTTTTATATCTCCTTTTTGACATAAAATATGAAAACTTATTGAAAAATATTAAAAAGAATCATCGATGGTAAAATATTAAATATAATTTTGAATCATAAATTAAATAGTTGCATTCTATAGTTTTAAATTTATTTTGTTTGGGAAAAACCGATATGAATGTAATAGTAATTTTTTTTAAATTTGCGAAGGAAAAGAGTGACTTCAGAGACAATGACAGAATAACAAAGACGTTCCTGGTGCGTGTAGGTATGGCCTTTTACTTCACACACAATCAGGTTCTCGTTTGACACACACTACCTCGAACAGAAACCAAAAGGAGTATATCGTAGGCAGCCAATGCAGAACGCGATTAATATATCGCGGCACAATAATCTTATCCCCGCGCGCTGCATTTATATATATAATTACATATAAATATATATATATTTATATATATAAATAAATATGGTCATTTATATATTTATATATATTAGGTATATATTAATATATCTCGGTTTTTTTCTCATCACGAGAGACGATATCAAAGTCCACGAAACACACGCGATATATCGAATGTGTGGACCAAAAGTCATTAAAAAAGCTTAATTTGCAACGATATACAGAAATGCACTTTCAAAAATGAATGAAATTAAAATAATTTGTAATAAAGTTGTTTGCAATGACAATTGGTACCAAGAGGAGTTACTCAAACGGTTTACATAATTTATTTCTTTTTTCCATAACAAAAGAGCTTGAAGCTTCAATCCATTTTTGGGATGACGACTGTTGGCCCACACTGTGTATGCGTCATCGCGCAGTTCACACGTGTTTATACAAGGTGTCCCTAAGAAAGATACGAAATTTTCCTAACGCAGGATATTCACTCGGAAATGAATTCCTGGCACTGCTTTCTGCGAGCCACCCGGTATATATTGTAACGCAAGTCGCGTGTCGCGTAGCGCCTACAATCATTACACGAGGATACAATTTCCAAAAGATTACAACAACGAGATGCAAAAATAGACGTTACCCACCACTCGTCGCGACACGGCAAGATAAATTTCTCCTCGACTCTCCGGAAAGTACGCCGGAAATTTCTCGTCGCTCATCCTTTCACCTGTCTTTTCTCTCTCATTCTCTCTCTCTCCTCCTTCCACTCGTCACTTCCACGCTTAATTAATATTTGTGCAATTAGGCGTTCTGTGAGGCTTCCTTACGTCTTGAAAAAAAACGCGCGTTTAGCCCACTTACAAATCGTTAAGTGGAACAATTATTTTTAAGCGTAACCGTAATTGTGTAGTCGATAAATAGCGAATATCTCTCTCTCTCTCTCTGTCTTTGTCTCTCTTGGAGCTGATTAATTTCAATTTACGTAGAATAAGGTGCAGAATCAGTCGAAGGCTACAACGCTTTACTCTATATATTATATATTATAATTATTAAATTTACTGAAGAGAAAAGGGGGAATTGAGTGAATCGATTCATCCAGTTAGTAGGATGCTTATTGAAATTTAAAGCATATTTTTATAAAAATTATTCCGAAGATATTTCTCAAAGGACACCGCACTATTTGCGCGTAAAATAGGTCCCAACCGATTTTTTTCAAATTTCGTATACACACAATTAGGTGTCTCATTAGGTAGATCAATCACATAAGATTTTTAAAAAAATCACTTTTTCGAGGTGAAGCGATATACCTGATAATGATGCCGTATTATACGATATTTTGAGGTTTGCATTGGAAATCATTCTTGTAAAAAAAGAAAGAGATGTAACGATATCTAGAATTATATATATATTCTCGATTTTGGAAGGTTTCTCGATACTCTATTTGACCAAAAACTCATATTTGAAAAGTGCTTCGATAACAAAGTTGAAATCATAGTCAGGACTAAATGCGCGTCGATAACGCAAACGACCAGACGTTCCCAAGAATACAATAAGAAAAGAATTTTCCCGAAGATATCGGGAGAAAATAACAAGATCCGCTATTTATACGTGAATCATTATAAAATCTAACGAAAGTGCGATATACGAAATGTAATAGGTGTAATAAAGAAAAATAGTAAGCCGATCTAATTATCTAATGCGGCAATCAATTGTTCTTCGCGGAATCTTGGACCCACGAACTTTCAACTCCTAGATTCTGAAGATATCATAGTAACAATTGAAAGCTTTTATGAGATCATCTTAGAGAGTAAGTTGCTTAAATTTAGGAACTGCTGATCCGTATTATAAGATGCAAGCTGATGAATATCATGATTATAGCGATCTGTCGTGTTCTAGCCTTTGGAGCTGCAGCGGCACTGTCACCAAGACTCAAGTTCTCCAAGCTTCTTCTCATTTTCATTTTTTTCTTTTTCCCCCTTTTTTATATTCAAAGAGTACTTTAGATATTCGGAAAATCTCCTCATCGCGTCGACTTATAGGACTCCAAAGCGTTTTTTTTTCCAAAGCTTCGGCTCCTATTAAACCCTCGTTTCTTGTACAAGCAGAGTTGTTTATACATCAAATTTAATTACGCTATATTTTTATTAATCTCAAAACGTCCTGAAGATTATATACTTAGAAGTTATTTAAGCTTCAAAGTCACGCCTCAGATGTCACCAGAAAATATTGTAACGTCCCTGTTCTTGCCTTTTATTTGTTTTATTTTCTTTTCTGCAAGCATATAAACCAGCGATTGTAATGGGCGCTACTTCGTGAGTCAGGATTGGGTCCCAACGAGATTATACTGCCGCATGTGTTTCAAATCCTCGATGCAAACGAACTTCCCCTGGTCACGACAACCGTGCTAACTTGAAAAAACAAAATGTCTTTCCATTCTCTTTTTTTTCTTCCTACATTTTTCACACACTCTCCCATTCATTCCTTCTCTCATTCTTTCTTTGTCGCTCTCTCGCCCGCACTTAAACGTTACACATTTTGACAAATAATTAAAGTCATCACAGAAGCGTCACATTATCATATTTCGTTAGACTACATTTCTCGTGTGAGTGTTATCTCATTTTGGTTAGCGCAGTAATATTACAATGAGTACAAAATGTTTTCTCAAGTTTTTCAAGCCTAGTATAAAGCACTATTATCATTATTGTTATTATTATCATTAATATATCATTATAATCATATGTATATTATATTTATATATATAATCATGAGTGTGCTTAACACGCCGGCACACATCGCGCACACATATATCCTCTTGTGTGTGCACACGCACACAAAGCTGCAGTCGCACCACTTAGTATCTAAGTTGTAGCGATAGTGATTTATAATAATCCGTTAATCTCTATCAAACCGAATCTTCTTCTTTTTCCTTCCTCGGGAAACGATGCATTGTGTACGACCAGCCGGTAATCACGGTCAATCGATCGGTTAGCCATCGTAGAAGTCTTTTCCCATATTTCATACTTTTTCCATTGAGAACAAGATTGAGACAATACGTATGTAAAAAAAATATTAGAAAAAAAGATGAATTTAATTACGCAGTATAAAAAAACTCATATAAACGAGAGATTAATAAAAAGAGCATCTTCGTATTTTTAGTTTCTCTTTTGTTTTTCCTTGACATATTTTTTGTCGATCGATCAAAATAGAAAATAAAAATTTCTAGCGTATTGTATCTTGTAGTGTTAATAAAAACCAAAGTTGAATCCTTCAAATGTGTTTTAAAATCTAATTTTAACTTCATCTTAAATCATTTATGTGAAAAATGTCTATATTTCTCTGGAATATATTTTCTTTAGGTTGCTGCGAAAGTTCTTTGGATCTTTCATAGACTTTTATAATGCTGTTGTAAAAAATTTTTTTTAGTTTCTACAAATTCTCAATATCTTAGTCTTGGAATATCAATATCGCAGTATTGTAGATTCTTGTAATTTCGATATTTTTTTAATAAATAAAAAAATAGAAAAAAGTTCTTGGATTTTGAAAGCCTTGAACTCTTTTAAATCTTTAAATATCTGAATTTTGTAATAATTCTTATAATTCTTACGCTTTTTCGGATTATAGAATTCTTCAAGTTCTTGTGCCCCACACACATATCTTAATGCCTACAACTCTCTCATGTGTAAAACCATCTCGAAATTAAACTTTCGCAACAACCTCCTCGAAATCGTTGACTACTCGCTCTTTCCCTCCAAAAGGAAACCGTGCGTTCTTTCTACGCGAAACGTTGCCGAAGTGAGAGCAACGTGATGAAGGCAGTATTGTCCATATGACATCCAGGGAGGAGAAACGATTCGGCTTCCCCCTATTTCTCTCGCTCGAAATGCGGACACGTCTGATGCGCGCGATCGACTTCCCGTTTTACTTCGAGTCAGAAAATAATGGCACAAAGCGAAACGGAGCTTTGCGGGGCGTTCGAGCGGCCTTGAAGAGAGCGTCCGTCGGACACTTAGCCGGAACTGGCGGTCTCGTTCTCCACCGGCAGGATCGGTTGCGATCCGTCCGTCGGATTAACATCCTGGAGGCCCTTCTTCTTCTGTCTCACAATCTCAGCGCGCCTCTCCTACGAAAAGAAAAGATATATAATTAGACTGATGTTCTTCTGGTGCGATCATTGAAGATATAGGTCGAAAAGTACGTCATGCTCTCTAACTGCAAGCTGACGAGTAGCTTAAAGACTATAGCTTTAGACAAGATGCGTCAGAGAAGTTTTTAAATTTTCTCGAATTTCCAATCATTTTGACATTACGAAATCCATAAATCTTCAAAACATATAGAAACGTGGGCTATTTTCGGTCCGGCTGGATCTTTTTGCCTAATAATATCTGTTATTGCGTGAATTTATATACATTTTATAGCTCAGCCAACTACACGCCGATTACTTTTCGGACTTGAAACGCAGTCTTTTTAGCTAAAGCTGGAAATATTCACATATCGGTCTATATTTACTTAAAATCTTCAATTTGAACTGAATGACACTGACTTTATTGCAGGCAAGACAGTCTAATTGTTGGTAAATCTCCACGTAAATTACGTGACGGATAAAATTTTGGTATCGGTATACAAGGCTTCTCCGGCACATCCTGCGCGCAAAATAATCACGTACGAGTTATAAATGAGCACGGCCACATGCTGAAAGAAAGATAACTATGAAATGAAAACTGCAACATAATCCAGTAAAAGCACGATAATAGCATTCCTTTTACAAACACAACTATCGATGTCTTCGTGATCCTATATAAAATATAACAAGCTATTTGTCGCGACGGTGGAAGGGGGAAAGCATACGAGACGGGGAAAATAATTGATACGTAATTTAATGCGACCCACGAGCATTACAATTTGTCGTACTAATTTGAATTAGCCGCGATTCTAAAATCTCATTGTTTGAATAACATGTATACATTACAAATAAAATATAATATGTGATATATGAAACCAAATATATAAAATAAAAAAATAATACTTTATCAAATTACCGAATATATAAATATAAATGCAAAACAAGTTACTGCAAGTTACTTTCTCTATTTCTATCATCACATTTGTTCGTAAATATTTGTTAAAAAATGTCACGGTAAAAATAAATATAATTTGATAAAGAAATTATCTCTAAGATAACATCAATGGTTTAATACGTCCAACCTTCATAATTTAATATCCGGTTTTAATTTTAACCATTTGGAAACTAAACGTATTATTTTTCAGTGATCCTAATAAAAATTTTTTCGATTTCTCCGAAGTTTCTATGATGTTATATGAAGTAATTAATAAAAATTTCAATTTATATAGCAAATTTTTTGTACTTTTACCTTACTGTGTATTGTATTATTTAATATATTGTTAAACAATAAATATAATATTACCATAAAACAATATTACTAAATAACAAATAAATAATAAAGATTACTAAATAAGAAACAACAATTAGGAAATAAATCGTTCATCTTAAGATTCGTCTTTTTTATGACGAATATCGATTTGCGTGGATTTGTTGTACAACAAATTGTTTGCGGGGGTCCGACTGCGATTAAGAGTGCGTGTGGGGACGGAATTACATGGTGGCGGCGGATCGCCTGCACGCGACGCTGGATCTCTCGCTGCCGATTCATCTCCGCGGTTGACACCCTCTTGTCGAACTCGCACTTTTTCACCAGGAGCTCTCGCGCCGCCATCTGACGCACTTTCGCTATCTGCACCGTGTTCTAAACCACCATCGCACAAACATCTACGTTCGATCAGTGCTTTCTCACGCAGGAAAATCTCGGGGCAGCCCGAGGTTACCGGGTTCGCTTTTCTTACTCTTTTTCTCTCTATTCTTTCTTTTTCTCAAAAGCACGCGAATACAATGCTTTAGTTAAAAATTTCAGGTTATTACGCAACTGTTTGTCACTTTTTGCAATTATTCTAGTCTTTATTGGAAAACTCGTTAATATTAAATAATATATTGACATTAAAAAATTTAAGAATTATCCAAATTATTTAAATTTTAAGATTATTTCATATTTAATTCTATTGATTTAATATTTCTTTAATTTAAAAAATTTTTCAAGCTTTGATGATTTGAATCCTCGAACTATTCTTCAATTTTTACGAAAGTCAAATCTCAGAAACATCAATTGAATAAAACAAATCGGAGTATGCAAAGTTTCATACAACTTTGCGATATAATTCAGACGGCATTTCGTAACAACCTGATAGAGACCGACGTACTGTCTAAAACTACCACATCAACTCCAAGAGCTACAGTCAACCAGAGACTTACATGATTGCGCAGCTTCTCCTTCTGCTCGCGCTCGATGGACTCGCGACGTTCGCGTGCTTGCTCCAACTTGCCCTGGATTTGGGACTCCAACTGATACACACGCTCTGACATACCTTGACGTACGCGAGCGACCTGCTCTTCCTGCAAATAAGCCGCGAATCAATAACTTATGTCTATTCTTGCCGGGGTCTATTATCTGCCTATATGGTTTGCCTGTTAAAATATGCAAAACGGAGTAGCAACCTTGCAGAGAAGAAAAAAAACGACTGCAATATCTGCAAATGCTAATTTAGAAGCATTCATTGTTTCATTGTTGTTTCGTCGTTTTCAGACCACGTCAAATATAATGAATGTTATGCAAATAAGAAGATATTGTGTATTATATAATTACGAATAACAAGATTGTATTAAATTTTTCATATAATGAATTCTGGTGTATTTTTATGACCTATATATTTAATCTTTACGCTTCCAACAATGTTCACTTCAATTTCATATTATACTAACATGTTCCTTGAGACGATCCAGCATTCTCTTGATATTTTCATCACGCTGAGCCGCGGCAGTCTTCAGTTTCTCCTCGACGGCGCATCGCACTTCCTCGGTTTGTTGCTCCAGACTCAGGCGAGTCTTCTCAACGCTCTCCAACTGCAACGAAAAGTAAAATTAAATATCACAATAGTCACTTAGATAAATGCTCGTTAATCCTTTAAGGCCCAATGTACATAATTATGTACATTCACTTTGAGTTCTTCCCAAATGTTTTGTATTGATAAAGTAGTGTTTCTGTCAGTATAATACTCTTGATCCGTTTTATATGGAGCTAGATTCTCTATCTCAATTCGTAAAACAATGGTGTTCTCGCTAAACAAGTGACTATTGCGATTGTTGGTCGTAAATTTTCAGGTATCAAACGGAATCGATACCTGGGCCTTAAAGGGTTAAATAACCGTTTAATCATTTGCACAACCGTGACTAAATAAAGTTTATATTAAATGGTACTTATATAAATCAAATTAATCAATTAAAAAGAAAGATGTCTGTAGAAACTAGTTCTTGTCTCCGATTTCTACTCACATGCTCCTTCAGCTTGTTCTTCAGCTCGGCGATGTGGGCCTCTCGCTTCTCCTCGGTGTTGTTCATTTTCGCATCCAAGGACTCGCGGGTGGCGGCGATGAAAGCCGCGCTGAGCTCGTCCTTCTTGCGGGACGCCTCCTCGATCTTGCTGAGCTTCGTGGCGAGGGCGGCAAGCTTGTGCGCCTCGATGGACAATCTTCGCTCCTCGGCGGCCTTCAACTTGTCCTCGATCGCGGTCTGCTGCGTCGGGCTCGGCTGCGGCGGCGAGGGTGCTCTCTTAGGCACCGTCGGTTCTGCCAGGATCACCTCATAGCACAACCCGCCCTTGGACTTCTCCTGGCATCGAATCTCGGTCGCTGCAAAGTTTTCATCGATGTAACGAGTGTCCGTCGTAACATAATGAACTATGTATCAAAAGATAATGACAGTATATTTTCAATATAGCATCTAACGATTAATACTATTAATAATTATTCCATAATCATAATTAAACATTATATAATAATTATTAATGGTATCGTTAGACATATCCCTGCACTAAAAATATATTGCTATTATCTTTCCATTACATAATAACGCCATTACATAATAATTATTAATAATACTATTACACGTAATAATCATATAATATATAATTATATAATAATTATTATACATATGAAGACCCGGGGGGAAAAACAAGGAATGTCAGTTTTATTAAAAATGAGATATGGTCGTCATTTTGTAGCGTTTAAGAGATACTACAAACTGATGTACATCTTTTAAATACTTAAAAAGTAAGATTAAAAACTGTATTAATCAATGAAAAAATGAAGGTAGAACATTCGGGTATAACAAGGGGAAATAACAAACTTTAAAATTCATTTTACTAAAAAAGTATAAAACTGACATTCCTTGTTTTTCCCCCGGGTCTCTTCATATCTAATTATAAATAATAAAAATGATAATTTTTATTTCTTCCAATAAAAAAAATAGAATTCCCCTGCTGTGTGGCTAAAGTATCTTCAAGTTATCCAAGATACCAATATTAAGAGATCAAAGCATCTCGAAGTACTCAGATACCCTATGATCGATATTTTCCTATTTTGACTATTAATGACTATTAATGACTATTACAATATTTTGACTATTATCATGTTTTGACTATGTTCCGCAGATATCGATGCTGCGTACTCAATCTTCGAATGATTGGTATCGACACCTCTAATCTACCGGGTATCGACGCCACGTCTCGGAGCAACAGTCCCGAGTGTAATTCGCGATTCTACACGATTTCCGGCGCCGGCTGGTTGCGGAAGCATGACTCAGAGGCACGAGAGCGGCGCGGCAAGGAGGGATCGATCAGAGGGAACGATCGGCCTTAGGCGCCGCGACGTCTAGCGTCGTCGCACGCACCTCCACCACCTTCACCTTTCTCCCTCACCCTCCTCATCTCGCGTCGCGTACACCAGTACGCCGTTCCCAACCGTACCATAATTATCGTATATCATGCCGAAATTATACCGTCGTATAATTCCTCCGCCATAGCAATCTTCGGGAATTCTAGTAATTATTTAATTGCGAAAAGTGAATCGTAACCTTTTACCTTGCCACTTCCTCCTTCCTCTGCCCTGTCTTTTCGCCATGTGCCTCGAGTACGGACGAAATATAAATTATTGAACGTTCACACAAACGTTTAATCGAATCGTCCATGATTAAAATTATTTTATTATATTTATTACATTTAAATAATTAAAGTTCTTTACAGGGTTTTAAATGCTATTCGCATAGTATTATTAAATTGATAATCAATTTAATTAGGTACTATTTTCAACTTTAGCTAGGAACTGCGTTTCAAGACCGATAAAATTGTTGGCGCGTAATTGCGGGGTTAAAATATATAAATTCGCGAAAAAAGATTATTAGGCATCAAGATCGAGCCTCGACCGAAAATGGCTTATATATGTGTTATTTAAATAATTAAATATTTATCTTATTACATTTTTCATATTTCATTAATTTATTTTATTAAATAATTAAAATTATTTTATTTTATTATTTTATAACCGAATGAAGTTTCGACTTCGCGTTCCCAATATCTACTTTTCTCTCTCCTCTACTCGGCGGAACGAGGCAACGTATTAGAACTGCTATGTCACTGCTATGAAAAGTTGTCGATACCGCTGTACATCTCCACGTAGTAGTACAGCACAATACAAGTTTGCAAATGCTCCCCGCTTTCGATTTATAATTCAGCGGCGACACATTGGCGAGACCATTCTCGCCGAGGGCATTGCACCGATCTTTAACAGCGAAGGTGCTCCCTTTTAACTCTCAGACGCAGGAATTCTCATATTGCGCGAATAAAATAAATGCACGACGCAGGTGCATAACGCAGGCAATTACGCAGATAAAATCATTCGGTGCGGGGTACAAGACTCGGCGAAAAAGAAGAAGAAGATAAAGGCGGAACCAGACTATGCGCGATTCGTAATTCGCGATTCGTGATTCGTATATTCGTGAATAGTGTAGAGGGAAAATTCGTCGGCTAGCTCGGCTAGCGAATCAGTGCGAATGGCGAATCGCGCATGGCGAATCGACGAATTTTCCCTCTACACTATTCACGAATATACGAATCACGAATCGCGAATTACGAATCGCGCATAGTCTGGTTCCGCCTTAAGACGTTATCTAACGCATCAATTGTTTGTATTATCAATCAAATAAAATTACCATCTAATGGAATTATATGATAAAAAAGCGAAAACGTAACAAAATAACTTCTCGCGCAGATGGAAATCTACAAAACGTTCCAGAGAAATTCTTTTCAGAAGCAAATCCTTCCATGAATTTGAAATCAATTTCTCAATAAAAATTCATCTAGTAAAAAGTTCTAAATTTATATAAGGTAATTGGGGGGGAGACGCCAAACATTTTGTATTTAATTTATAAAAAAATAATATATATATTTCGATTCATTCAAATAAATGTATTTATTATTTAAAGAATACAGAAAACACTATAAAATGAACATAAAGTAGTAGCTAACTTATAAACTTATAAATCATGATTGCTTGGCATCTTACCCTATTTGGCATCTTCTCCCCAATTATCTTATACTATCGATAATAAAAGTCAGGACAAATTTTTGTCAAGTATCTATCTTGGAGTTGCTGTTCACATTTCTCTGGAATATTTCTTTAGCAAGAAAGTTAAAGGTTCCAAGGAAGTCGATACAATTCGATCGAACGGGGGTAAGTACGTCTCAATACGTTCTTTGACGTCATCCAAAGCTCGATGAATTATCCGGGATACTCACTGATAAACTTCACCTTTTTCGGCTGCTTAGTTCGCGGCTTGGCCTTGCCGCTCGGCTTCTTAAACGGCGCATTATTCCTCCTCTGTCCCGCTTCGGAAATTCAGACACGGTCAAAGCACTCGAAGCGTTTTCGAGAGAAATTAATGGAGGAGTAGGGAGGAATAGCCGGGATTGCGCTTTGACCCACTGGGACACCATCTTCATTATGAAATTATCATAATACATCGCTCATTTGTTAGAACAACGACATAATTAAAAATTGTTATTTTTGAATTGTTTGCAAGAAAAGAACGGACCTTCGGAATCTTTTTTATATATTTATAATTATACTATGTATATATATAAAGCAGAATTTCACGTTGTATAATTATCGCAAGGTGCGAGAAAGTTGCAATATATAAAATAATTTATCTTCAAAAAGTAATTCTTTTTTATTATTTTTAAATAAAGTAATAAAATAATATCGCACATTTATTACAACGACATAATTTAAAAACTGTCATTTTTGAGTTGTTTGCAAAAAAACGGGTCTTTGGAATTCTTATTATTGGTAGAACAACATAATTGAGCTTCTAAAATTGAAAAGAGAAAAGAGAATTTGTATCAAGAGTGTCATAAATCAAAAAGGGTTGCTTTTAAGGGTTTCTTTTTATAGTAGGTGAGAATTCAATACACTGAATAAAGAGCTAATAATACTTTTATACTCCTCTACAATCAGTTGTTACACCAACATCGCATTTAAAAATATTTTAATGATTTTAATGATTCAAAATATTCAAACTCATTTCCTGGAAAACTGTTTTTTGAGTTATGTCGCTGTTGTAGCAAATGAGCGATATTGTCTGAACGAAACGCTGCAGTTATAAAAAGACACTTTCGCGTTATAAGAGATTCACGATACTTCAAATTACCACGAATACGGCAGTAACAAGCATCGATTTTACTTGCTTTTTTATCTTATTTTCTTTGTAAATATTGATCGCGTGGAAATTTATGGAGGTTTTTATTGCGCAGTAATCATAAAGACGGAAGAGAGAGAAGCGTCCACGAATCGTATTTCGCGGGGCATAAAAACTTCGCTTCGGGTTTCAATCAATGCACAGGTATTTCAGAAACAAAGCAGCTGTAAGGGAAACAAAATTAACATCGTGCATGTCATTGTCTGGCTGTGGGATCGATTGGTGTCCCAATGGGTTAATTATCGGGAAATCGATGCGACCGTTTCGCGTAGCCATGTTGGACCGCACCCTGATCGTTTCGGCGAACCAAACACGTGCATATCGGCATGTAAAATCCGCGATATTAAATATTATTAACGCGCAAAAGACCGGTTAACGAAAAGTTGCCGTATTAGCAAATGCACACGTCACTGCGTTGAAGGTAATTCGGCTCACTGTTAGCCTTCAGAAATAAAAAAATCATGAACAGGAATATGATACTTTACATGTACAGGGTATTGTTACTTTATTTCTTAACGTTAGTGCTTATATTATTAATAAAATAAGTCATCTGGGCAGAAGATATTGCCTTAATATATTATTAAAAAATATTATTAAAAACAATTATATTAATTCGTGTATAAAATATGAATATTAATTTTCTTTTGGTATCTAAATAGGATAAAAATATCTCGTATCTCATTAATATTAATTTCTCGAATCAAGCAAGCGTAATGTTAAGTTTGACAAAATTACAAGCCGAAAGATTCAATAAAAAATAATTGTATTTTACAAAATACTTTGTGTCCGAGCAAATGGACACAATAATTTATTTGATAATTTCAAGCACGTAATGTATTTATGTCTCAAGTTTCTCTTCTCATGGACTGCAGAGAATCGGCATTTTTCAGAAAAATTAAAAAAAAAGGTAAAATTTTATTTTATTTCGCAGGTTCTACAAAAGTCAAATGTACCGACAAAACGATCTTTACGAACCGGCGAAGTTTCGCGACACCCCGTAGAGAAAAATGGTGGACCGTGAGTATCGATTCGCGGACGGTCTGAGAAATTGATCGAACTGCAGGTGCCCCAGGATAATGTCACGATACCACCGGCACCGTGATGTCGACCGTTGTGCACTGCGGTAAGGACAGTGCTCTTCGCGTGCACGAAAAAGCGTAATTTCTTCTTCACAAAAATTGACGTACAAAAGTCTTAGACTTCTTTATGCAAATTACGTATCAATCAAAAATCATCAAAACGCAGCCGAAATTGAATAAAATAAATTATGTAGAATAATTGTCAGAATGATTAGCAAAAATGTCAAACGAGGAAACCTCGAATAATAAAGAACTAATAAAATATATAAAGCACTGAAGAAAAAAATGATATAAAAAAATAAGTATAATAACTAAAAATAAATAAAATAAACGAATATACGGTTAAATTATATTATTTGGACAAAGTATGCAAGTCGTTGCAAGATATACAATAAAAGTTGTGTCAATTTTGATCCGCAATTTAATAAATCCGAGATCAGGGTACGTTTTTCCGGATATTTCCTGTCGATAGGAAACGATCGCATTTATTTCCAAGCACTTGACACTCCCATTCCGTGAGTTTCTTCCTCAAAGGATAAGGCAAGATGAAACAGGATGATTAGTCAGGAAATTTTCCCAAGAATATGTCTAATAGTTGGCGCTTGAAGACCATATTGACTTCCTTCCGGTTTCCGGACCCCGAATTTTACTTTTTAATCACAAAAATTGAAAGTAATCGTGAAAAAAGATATTCAGAACCTTAAAGTTTCTACCCCAAGGGATGTAAAGAGAGGCAATGTATAAAAAAAATCCCTACAAAAATCTATCAAGAAAGCGATCATTTAAATTTAAAAAAATAATGGGCTCTAAAACTATAACTAATTTATAATGATCTTTATGTTGTAAATTTATTTACAAGCTTATTCTATAAATAAACTTAATAATTCACCTTATTCTATAAATAACGTACAAGGTACCTGAGCAAGATTGGCTCGATAAATGTTAGATTACTTCACGATTGTTCTGTAAAGAACCGTTACCGTACTCCGCCTATTAGATAAGTGGATAATTTCGTTCGAAAACCGACAAATCGTTTTTTACGGGAATTTGCCAATTTTATACAGGAAACAATAAATTATCCAATAATTGCGATACAAAGATTAGCTTCGTCGAGAAGACCGCCATAAAACCTCTTTTCGAAAAATTATTCGAAAACAAGCAATCATATACTTGCGAAACTAAAGCAATTTTAAAATCGTTTACCAAAATCGGTTAAAAAATTGCGGAGGGTTTCCTACTTGCGAGGGACTGCTTCTGACGAGCTCCACCCTAATAAAGCTCTATGACAAACCAGTGCCATAAGTGCCGAAATCTCTGCCGTAAATTCGGATATATATCTATATTTCGCTCCTTTAAGCTCCTAAAAATTTTGTAGTTTGAAAATGTAAAATCTACATTTCTCCTGCTCTTCAAAGACTGACATGCTATTCAAGTCATTGAGAAATGATTATTCAAGGTCATGAAAAATTGGAGAAGAAAATGATCTTCAAATACGGGCTCTAAATCGAGTATTAAAAGCACTTTGACAGCCGATCTTTAGCTTCGGAGAACCGGAAGGAGAGCCTCGGCGAAGGGGTAGATAGGGGTAGATAGGGATGTTGGACCTCGCGCGACAGGGACTCACTCACCTACGATGCCCAGCGGGGCCTTGCAGCTGTGACAGAAGCACTGGAGCACCGAGTCGCGCACGAGACCGATCAGCATGTTGTCGTTTTGTTTCGTACGAGGGGATTGTTTCGCGGAGGATCTCGCGGAGAGTCTCGCGGAGGGTTTCGCGGATCTCGGGACGGGCGATCTCGATGATAACGACGACGGAATCGGACGCGCGAGACTGAGACGCGAGAGGCTGGAAGGACGAGAAGAAGAGGACGAAACAAGAAGAGAGAAGAGTTAGGCACGCCGGAAGTGTCGCTCAGGTCGTAACTGGGGCGGTGGCTGGAGGGCGACTGGCCCGCACGCTGCGCCGCGACGCCCGGCGTCGCTCAATATTCGACCGTCCTCCTCCTCCACCACCTCCTCTTCTTCCACCACCTCATCCTCCACTGTTCCTCGCTTTTCCCCGCGCCACGCTTTTCCACGCAGCCAACAGCCTACCCGACGACAAGCCACCCTTCCAGCTAGCAAACTCCAACCTGCGATCGCTACTACTACTAGAGCAGCCGTCGGAGGGGGTGTTATTGGCTATACGGGGTGTCCAGCGAGAAGGCTGCGTCAGACGTGGAAGAGAGGGCTTTTAATGGATGCGCAAGAGGACGGAAAAAAACGTCAGACGGAGGGATGGTCAAAGTCGTGGAATTAAAAAGCGGGACTTTAATTAGGGATATTTTGCGAACCTTGGATGTTGAGACACTTCTGTTTCGTGGCTGCTTCGTCACGCGGATATCTCTTATGTAATTTTATGTAATTTAATGTCGTATTTTAAAAAATCGTATCTTTCTCAGGATTCTTGGAAGCTGAGATCTTCTGAAGTTCCGCGACTCCTGCATTTCTCTGCAGAAACTTGGGATGCTGAAAAATTTCAGGTTTTCAAGATCCCAGGTTAAAATCTCTCTCTGTTCCTCAAAAATTCTACATTCTTAGATCTGAGAGATCTCACGATTTAAAGATCCTTCCGTATTTTTTTCTGGACACTCGGTACGGTTCGGAGCCGGTCACTAGACACGTGCGTGGAAGCCTATGTGCAGGCGTAAAATGCCATCTGTCTATCTCCCATTCCCCTCCTCTCCCCGCCCCTGGAGATGTTACCACTCTCCAGAATCCTCCGATCTACCGTCGCTATCCTAACGAAGGACCGGCTTCAATTTCCGAAACGATCGACGGAAAAATCCGCCTGGGGTAACTCCGCGTGATTGGCACAAAACTTTGCAAAGTACCGCGATAGATTCGAATTGATTTCGCACTCTCGGGCTTTCCTCCGATCCCCGTATCTTCAAATATCGAGATCGTGTTAGATAGTTAAATACCTACTTTGACGTTCTGAGATCCTTGAATCTTTGAATCGATTATATATAGGGACGGTATTCATAGTCCGTTCTTATATTTAAGATCATCTTAAGTACAATCTTAAGATGTCTTAAACCAATCACAGAGCCATTAGTGTCTTAAGACGTTACTTAAGACGGTCTTAAAATAAGAACTGACTATGAATACCGGCCCTAGATCTGTAGATTCTGAGGTTTTGGAATTTTGGAACTCTGGAGTCCCTAACTCGAATTTCAAAAATCTCAGATATATTCTTCTCAAAATGGAAAAATAAGCGGCTATAAGACAAGCGAAAGAAAGACGTTTTAAATGAAATAATATATAGTTTATTATCAAATAGTTAGAAACAAACAAATAGAAACAATATGGTCTTCTCTTTAAAGTCGGATCCGAACCACGAGAACGAAATTCGAGCCGTTATTCGCACCCCTTAGATTCGACAAGGGTGTCGCAGCAGGACGACTGGGAAATATGGGGCACGTAATGATCGTGTAAAGTTTTCCATTGGACAAACGATCGAAGACACTGTTTGTTAGAACTCGCGCGTTGTGACGTAGCGGCGAGTTGGTTACCCGTGGAAATCAATGAGAAATGAAATTTTCATGATGCATGACGACGGTAGCCGCGGTTGGATTTATTAGAGAGACAAAGGAAGGAGAGCGCTTTTTACCTCGATTCTTATCCGTTAATTGTTTGCGCGACAATCTAATCCAAGCGAACTCCACGCAACCCTTATCATCAAACGGCTCGATTCAGTTGAATCAAGGCAGGTGCGAAGACAAGCTAATAGTTATCCTAATGATCTCATATTAGAAGCTTATCGCTGGAGATAATTCGATAACAAGGGATAGATTTAAACTCAACGTAATAATAGAATTATGAGTCAATGCAAGTTTTATCTTCGATAAGATTGGTTATCGAAAAAACTTGGATAATTTTAGAAAACCCGATAAAATATAATTAAAATATGTGAAATAATGTGTTTATTTACCAACGGATTTCTGTCTATTTATGTGTCAACTAATTAATTTTTGAAATGCTCTTCAAATTTAATAAAACAAGAATTTGACAAATATATTCTAATATGTAGCTTTTATAAAAATTTAGTTTATAAATTTAGTTATAAATACTTTATAAATTTAATTTGGTTTTAATATTATATATTTAGTTTACATCTCTAGAGATTCAAGACTAAGATTTATGAGTCAAAGCTTCGAGAAGATCTTGAGATTCTTCCTTCCTCAAAATGTTGCCCCCCCCCATTTCTTCTTTAAAACTCTTCCAACATCACTTCTTTTTTTATCTTCGCAATTTCATAATCCAAAACAGAGAAAAATAGAGTCATACCGTGGTGAAAATTAACTTTCGTGACTTATTTTATATGGCGAAAATAAATTTGTCGCTGAAGTTTTAAGTGCGATGACAAAAAAAGAAGACGTATTTGCTGTAAACGCTCGAGAAATCTTGATCTAATAAGCTTCGTGTAATGAACCGGATTCTGTCGTTACGGTTTAATTGAATCCAAACGACGGTAATAACGAGTAGAAACAAATGGAAAGATCGAAGAAAACATCGAGTTTATCGCGTTATTCCTTCATTGATTTCTTCCCAATAAAAACTCAATTCAGTCAAAAATGAAATTCTCGCTCATCGCGGGTCCTATTCAACAATCCCTTCCCTTTAAGTGCGGCTTTAAATTAACCGTAAAGTGATTAGAGTGCTTATATTAATTAATTTAAGAGCATATATAACAATGAAAATTTTGGATACACATGGCACGCATTCTTTTTCTTACTTTTCTTCTCGTTTTTTATAGTTATGAAACTTATTGATTTTGTACATAAGCAATAAAGAGATAATTATTATCATTTCAAAACTAAAACATTTTCGAAAACGTAATCGCTTTTATATTATTTTTATACTGAACTTGGAGTTAGGAAACTGAGATTCAAATTTTTTGGGATCAAAGTCTTAAAGTTATATAGGATAAATAGCAAAACACTTAAAAGATAATTTATATGATTAAAAGTAAATGTAGGTAAAATAGCAAGCAAAAAGACAAATATATAAATGTTAAAATGTAAAAATATAAAGTAAGATAAAGTAGCGTGAAGTAATGTAATGTAGACAAGTATAGATGTGTAAAAGGTGAAGAAAGAAGAAGTATTGTATAAAACATTGTATTACACGGAAGCTCATCCGTCAAGCCGCAAGGC
Organism: Aphaenogaster ashmeadi; assembly: GCA_003063805.1. Classification (NCBI taxonomy): domain Eukaryota; kingdom Metazoa; phylum Arthropoda; class Insecta; order Hymenoptera; family Formicidae; genus Aphaenogaster; species Aphaenogaster ashmeadi. The sequence goes on along the minus strand of NJRQ01000118.1, from coordinate 313,687 downwards.
AAAGATTAAATAAATATCTATTAATTTTATACTGTTCGATTTTCATGTTCAACTCGTGGAATGAACTCATTTCAGCTCGCTCTTTCGCACGAAGGGAACAAATGCGAGAGTCGGAGGATCGAGTCCCCTCAAATCCCTTTTCAGGTTACGTTATTGCTCGCGTCCCGCGACTAGCGACGGTTCTCCAAGTTGAGAGCCACGGAGGCGACGGGTCGCCGGCGTGCACCGCTGCAGTTGTCAGCCGTCTGATGCAGGCTCGCGGCGACTTCTTCTTCCTCCGCAGCGCTCATTCTCGTTCGCCAGCCACGAGGACGCGGCCATCGGGGTCCGGGGGCTCTGACCTCTCGTCCGTACGCCGCCTGCCGGTCTCGCCGGTCTCTGCGGCGTTTAGGGTGTGTGTTCTCCGCCGCGGCGCCGAACCGTCCGGTCGCCTCGGTCCTCCTCTCTAATTGCCGAACCATTGTCCCGATATCGTCCAGGGGACACGCAAAACTCGCACGCGTATCAAGCCCACAAAAAAGAGACGCATCGAACGATTAAGAACGATATTCCATGTATAACAAATACTAACACTTTTTTTATGTATATTTTTTATTATTTATTAATTATAATCTTCTATTAATTTATTTTTTTATAATTTATTTATATTTTATTAATTATATATAATATATTTATTAATATATCTCTATTATTAATATATAATATATTAAATACATTATAAATATATATATATAATAGAGGAGAAGGTGGTAATATGGAACCCGCAGATTTTATGGAACCCCCCAATATCTTAATACGATTTAGTTACACTCTATGAGTGACAGCTAAAACTTGTACATTAGGCTGTCTCTTATACACATCTAGATGTGTATAAGAGACAGTATATATATTATATTGTATTTATAATATAATATAATAATATATTATTATATTATATATATATATTGATTATATATATTATATTATATACATATATATATATATATTGATTGAGACTTATTAATCGTAAACTGATTCGGGCAAACTAAATTGGTTTTCCGAAAACAGCTTCGTTTTCGAACAATTTATAATCCAAGATCGAATACACATATATAATACTTCACAATCTACATAAGTATTCAATGTTCATTGAATATGTAGATTGAATATGAATATGCACTATCGCATATCTACTGATCGCTTAATATTGTTTTATGTATCTTTAAGACTGTTACTCACATTCATTGGGAACGGGCGACTCCGTTGCGGTGGCCATAGCGTTATCTCTCTGCAACAAAAATGTTCCACATATATTCCAGTGAACACTGGATACACTGGACGTTCGAGGGAAAGTACAAATATAGCACGAGCATGAGTCTTGTCATAACATCTATTCTTTTCAAGACTGCAAACATGACTCCTGGCATCGTAATATCTATCCTTTTCAATTCAAAAAGAATGACCTATTATTATCGACGTTTTTATAAGTTTCTTAAATAGGAACACTCGCAGCGACGGTATAATCGATTTATGCTAAACTTGTTCGTATTTATTAAAAATAGTTGTTCTAATATAAGATATAACTGTTTCTCATTCTAAATAATACGGGTAATTTTTGGCATGTTCTTTAATAATAAACCCTAATGCGATTTACGCGATCATTATTATTCCATACAGATCATTATTATTCATATATCATTAAAACTATAATTATACGTGTAAAAGAGAAGGGAAAGTCCGACTACACGCTCTATTTTTTATTCCAATGAAATATATCTTCATTGGTGTGTATCGCCAAACTAGAGCATCGATTTTGGAATTGTACTTTAAAATAATTTATTATTTCATAATTGACAAAAATTTATCATTTACTATTATTGTATGCGGAGATAGAAACATGAAAATTATTCCATTTACGAATTCTCGAAACTGTATATTACAAATGTGTAAAAAATATGAAAAGTAAATTAAAAGTAAATATATAAAAAATTTCTATCGTACAACAAACTCTCTGGTATCAATGGTAACGTTTAAAAAATTCAACGGTTGAATGAGCGCTGAATAATTGTTATTTGTAATTGGAGTAGATCTTTATACGGACCTTAAACGCTCAATAATACTCATCAGTAATACTGAATCAATAATATTGAATCAGTAATATTGACAATATGCATTAATATTTTTACAATTGATGATCTGATTTATTATCTTTATATCTGACATTTATATGATCTTTTTACAATTCTGACGCGCCCTCTTCATACAATCGGTACTACTGTCAATATTTTTACGACACGTCAATGCTCGAGAATTATTATTCGGATCACCGTCAATCTTCTACATCAATCCATCAATATTAACCACACATGATCAATAATATTGTCAGTGTTTGTTGATCCGTATTAGATCCATAACAAAACTAGAAGAGCATAGCAAGCGCTCACTCAACTATCGTGTTTTCTGAACGTAACTTTAAAGTCACGGTATTCATAGTCCATTCTTATATTTAAGACCGTCTTAAAATGTCATAAACAAATCACAAAGCCATATTAGCATCTTAAGACATTACTTAAGACGACTAAGGTCCTAAAGACCTTAGCAGAATGGCTGACTTAATAATTTTAAAACAATGTCTAAGGCCGGTATTCATAGTCCGTTCTTATTTTAAGACCGTCTTAAGTAACATCTTAAGACGCTAATACGGCTCTGTGATTGGTTCATGACATCTTAAGATCGTACTTAAGATGGTCTTAAATATAAGAACGGACTATGAATATCGGCCTAATAAGTCTTTGTCTTAACGCGCAATAACTGTCTTGTGTCTAAACCGTTATATAGTAACAAAAGAAGATACAAGATAGTATTTTGCATTATTTAAAACAAAGACTAAAAGGATAAAATATTGTCTTGAAATTATAAGTCAGCCATTCTGCTAAGGCCCTAAAATAAGAACGGACTATGAATACCGGCCATAAAATCAAAGCTCTGAAAAATTTTGTAACGAAAATTTTTAATTGACAATAAATAAAAAATAAAATGCGTATTAGACAATTAATTCATATTATCCCATATCGCTAAAAGGATAAAATATTGTCTTGAAATTATAAGTCAGCCATTCTGCTAAGGCCCTAAAATAAGAACGGACTATGAATACCGGCCATAAAATCAAAGCTCTGAAAAATTTTGTAACGAAAATTTTTAATTGACAATAAATAAAAAATAAAATGCGTATTAGACAATTAATTCATATTATCCCATATCGCTAAAAGGATAAAATATTGTCTTGAAATTATAAGTCAGCCATTCTGCTAAGGCCCTAAAATAAGAACGGACTATGAATACCGGCCATAAAATCAAAGCTCTGAAAAATTTTGTAACGAAAATTTTTAATTGACAATAAATAAAAAATAAAATGCGTATTAGACAATTAATTCATATTATCCCATATCGTTTAGCCTTTTGACTGTCGCAAGAGTTATGTTTTATAAATTTTATTCGATTGAAAATGGTGCATTCTTCTTTTATGAAACACATGGCAACGCAGACTGTAGTTTCAGTCTATAAGATGGTGTATAAGATGATCGGAGTGTGTATAAGACGGTCAAGATAGGTTATATAGCGACATCTCGTGGCTTTCATTATTTACTTATCCGCTTCTTCGTTAAAGAATATCTTTTCAAATCAAGCGTTGACAAATAGCTTATCTTTAAAACAGGCGTTGACAAATATCTTATCCTTAAAACAAAAAAACTAATTTTTCAATGTAAATTAAATAGTTCTACAATTAGTCCATAATAGTTAATGTATAAATATTAAATATATTAAATCATTTACGTCCATTTCCACCAATTACTACGTTTACGCGAGTGTTACTTCTATAGTAACTTACTCAAATTATCGATAATTCAACGGGGTTGAACCCGTTTACGCGGAGTGAATTATCGTAAGTTACGATAATTTGAGTAAGTTACTACAGAAGTAACGCCTCGCGTAAACGTAGTAAATGTAGGTTAACTTTAATCTCGGTTTAACTTACTCTTTATTTTTTCTAGTTCTAAGAATTAGAAAAAGATGGACATTATTAATGTCAATTTCTATCGTTACTACTTTCGTAGTTCGAGACAATTCAAAATTCGCCATTCCTATGAGATTCGCGAATAACAAAATGGACATATATTCGTCAAGTTCGCATTCATTGTTTACCATTCGTGCCAATTCGCAAACGGAGCGGTTTTTAACGACATTAAAGGACTCAGATCACCACAAATCGCACATAGACTGGCGCTAGCTTAAGAAATAAACTACTAATAAATTGCCCAAACAAAAACAGGCAAACGATATTTGAAGCCTTGTGACATGCCTTTGTCCATTGTGAATTTACCAAATAGATAACCACACATGTAAAATACATAACTTAAATTTATACATTTTACAAATTAAAGTTACATACAAAGCAAATTAACGAACTTTACATTACTCCGGTATAAAATCGAATTAACACCTCAATGAAATTAAACAAAGGCCTGGACACTTATTTCCAAACGCTCCGCCATGATTTCCTGTCCCATCATCGCTCAAAAGCCATTGATAACCGTCGCTTCGCGTTATTTACATATTCCGAAAAGCATTAACGACACGCACCACAAACCTCGCCGTCACAAACGCGACGAGAGATCGGCGAGTATAAAGACAATCATGCCCCTCGATCAAATCTCCAGAAAGACGAGCAGACGCGTCGCGTCGCTCCGATAAATCGTGGCGCGAAGGTCGGCAGCGTCTCTTTGTTTGCGTCGAAAAAGGGTGAAGAGAAGAGAGAAAATATTTACCTGCTCCTCTCTCTTTAGCTTTCCCTCGCGGAGGAAGAAACGCAGCTCTCGACACTCGTTCGACTGCCTGCCTGTCGGCTCGCGAATCCCGGGACGTAAAACTCGTTCGTACGCACGCAGATACAACCGACGCGACGAGACAAGACCTACCGAGTTGCCCTGTGTGTATACCAAACCGGTCGCTTCGTCCGCCGCTTTTATCGCGCGGCGTCTTTGTGCGGCATTCGAGTCGCCGAAGGCGGCCGAGCGTCGGCGAAGTTGGACGAGCGGTCGCCGGCGCGACCGTCCCATTGGCTCGCCGGCGCCGCCGCGTCGCGCCCATTGGCCCGTTTGAATCGTTGAACGTTGCCGGCGGCCCGGCGCTGTATCGCCGTGTGCACTCGCGAGAACGTTCACGATTTACTTTGCGGCTGCTCCCGCGTCACACACGTCGTTTGGTCCATTTGTCTCATTTTTTTTCTTTTCTATGATTCGGTTCCGTTGTTGAAAAAGCCTCTTTGTTTCCCTGTGACTGGGAAAAGTGCTGCTAGAATAGATAGATTTATTGTTAATTTTTTAAATGCCGTATTATATCTGAATTTGAATATCGATCGAAATTTATAATTATAACGGGTGTCAATTAAATAACAACAATAATAATTTTGAGATCAATTTCTAACACATCTTTTTAGTCATTAATTTTGTTTTAATATCCCACACAGCACAAAAATGTTTCAGAAACGTTTCAAAGTTTCAGAAATGTTTCAGAAACGTTTCTGAAACTTTGAAACATTTCTGAAACATTTCTGTTAAGTTTTGTGCTGTGTGGGATAGTACAACTAGTACACTGAAAAAAAATGCTGCTGCTTCAATTAAACGTCTACGTCACGGGCTGCCACAAACATAAATAGTTCATTCAATTGTATTATGATTGGACCAAATATCTAGATTATTCTTTTAATAATGTAAATATTTGGTGCAATCATAATACAATTGAATGAACTATTTATGTTTGTGGCAGCCCGTGACGTAGACGTTTAATTGAAGCAGCAGCATTTTTTTCAGTGTACATAAACTTGCTTTAATTTATAATCTGCAATTTACGAATTCATCGTCTCTACTAATTCTTCAACGTTTCTCCCGAAATATTTCAATGAAAATATAAATTGCTTCGTGTACAATAAACAATTTCTTGGCACAATCTGTTACCAATTTAAATAATATTAAAATAGTTTAAACAAAATAAAGAAAACATTTCTAAAAAATATCATCTTGTGATATCTATCGTTTATGTAATTATTATTCATTAATTTCTAGTCTTTTTATGTTCCATTTTTTAAACTGCACCGTTATAAAAACTTTAATTTTTCTTACGCTGGAAAGAGTCGGCTGATTTTTTCGGTATGTATCGATTCGTCGCGAACGAAGCATTGTATTCGGATGCTAAACCGTTAGAATCGTCTTAAAAAAAAAACATTCATTCCGGATGAATCATATGGCTGCATCCTTCAAGAAGGAGTGTGTGGGACGTCGCGACCGTTGCGCGGTCGCGTCGTGTTTTACCGCGTAAAAAAAGTGTGTCCCAAATATGGGCGGAACGTTCGCGACTGGTTCCGCCAGGAACCCGGGACTGTCGTCTTTTCTCTCCGAGTGGTGTGCGCCTACGACGAGAGTGGCGCGATTTGCTACGATTTACTCCTTCCGTGGGCTCCGATCAATTTTTCAAACAATGGGCCTCGTTGTACAACGGACTACGCGACTCCTATTCGCGTTACGCACGTGGCGCACGTTATTGCGCATTTAGATGACTATCCGTACGTATGAGATAAGATTATCTCGCGCGTTTTTTACATACCAAGATGGAAGAATCAACTTTGGACAGTCATCGTTTAGAACGTGGAGTACAAATACGAACCCGGATACCCAAATCTGTAGAAAAAAATTTTGCAAAATGTCTGTTAAAAATATTGTCGGCGGATGCTAGCAGAATATGACGGCAGATTGACTGCAGAAATTGAGCAGAATCTGTCATTACTAGGAACACGTGAACGAGTTATTTTTATAGGATTTTTAAATATTTTTTGCAGCTTGTAACTGAATGTTGGATTATATTAAAGTGCGAAATTGTAGGTTTATGTAGTGAAACGAATGATTCGTATTTTTTATTTGATTTTGATTAATACGAGAATTCGATATGACGACGAATCGTCGAAATGACGGAAGATCGTCGCACAGATTGACATCTATATAATACACATACATTACATGTCTGCGATTGCATATAAAATTTATATAAGTGACAACTTCAGGATACTACTGTCCCGACCAATAAAATGCTTAGTTTGATCTTTGAGCGAGATAATGGCGTCTTAATTAAGCTGATTCATTGATCAAGACAGTTAGGCTGGGTTTACAATAGGATGTAGTAAGCTTTAAGCCCTAAGAAATTGACCAATTACAGTCGATTATTCTCCTCAAATTCTACTGTGATTGGTCAATTTCTTAGGGCTTAAAGCTTACTACACCCTATTGTAGACCCAGCCTTACACGTCGTGCTTATTCATTTATGTAAATTTATATACAAAAATCTTTATGCTCTTATTTTGCTGCGTTATGTACATAATTATATATAAATAATATATTTTAATATATAAAAATAATATATAAGTAATAATGTTATACATAACATATATTACTTACACATAATTGTATTGCAATTTATTATGCGCATAATATGTTAACTATATAATACATTGGCTGCGTTCGGGGAGACGCTATTAGCGCTAACAGCGTCGTCCTATCTTTGTCACCTATTGAAAGTTGAACAAGGACAGAGCACGCTCATAGCGCTAAAAGCGTGCTCGCCGAACGCAGCCATTATAGGAACTTTCCAGCAAAAAACACATATCGACACAGGAGTCATTCTATTTATCTTTCACATCGAATATCGAACAAAGACAGAATAATTACTGTGTCGATATGTGACTCTTGCTGGAAAGCTCTCTATATATAATAATAATTAATTCACACGGAGTTTTTAATGTCTTAACACTTGAATTTAGACGCTTATCGGAACGTAAATGAGAAATGCATATGTATATACATATTCCGATATGTGCATAAATTCACGTGATAAGCATTAACGATCTCGTGTGCGCATACTATATATATACTTTAATCATAACACAATAAAATGTCGTTTCTGTCTATGTATTTCGATATACATGGTCAATTGGTAATTGCTCCCTAATTGACACAGCTAATATGACGTTGAATATAACGGCTAGAAGATATAAAAGTGCTCGCGAGAGCGATATCTAATCGTCCTATCAAGCGAGCCTCTTCCCGCCGTTTCCCACCCCCACCCTCCGCCTAAGCACGCGAGTCTCACGCTCGCTTCCGTCTACGTATATCGCCTCGTCCACGGTCGATCGCGCGCGCCGCGCGCTCACCACCGGCGTGAAGTTGCGCGCGGTCGCCGTCGAGCGAGCGGAGCGAGTCGTTGACGCGCCGCGCAGTTCACGCGAGTCTACCGCTAGGCGCAAGCACGCACGGGCCACGGCGCGAGAATCACGCCTGTTCGCCGATGGTGGTCGAACGAGGTTGACCGCTGAGTCACCGTGGAAGGATGCCGATAGTATTGCAGGACGGCTACTCCAAGGCGGCCGCGGCCGCCGCCGCCAACACCGTCGTCGACCATGCCGAGGAACACAGGCTTCGCGCCGGGACCGACAGCTTCCCGAGCATCAACGAGAGGCCGGTCGACGACATCTCCCTCGAGTTCTTCTACAAACCGCATACGATCACCCTGCTCCTCATCTCCATCGGCGCCGTCATATACTCGGCGTTCACTAGGTAGCCGAAGGCTCGCTTTGATTCGTGGCCCTTTGACCCTTTTGAATTCATGCGGACAGTGCAGGTTCTAGAATCAGTTCGCCCGTAGATAATACTTCGGTTCGCCCCCTGCATTTTTTTATTTAAATGAGAAGGTATCAAATAAGTGAAAATCATATTAAATTTTTACTCACTTCATAAACAAAAAACAAGAATAAATAAATAAAATATGAAAAAAATTAAATATAAATTTAATTCAATAAAATATTAATTTTTTGGTACGTTTACTAATCAAGAAAAATGTTGCAACAAAACAAAACAAAAAATTAATGTTACATCTGGTGCCCCCTTCTCTCGTGGCGCCCTTATGCTGGTTCTAGACTGGAGGATGATCCTACTTGTGGCTTATCCGACTACGGTCGTCCGTCTACCTACACTGCACAATTTTAAGATGATTTAGGTTAGTAAGATTGAAAGCTTAACTTCAGTATGATTGTTACCCGTCTACACTACTCACAAGTGAGTCACAAGGATAAGCCACAAGTAGGATCATCCTCCAGTCTAGAACCAGCATTAGGCAATTGTCTATGATGCCTATATGGTAAAACCGACACTGCATGCGGATTATATTTCACATAAATCTTTCCTTTTTTTGACTTTTCCCTCTTATTTTTCCTTGCGCAATGTAAAGTATACACCTGTCTCAATTAAAAGGCCATGTTACACGAGGACTTAAGGAATTTCGCGATCTGAATGTAATCAGATTTTTATTTGCTATGAAAAAATTGGTATCTAATTTCGATAAGACAATCCTTTGAAAGTACAATATGAAATTCTTTGGCGATGATCTGATAGTATGCTTTGAATGATGTTACATCTGTATGTCATATTATATATATATATAGATCTTAATTTTTTATGTACAAAAGAATGTCATTAAAAAAGGAAAAAACTTTGTTGCAATTTTCTCTGAGATAATGTAAATATGCAATTAATTCTATGCAAATATTACAGAGTGATTTCTGTCCTTGGCCTGTCTATTATAAGCCATCCACAATTATGTTTTGTTTGGCTTAACTATATTCTGTATTATGTAACTCCTTGCACCATCAATTCTGCTTAATATTTTTATGTTCTTGTTTAGATAGCCGTTCTAATTATTATCGGAGATTTAAATTGAGTTTGATTTAGCTTGTATTATTGACTTCAATTTTTTATGTAGTAGATATAGAAAAATATGTATCAATTGTTATGTTTTTAATACGGTTGATAAACACAGGAGAACTTTGCTAACTTGGATTACTCTAGTTTCAGTCACTGGTTATAATTCAGTTTGCAAGAAAATTTATGTAAATATAATTCACAAGTCATGGGTTATTGTGTCACATTGTTGAAAAGCAGTATGGTAAAAAGCATTATGTTTGTTATATCTTTTTATATTTCTTTCAGAAATACCACCAATGTGGAGGACAATATGTGGGCAGGCATGTTATGCGTCATTTTCTTCTTCCTCATCATATCTGTCTTGACATTCCCCAACGGTCCATTCACCAGGCCCCATCCTGTGGTGTGGCGGATAGTATTCGGCTGCAGCGTGCTCTATCTGATGGGTCTGCTGTTCTTGTTGTTCCAAAGTTACAAGACAGTCAGGAAAATCCTGGTGTGGGTGGATCCGGGTTTAGCTTCCTTTCACATCGATATGGACAAGGAGTATGGTGTCAACTGTTCGGACGTCACTGTGGAAAAGATCTGGAACCACCTAGATGTGTTTGCGTTGGCCCACTTCCTCGGCTGGGCGTTCAAAGCCGTTCTGATTCGTCATCTTGGTATCCTTTGGGCCATCAGCGTCATGTGGGAGGTGACGGAAATTGCCTTCGCTCATTTATTGCCGAACTTTATTGAATGTTGGTGGGATGCGTTGATTCTGGATGTTCTGGTATGCAATGGATTAGGTATCTGGGTCGGCCTGAAGATCTGCTCCATATTAGAGATGAGGGAATACAAGTAAGAACTTAGTTTGAATCTTCAGATTCAAATGACCTTTAAATGTTATCATTTGTAATAGAGAGTTTATTCTGCTTTGCAGAATTTTTTTTTCTTATACTTCCGTTTCATATAGAAGAAAATTTCTTTTTTCTCAAAGAAGAATACTGAATCTTTTACTTGTCTTGTTTCCTGAAAATAGGTGGGTCAGTATTCGTGACATCGAAAGTACCACTGGGAAGTTAAAGAGAGCAATGTTGCAGTTTACTCCTGGCAGTTGGATATCTGTCAGATGGCTGGATCCAACCTGTACACATATGCGACTAGTCGCCTTGTGCCAGCTAGTAATATTCTGGCAAGTTTCCGAGCTGAATACCTTCTTCTTGAAGCACGTGTACGAATTTCCACCATCCCATCCGTTCGTTGTGGCCAGATTAGTGTTAATCGGCGTCATAGTTGCACCGTCCGTTAGGTGAGCAGAAAGGGCACGAATTTCGACATTCAATGTAAATAAGATTGGATGCCAGATCTTAGAAATTTTAGAATTTACGTTTGTGCCAAATATGAATATTGAAATTTTTGAACAATAGAATTGTGATTACTTCAAGATATTATATTATTAAATATTATGTATATAATTTGTAAATTAAATATATTAATGTTATATATACCATGTTTTGAAAATTAATGTTATTGAAACTTAAAAATTTCTAATTTAATTTTATCTTATATATTGATAAATTGATCTAATAAAATACTTCAAAAAATGTAAATACAAATATTTGAGCATGTGATTGAGATAATGTTTCTATCATAAACACATTGTTACAGGCAGTATTACATGTACGTGACTGACCCGACATGCAGTCGAGTGGGAACTCAGTGTTGGGTTTATGGGGCAATCATGGTGACAGAAGCTTTGCTATGTATACGTCATGGTGCAGCCCTGTTTGAGCGTACTCAAGCTCTCAACATCCTCCTCTGGTTACTCTGCCAGTCTCTAGTCTCCGTTCTCTGCGTCTACGGCTGCGTTTTGTGGCATCAATACTTTGAGGTATAAACGCATTCAGATTTTAATCCCTTTCTAGGCTTCTAGGAGCAGGATTTAGGAAAAATATCACATTACAATATTTTCACTATCAGAGAAAATGAAAGGAAACAAAGGATCATAATTTTATAATAATTTGAGATCGAAATATTGCATAAATTTTTCTTTTTTATGCAGTGATTTTGCGTGTCACCTAAACAGTAGATAAGCATTGTTCGCCAATAGCTCATTAATTTTTGTAACTAACTCTTGTTGCTCCTTTCAAATGCATGGTGCTGATCACCGCAGACGGGAAAGAAACCCACTATAAGACGGTCTGTCTCCCATCTAAGCAAGTTTGACACGGATGTAAGCGGTATGTGTTGATCGATTACACATTATACGATGTGTAATCGCTTGGTGGTTTGCAACAATCTGCTGAGTTTGCGGCACTTGATTCGTTCGTTGTTACTACCACTGTCATTGCCACTGTCAATCATCCTGAAACTTGATTTGTTCATGACTTGTTTATGTTAGAGTCCTAGATTATAAGAGAAGCGCGACCGGCTTATGTCAGTATCGCAATAAACTCTGGAAAGTATTAAAAATGGCGTCGTTTGCAGACGGACCATGGATACCGCCCTCACAAAGTAATGGAAAATTATGCTTGAAGGAATTGTATCAGTTCTTTAGAGGAAGTATTATCGTTATATGCAAATAAAATGTTCAAACTTACGCATAACACAGCTGTCCGTATAGAATATTAACAACAATGTCGTCCATTGGTATTATAAATGGCTGCCGAGTCATTGTGTTTGCGATAGCCAATCAGGACTCGTAACACCGGTCGCGCTTCTCTTATAATATAGGACTCTAGTTTATGTATAATATCGTAATTAGACTATCTTGTTTTTATTGATGACTTAAATAACAAAGAAGAATGATTAATCATCTGGATAAATTACAAAATTATTTTTTATGACGGCTGGATACTTTTATCCTGCGATTTGCGAATTTTAGGATTCCAGATCTTTGAATATTAGATTTTCAAGTCTTGGATTTTCGCATTTTTGAATTCTGGACTTCTCGGATCTTGAAAAATACTTTAATTTTTGAATTTTTAAAAATTTCACTTTTTTAAATCTACGAATCTTTTCTTTAAGTTCTAAGATATGTGTAATAAATCATTTCTTGCTCTTTTCTATCAAAGAATAATCAGACTGGAGAAATTGATCTTGATTAAATATTTTTATTATATTTTAAAATTATATTTCTTTTTTCAATGTTTTTGATTTTAATTCCATTTTCTTTTTTTATCTATGTCTATTGTTTTTTTCAAATCAAGAAAAAATTTTTAATTTCTCGATCAAATGTCACAACTCAGTCGACGTTGGAGCGACAGTCTCGATGTCTTATTTACGAATGTGTCTGCATATTTCAGGGAATATGGCTCGTCGTACGAAATCCGTGGAAGAATTGGATAAGAAGGAACTGTGAGAAAAAAAATGAAGAGAACCGCTTGATGGTAAACTGTGGACATTAATTATATTTTCTAGTCGAATAGGACAGTCGCGCGTACGAGTAGAATGAGTGATAACGCATGCGTGCGATTGTTTGTGACGTGGTATGAGTGATCTTCAAGTTGTTGTTACTTTTGTTCCTCAGATTAAATGGAGAACATTGTTATCACTTAAAGTGATCCGCGGACGCTCCAATTTAGCGTTCGGTCAAGTTCGATGTGAACTTCGTGTAAAAATGTTCATCGATTCATATTCATTTAATGATTGCGTTGTCCATTTACTTTTTTTTTTCTTTCTTAACGTTAGTTATGACGTTACCTCGCAAACGATGCGCTTGCGGCAACGTGTTCATCAAAGCATTGCTTTTAAACCTAAAACATGTTTTTATTGTACGTAAATGATACGATCAATTAATTGTACGAGAATCTCTTTGAAGGATACAGAAGCAAAACACATGTTCTCCAACTTTTTTTTTCTTTTTTAGACTTTAGAACTAGCGACAGTTTTACGTGTCGATCGCGGATGAAGCCGCGTAGTGAAACCGATATATTACTCGGTATTTCTAATTTAAATTTCGAAACTGCATATTAAAGATGTTTATACGCGTATCTTGCAGAATTAGTCCAGTCACTTTAGTCAAAAAAACACCAAAATTACGGAAAAAGTCCGAGCTAGCTGAATTTTGGTATGTATTTTCATTTCGTAGTTACAAATAACATATCGAAAGTCCCCATCAATCCATTGCACGGAAAAAATTGTACAGCGAATAATAGGTGTCAAAAATGAGTTTTTAATTAATATCTCCGTACCTATTGGTCCTACGACAAAAATAGCTATTATGAAATGTGTAGATTACAAAATTTTCTACAAAAAAGGTCCTATACTTTTTTTCGTACAAGCAACCGTTTCCACGTATTATACGACTTACAAAATTGAAATCTATACGTTTATGAATAATAACACTGTCCAACACCATTTTGCAACATGAGTGTAAATAGTCATTTCCGACGTATTTTTGTCTGCTGAACACGAATCCGTTATCCAAATTTGGCTATCACTTCACAATTTTGAGAAAAATGGCGTCAAAGATGGCGTCAAACTCGCATGCGAAATTGACCTCCTTTTTGCAACACGAGTGTGAATAGTCATTTCCGGCGTATTTTTGTCTGCTGAACACGAATCCGTTATCCAAATTTGGCTATCACTTCACAATTTTGAAAAAAAACGTCGATGTTTCCTCTAATACGTGGAAACGGTTGCTTGTACGGAAAAAAAGTATAGGACCTTTTTTGTAGAAAATTTTGTAATCTACACATTTCATAATAGCTATTTTTGTCGTAGGACCAATAGGTACGGAGATATTAATTAAAAACTCATTTTTGACACCTATTATTCGCTGTACAATTTTTTCCGTGCAATGGATTGATGGGGACTTTCGATATGTTATTTGTAACTACGAAATGAAAATACATACCAAAATTCAGCTAGCTCGGACTTTTTCCGAAGTGAAATCCTAAAGTGACTGGACTAGATGGACGGATGCGAGTTTTGTTTCTGTGCCCATCGATTAGCCCGCTTCACGAATAATCGTAGGCCGTGGACTGGCTCATTTGCTAGATCGCACCGTCCGCGGGTGCCCGTTCAGTAGCATTTTCCGCGAACGGTCTTCATTCCGGGATTATTGCGGTCTCCTTGGTCTCTATGTACGGGAACACGCTGCAAACGTCATTGGGCGCGATCTGCGAGCCGAGCGGGCAGTTCCATGCCTCAGCGAGGAGCATGTCGTTCGACGCGGAGACGAACACGCGGATTCGGCTCGGCAGGTCCTCGCTCTCGTACAGGGAGACGTACGACGACGTAAGTGGCATCTTTGTGCAATACGTCTGCAACGACAAAGATGTAAAACGTCGATAAGCGTTGATCACCTGGGGCGACTCAAAGGTTTCGAAAAAACTGAAAATCGATCGTAATCCTTACGAATCCTCGAATTTTAGCAAAGTATCATCCGAAATGTTTCAAGGTTCGAGGATCGCAGGATTCTTCGGGATGCCCCGAGGATCGAGAGAGGCTCCACTAAATGAAATTGCTGTTAATGTAAAACGAACTGTGAGAACAGTACCTGAGCGTAGGCGAGGTAGAATAATTGGTTGATGCGAAGTTGTATCCATGGTAGTCTCTTCGCATTCGACCTCGTAAGAGCCAAAGTATCATAGGCTAGTCTGAGTCCCATAATTTCAGACAACCGCTCGTTCAAGGTCAACCGCGGTATCTAGAATATTTACATGTCGACATTTTGCGTCTGCGAATGATTCAATAAATCAAATGATACGAAAAAGAAGCACTATGTTTATTATGTTAAAATTTACTACACAAAAAGTATCTTTCTAACTATCCCTTCTCTCATTATGTTATTTATTGCATTTTACAACACAAATTAATAAGATTAAGCACTGTTAAGTATCAGCTTACCCTAAAGGACACGGTTTGTTCGGTAAAAGGTAGTGTCATGGTCATAGGTTCTTCATACAGATTCTCCTTTTGACAGTTGACATAATCGTCGAAATGAGTATTTGTGAATTCGTTTTCGAACATCAGGGAATCCTGAGTATTCCTGGTTTGGTTCCAATAGTGTATACCTGTTACAAAAAACAATTCGAACAATTAAAGAATTAAAAAATAGGAAAATATGATTCTTGCTATTCATATTAAGCCTGTGTTAGACTATGCATTGGAGATTGAGAATTGCGAATTGGAGATTAGAATTCAACTAATCAGGGCACGTATTATGAATCTATTCGGAAACGATTCCATTCGGAATGATTCTGAAAAACACGGAACAAAGATAGGAAAACTACAAGAAAACGACAAGTATAGGACAAGTGACTATCATTCCGAACGGAATAGTTTCCGAATAAATTCATAATACGTGTCCAAAACGAAGAGAATAAAGATTAAGATTATCTGATTGGTGGAATTTTCTAATCTCCAATTCTCAGTCCTCAATCTCTAATGCGTAGTCTGACATGGCTTTAATTTACAATTAGTCTTTAAAATCAATGTTATAAAACAATTACATATTTTTAAAAATTTTAATATGAATTATACGTAAGTGCATGAGGTCTGGGAACGATAAGAAAAAAGTTTATGAAAACATTAACAGTTATTAATGATTTATAAGATTTCTAGATATTTATATAATTAGTATATTATTGCAGTCATTTACCATTCGTGTCGAAATGATGGGCGATTTGATGAGCTATTAAATTTCCAAGCGTTGCCAGCAGAAGATAGTCGAAGGATAATTCGTTGTTTATTAAGGACCAATCGATGATACCATAAGGAATCACGACGAGGTTTTGGCTGTAAATCACTCGGGCTTTCGACTGGAACGGCGTAGTATAATATGTCCAGCTGTAATGTAATTTATAGATAATAAAAACTTAGGCCGGTATTCATAGTCAATTCTTATTTTAAGACCGTCTTAAGTAACGTCTTAAGACGCTAATACGGCTCTGTGATTGGTTTAAGACATCTAGAAAATTTCTTGGATTCTAGGGCCGGTATTCATAGTCGGTCCTTATATTTAAGATCGTCTTAAGA
Organism: Aphaenogaster ashmeadi; assembly: GCA_003063805.1. NCBI lineage: Eukaryota > Metazoa > Arthropoda > Insecta > Hymenoptera > Formicidae > Aphaenogaster > Aphaenogaster ashmeadi. The sequence continues at coordinate 296,939 of NJRQ01000118.1, read as the reverse complement.
TTGTACTTAAGACGATCTTAAATATAAGGACCGACTATGAATACCGGCCCTAGAGTCCAAGAAATTTTCTAAATTGGAGGATTTAAGAAATTGAAAATATAAAGCTCTCACTGCGGTATTCATAGTCCGTTCTTATATTTAAGACCATCTTAAGTACAATCTTAAGATGTCATGAACCAATCACAGAGCCGTATTAGCGTCTTAAGACGGTCTTGAAATAAGAACTGACTATGAATACCGGCCTTAGAATTAAAGATTTTGATCTAGATTTATGAATCTCCTATCTAAATAAAACCATGTAATGAGCTATACAAATCTCTAAAGTTAAACATCTAGAATTTTATGAATCCATTTAAGTTGGATCAATTAATTGATCGTGAATTAATTATTTATATCTCACATTTGTTGTGGATCGCTAATTTGTCTTCTTAATTTGGCGTACATTAAAGCTCTGTATCTTTTCAGTAGAATCATTGAATTGTTGAAGTAATTGTCGTTCAGAATTATCTGAAATTTAATTGTCAATATATAGAGCGTCAATATATAGAACTAAAAATTGTCAATATATAGAACTAAGTAAGATACATAGGATGATTTTTAATTATATGCCAATAGAGAATGAATTCAGAATCCAAAATAAAAAAATATGATACACGTTAAACTTATAAAATGTTATAAAAACGCCTTATATTTATATAACATTTGTTTTTTTTTAAGTTCTAGATTTTCATCTCCTGTATTATTTTTAATAATATCAATTTATTTTAATAAAATAATATATTGAAGAATATTTTACATACCTCTGATACATTATATTCGCTATATAGCAAGTCTCTGTTCTTGAAATAGGAAACAGCAGGTAGTGCGAGCTTTAGACTGTTGATCTTGTTTAACAATTCTTCTCGTCCTTTCTCTTTCGCCCATTGCGCTTCTTGCATTTTTATTGATAATGTTCGTTTCAATTCGTTGAATGTTTTTTCGATCTATTGAATGAAATAATAAGAAATATCAAAAAATAAAAAATAATTTGTACATTTGAGAAAATTGTTCTTTTATTTATACTTAATATATTTTATGTATGTTAATGTATGTTAGGTTCACTTACCGTTTTATTCATTTGCACTATTTCGTTATCAGTAAAGGACGATATATATAAACTGGATGCTTCCAGCTTTAGAAGATCGGTAGCCATATGTAGACAATGATCCTTCACATTATCACGTTTCGGTAAGACCAGCTGCGAAGAATTTCATTTTATTGTATTAATAAAAATAATAAGTTTTATTAATACAAAATATAAAATTATTAAAAAACAATTCTATCATTCGTTAAATTATTCGTAATACTTTTATATTTTTGTATTTATTCTATTTTAATTTATATATATATATATTTTTTTTTATTATATTTGAAGGCGGAGGATCTTAACATGTAAATTACCTCGCGATAAAGCCTGTGCGCGTATAATCCCATTATCGCGTTGTTAAGGCCCATAGAATCCTCTTTAGCATATTCTTCTAATCTGCGTAAACTTTTAATTAACGCAGCGTGGAAATAAACTTGAATTGACTCGCTAGTTACCACGTTTGCTCCTGTTAATGAGCGAATTAATTGCGTCCAATTTACCTGCGAGAGAAAATTGAAGTAAAGGATAAAAAGCTGTTAAAAATATAATACTCTAAAAAATTAGAGTTGAATAGAAGAGTTGAATTTAATTTTTTTGCTTTATTAACGGAGAAATTACTGAAATTCTCTATGATTTCACTTACGAGAGTACTGCTGTTCTGCAACTCCTCTAAACTGACTTTAGTATAATCGTTCATCAAGTATGCTTCCCGTATTTCACTCTTAGACGGAAAATTCTGCGGAATTAATACAAGATAGCGTTTTATTGATGAATAAAAATAATTACCAAAGGTTTTGTCATAGATTTAATTACCGAAAAGTACTCTTGCATTATAATAGAATCAATCACGTAAACGGTTTTTTCTATGTACTCGGATTGTACATTCCATTCTAAGTAGCTATCATTTAAGCCCTTAAAAACGTTAAGCTCTGTCAACGTTTTCCTAATGGATCTCATAAATTCGCTCGTATCATTCTGTAAGAAAGAAAAATTATTCACTTAATTCTTCTGTAAGCTTTTCTATTAATTCATTTTATTAACACTTCCTAATTTATATTTTATAATTAATAAATAATATTTTAAAATTAATAAAAGTTTATAATTATCTACTTATTACCTTCTACGAATCTTAATAGAAATTTATTAACAAAAAAGCATTGGCTAAAGATTGAGAAAGGATTTTATAAAAATAAAAGCAAAATTGACCTGTGTGAAATTAGCCCCCTAATGTCGAAAAATCTTTGACTTTTCAACATTGAGGGGCCAGTATGAAGTTGGCCTTCCCAAAATTGAACTGCTTATAACTTTTGAACTAGAGGGGCGCAAACATAGAGCGCAAACAAAAATTCCAACGGGGCATTCGTGGGCAAACGATGGGCAATCATTTGCAAAAAGAAAATTTTTGATTTTTCAACATTGGGGGGCCAGTGTGAAGTTGCCCCCCCCCCAAAATTGAATTGCTTATAACTTTTGAACTAGAGGGGGGCAAACAAAAATTCCAACGGGGCATTCGTGGGCAAACGTTCTGTAAAAAGAAAATTTTTGACTTTTCAACATTGGTTGGCCAGTGTGAAGTTGGCCCTCTCAAAATTGAATTGCTTATAACTTTTGAACTAGAGGAGGGCAAACAAAAATTCCAACGGAGCATTCGTGGGCAAACGATGGGCAAACGTTTGCTAAAAGAAATTTTTTGATTTTTCAACATTGGTTGGCCAGTGTGAAGTTGCCCCCCCCCCCAAAAAAATTGAATTGCTTATAACTTTTGAACTATAGAGAGAGGTAAACAGAAATTCCAACGGGGCATTCCTGGGCAAACGATGGGCAAACGTTTGCAAAAAGAAAATTTTTTATTTTTCGACATTGGGGGATCAGTGTGAAGTTGGCCCTCCAAAATTGAAAAAAAAATTCGACATTGAGGGGCTAACTTCACACACGTGCAAAATTGTTATTATTTCATGTTGATAAAATTCAAATTCTTTAATTTTCTTGTTAAACAATCCGCGATAATTTAAGCAATTTGTACCTTGCATCTTTTATAATTATTGTACAAAATTTCGAGATCCACGTACTGTCCTTTCATCTCGAGCTTGTCCTCGGAGCACGGATCCTCCATATACTTCTCTTTGAAAGGACTTTCGTACATCGTAGGACTTATCTTCAACGTGAAACTGTTTGGACTATATTCATCCAATTCTGGCACGACATCAAATAAAAGAGCGCTGCGAAATAATCCTAATTTAATAACATTTCAATGAAACTTCCTGAGAACTTACTTGTGATGTAACATTAATTGGGCGAATAAATTGGTGAAGCCCGTGTAATTATCAGGCCACGTAGTAGGTGTATAGAACTCCCCTATTTTTCTTAACGCGTCACTTGCTACAACAAAATTGATTAACGGCCAATAATGACTGTTCTTTATAATTTTATTATTGCTTCCTCATAGAGGAAGCTTTGTGATCGTGGAAAAAAAATGTTTCGAGATTTTGATGGAAATAGGTTTAGAATGTTCCAAAATGTCGAGAAATCATATTAGTAGAAAATGTCCGGACGTATGTGTGTGTGTGTGTGCGTGTGCGTGTGCGTGTGCGTGTGTGTATGGATTTTTGTACACGCATCTACTTCTACAATTTTTTAGATACCGGGCTGAAATTTTGCACACAAATAGAGTATCATAGAAAGTATGTTCTCCTCTAATTTTTCTAGAATCCATCAAATGGTATGGATTTTAGGGGGGTTTTCATTCCTCAGAAAAATGTGTTTTACGTTGTACCTTTCTCAATATTGGAGATATCGGTTTATTTTTAATTCTATTATATTCTTCAGTCTTTTCTACCCCTATTTCATATATAATTCTTTAAAATTTGATTGATTAGATCCATTTTTAAACGCGATCAAAGGTCCATAATATTAGAAATATGTGTTGCAAATTTTGAAATATTGGGCTATTAGAGGATTTCTTTAAATATTACATATTTATTATAATAAAAAAAGTGTGCAAGTAGAAACTTGCACATTGCTTCCTCATTTTAGTTGGTTCACAAAGCTTCCTCTATGAGGAAGCCAAACTAAAAAAAAAAGAAATAAAAAAAACTTCCTCATAGAGAAAGCTTTGTGAACCAACTAAAATGAGGAAGCAATGTGCAAGTTTTTTACATTCATGTAAATTTTTAAAGTTAGACTGCTCATTAGATACTTGATAGCTTCAATTTACCCATTCTTGCTCTTTCACTGAAGTTCTTATTTCTTTCATATTGAACGCAGCTATCGTAGTACGTCGCGAAAGTCAAATTCTCGCGCTTCTCTTTTAACATCTGATCTAAAATTATTTAAAACAATTACAATAGAATAAGAGATGTGAAAATATTCAATAATTATTCTTAATAGCTAATCAATTATTTCTTCTGGAAAAAGATAATGCTTCCCGGACTTACATATATTAATAATGAAGTTACTCTAGCTTAGTGATTAATAATTTAGTAACAATTATATGTTATCAGTTATAAAACTTACTGGCGATTCGTTGGTAATTCCTAGATCTCCGGACTAGATCTCCGTCTATTAGTTGTGGATTTGCTTCGAAACCACCGCAAGCATACTCGTAGAAATCGTCGCAAGGATCAGCCGAGTGATTCATGTAGGACAACATTCTGCTGACGATCTGCTTGCAGTGTCCTGTTTTGCAAATGCTCACATCCTCGTCGGGAAGTGTGGTTGTTACCGTCGTCGGATTTGTCGTGGTAAGATTTATTTCATTGTAACTTGTTGGGACGGCTGTTGTGTGGTTGTAAAAAACAAAAGTAGTAGTTGCGTTCGTATAATTGGACGTGGAATATGCGCTATATTTCTCCATTCTTTCAGAAGTCATGTTCTCGTTGTATTTTTCAGTAGTATAACTCGTCGTGCTCGTAGTCGTTTTATTCATCATATCTTCAGCTTCCTATAAAATTTTATATTATTATAAATATTAACGTTCCGCAGATTTGAAAATATTTATATATCCAGTGAGAAATGACACCTCGATCGACATTGAATCGACGTCGATTCAATGTCGAAAACAATATTTCGACATAGAATTGACGTCGATTAGACGTCGATCGAGGTGTCATTTCTCACTGAGTAGAGATTATATATTAAATATTAATTTTCAGCAGATTTAGAAATATATATATATAAAAAAGTTAATATACCAAATATTAAAAGCAAATTCAATACATTAAATTTTATTACATTTTTAACTTTTGTAGTTGTTGAAAACTTCTCATCCATGAGTGAGGTATAATTTATCGTGACAGGAGAACTCTCTCTTGTTACGATCTCATTAATTAATGTCGCATTATACTGTGTAGCTGTAGATTCCTCATAATTTAAGTCTTTCGTTGTAGAACTTTCAGTATCTCTATCTTTTCCAGAATCTGATCGAATTGAAGTAATAATATCACTCGTTGTTGCCTTGAATTGCGAATTCTCACTTGTACTTTCTTCAATATCAGTCACAAGACTCGGCGTTGTTGAAAATGCAATATCGACACCAACTCTTAATCTCTCATATTTTTTAGTAGAATTCTCAGAAGCGAGATCTTTTGACCGAGTTGACAATGTTGAAGTCATAATATTATTAGTCACGATGTCAACTTCTGATTTATCCGAACTATAATGTTCATCGATAGAATCATTTATAGCTTCCTTAACGGATTGTGAAGTCATAGCATCCTTTATAATATCAACAATTGTAACGTATTTCAACGTAGTCGTGCTGATGATTGGTCCACTCGGTGATGTTGAAGCTGCATCATTATCGATGATATTATTAGTCACAATATCATGTGGCAATGTAGCCAAGCCGATACTTTCTTCCGTAGTTTCTATATTTTCTAGGATTTCCTTCGTGGTGTAATCCTCGATTTCTTCTTGCGATATAGGGGTAGATGATATTGTTACTTCATCCACGCTCGTCTTATTTTTGAAGAAACGGTCGAAATGACGAGATCCTTTAACATTCTTCTTCATATAGTCTTCAGTAATGACATTGATATCCTCTGTGGTTGGTCTATTTTCCGTGGTCATAGTAGATGTAATTATTGTTTTTGGAGTTGCCCGAGTTCTTGATAGAATTATTCTTTCTGTCGTTGAAATTCTTTGAGTTGTTGATGGAACTGTCATGGTTGTTATTTCCTTTGTGTGTTCTTGGTAACGATGCTGTTTAAAATACCCAATAAAATTATTTAAAGTAAATTTATTAGTAATAAATATTAATAAATAAATATAAAATACTAATATATAATGTATAGGACAGATATTTTAAGAAATACCTTATTAAATTTTTAAAGTAATATATATACACACATATGTTACTATCATTATTTTACACTTCTTCTTTAAGAGAAATTTTTCGATCAAAATGTTTGCTAAGATAATTGAGCTAACATGATTAAGAAGAAAATTATTAAACATAAAATTTGCAACAGACACAACATAAGTAACAGCTTCTATGAAATTTTTTAAAATTTGTTAAATAAGTCGTCTCCTATTTTTTAATACAATTTTCTTGTATTTCTACATTTGTCTAAAGATATCCTACTCAATAGCATACCTGTGGTTTATGTTCAATATATCGATCCTTGTATTCTCTCTGGTTCTGCATTTTCCAGGGTAGGATAAGGGTGAGCATAAGGATGAGGCAGATGAAGAAGAAGATGAGCAGGGTAATGAGACAACTTTTATATGACTGATCCCGTTGGGCAGCCTTGCCCTGCTCCCGATTGTTAATCTCATACGTTTCGCGAAACGGCATGGTTTCTTCAGCTTAGTTAACTAGCAACTATGTACGTTAATTTGAACGCAGCTAGCAAAATCTTGATCCTACATTGTAAAGCATATGTGACGTACTCTTGCCCCTAATCTTCTCAAGACACTGATTGCGGTTTCGCTGACCGCTTCCTTTCAAATATCACAAGAATTATCACAAGATAATGCTTATACAACAGAGTGCTTGGATTGATTCTGAGCCAGTGGAAACTTCAACTTTCTTTTCCACGCAGTATAATACAATTTACTTATGTGCTGTAAATTATAAATATTAATTTGCGCGTTTATATAAGAAACTGATAAATTGAGATTTGATGAAATAACTGATTCACTAGAATTGAAGAAGCGCTAATTAATCTTAAGCCTAAAGGAAAGAATTTCTTCGCGGGAGACAATTATAATACAAACTTTGGCTATTTCATAAAATTGATATTTTTTTCTTAAAAGTTATCTTACATCTTTCGCTTTTGTGACTTCTGGTCTAGATTTATTATTTTATAACAAATAAATTAAAAAGATGTCGCGCTGTCAAATGTTTCGTTACAACTCTGATATCGTGCGTACGCCTTGTAATCGTTAAAAAAATTTAACGAACGAAACCGTTCAAAAGGGTACCCGAAATATCAGTTATAACTACAGCTGTGGCTATATACGATGAGTTTTCTCATAGAAGAATCGAAATCAGCAACACCGAACATCTTCGATGTGCACGCAAATGTATATATAAGTTACTTATATCGATAGAGCATTTATAATACAATTATCACAGATATGTAAACTACAAAATACCGTACGCGAATATAAAATGCAACTTGCGCTTTCGCCGATGATCCCATTGCACGTGCTACGACGATCGTCTACGTCCTAATTGATGTACAATTTAAATACGAATCAAAAATATATATATACGCGTGTATGTATATATATGTATATATATTGCAAAATTTACTCTACTCGTTCGCGTGAGTAGAGTAAAACTCCATGTTGCGTTTAAAATCGTTCTCGAAATCCATAACTGGCGAGTCGGATCGCTCGTTTAATTCGCCGCCAGTTGATTCGACTGCTTTCGAGACGGGAGGAACGTTCCCTGTTTTCTTGCTGGATTCTTCGTCGAAATCGCCAGACTTGAATGTTTCGGAGGCGATCTGCCAATTAGATTAAGGAATTTAGTATGATTAAAAGATTCGCAGAGAAAAAAAAGTCATATACAATTTAAACAAAAAACTATAAGCAGAATAATTAAGTCTTTAAATGAGAAGATTATAAGCAGGGAGATCAAAATGCGATTAAAAAATGAAAGCAGAAAGGAAAATTTTACAACACATTGAGAAAGATACGAGGAGCAATTTAAGAATTAAATAAGAAGTAAATTACTTTTCTTTCTATCTCATCAGCCTTAAGCTTTTCTAATTTCTCTTTATCGGCAAGTGGGATTGCAGTCTTTGATAAAGTTTGTCTCTTTGGGGTGGGCTTCCTCGGCTTAAACGATCCGGATGCTTTTTTCGGGAGTTGCGAGCTCGTGTGCTTCTTGGTCTCGTTCGATTGTTCGCAATTGTGAGTAACCAGCTGCTCCTTAGTCTTAAAAGCCTGCGTAATGTTAATAATCAGCTGTCGAAGAGTTTACCCGATTAGCGTAAATCGAGAATGAGACTCACGTGTGAGCAGATCTCGCACTTAAGGCTGTGCTTGTTCATTTCGTGATGCTTGAGAGCTTGCGCCCGATGGAAGTTGCGATTGCAGTGGCTGCAACTGAACCGTTTGACGTTGCTGTGCGTCAGCAGGTGCCGCTTGAGCTTATCGGGTCGCGAGAACTCACTCATGCAGCCCAGGTAGTTGCGAAACGGGCATTTGAGCCTCTTCGTCAGATCATGGATCAGCATGTGCCGGCCCAGTCGATCTTTCCGCTTGAATCTGGCCGGGCAATGCTGCGAATTCAAATACAAAATACAAATATCAATATCTAAGTAAGAAACATGCAGTTATATTTCTATTTAATTTAATTTATATGCTGTTAAAAAAAATTAAAAATCCACATCCATACATTATAATTTGTGATACTGAGCTAATCTATTTGCTTAACTGCAGAAATTGCTTAGCATCTTAAATATAGTTTACTGCTACAAGATGTATCCAATTTTCTGAAAATATATACTGGATATTGCGAATATAAAAAATCCTAATTTTATACTCATCATTGTAATTATTCTTACTTACTGGACATGAGAAAGGCGTCTCTTCGCTGTGTATCAGTTTATGATTGGCCAGATACTGCTCGGTTTTGAAAGCTTTGCCGCAATCCTCGCAGGCGAATCTCGCCGATGCTGAGTGGGTTTTGAGATGACGGCGCAGGAATCTTTCAATGAGGAAGCTCTTGCCGCAGTGCAGGCACGCGTAATTGTGCGTGGTGGTTTCTTTATGATGCTGCAACGCCTCCAGATTCGAAAACGATGATTTGCAAGTCGAGCAGCAGTAATATTTCTCCGTGGTCTTCTGCTTCTGGACGGAGTGGACGTATTGATGGCGGCCGAGATCCGACAGAGTGCTGAACACTTCGCCGCACACGTGGCACCGATACTCCGAGCACTTGTGGCTGCGCGTGTGCTCCAGGAACTCTTCCAGATCCGAGAACATCATGCTGCAGCTGCTCTGCACGCACTTGTACACTTTCAGCGCCAGGTGCGAGACGATTAGGTGACCTTTCAGAGCTTTGTACGAATCAAACGTCTCCTTGCAAAACTGGCAATGGTACGTGCGATCGATACTTCCGTCTGGAGGTGCCTAAAAGTTGTTTCAGAAGAAAATGATTAAAATGATGTATAGAAAATAACAAATGGAAGTAAAGAGATTAACGATTAAAAAATATAAAATTAAAATTCGTGCTTAACACTTCTTGCGTCTTAAAAATATGATTAATTATTATAGTATTTCAAATAATTAATTACAATATGAATTATATTATAAAATGCAATCTCTAAGAAAAATCCTCTTGGAAAAATCCTTGTTCTTGCAAAGATGCATTTTTATAAAAGAAATATATAAAAAATTTCCTCCTTGTAAAAATTTGAAAAGAAAAATAAGTTTTACATAATTAAAAATTCCTTACCTCTGGTGGTAATGAATGAATAGCAGTGCCAGGCCATACTTTGTGCGAGGACATGTGTTTCTTGACGTTTGACTTCTGCGCGAATGCACGACCACACACTACGCACTGATAAGGCTTTTCTCCAGTGTGAGAACGTTCGTGCTGCTGCCAGTAAAATTTTTTTGCAAACTGCTTGTTGCAATAACCGCACTTATACTGCAACGTAATCAGTTTTATGTATCTTACAATTAGTATAAAAAGTTTGTATCAATCTCGTGATTTATTTAGTAATTCATGAAAATTGATTTAGTAATTCATGAAAATTTGCATTTTCATAAAATTATTTAAAAGTAGATTTGTATTATATATATTTATTATAATTAAAATTTCACAATTAAACAACTTAAAAATATTTATTGCAATCTAATTTGATATCATAAAATCAAGTTTTACGAATTTTTTGTTTCAATTAGAAACAGAAGATCAACACAATACCTTTAAGTTCTGCGTTTGACTAATGCCACTTTCCGATTCACCGAGTAAATTATCCTGGAGGGATGTCTCGTTGTTCTCGAGAGAGGATTCATTGTCCTCTAAAGGCGGCTCGTTATCCGCCAGGGATGGCTCGTTGTCCGTCAACGAGGCGCTAGGATGTTCGGACTGGCTCGAGGCGTCCTCCTGTGAACTGATGTCGTTTTGCAAATGTATCGTCGGCACCTCGCTCGAATCTTCCCTCGTTGTCTCGATGGCAGCGTTACCGAAAGTGTCCAGGTTCTCTGTACTCAAGATGATCGGCACGCTGAACGTGGAGTCCGTCATGAAATAATTAGCAGCCTCCTGGTCCACACTGTAATAATTGAATCAGAGAGATTTAAGAAAGATAATACATATTAGAGAACAAAAGTAAAGAATGATCAATATATTCAAGACGACACAAAAATATTTAGTTCAAATTTATTATACTACGCAATGAAATATATAATTACAATTATCAACTACATACCTAAATAGCATGTCTGCTTCTTCGAGAATAATAGGTTCTCCAAGCTGAAAGGTTTCCTGTGAATTGTACTGCGACTCATCTTGTGCGGCATCTTCTACGTGCATCACCTGACTCTCGTCGTTTGTTAAGAACTGAGACAAGTCCACTGTTTGTTGCTGCGCCTTCTGGTGTGTCCTCTTATGAAGTACAAACATATGGAGCGACGTAAACTGACTTTTGCACTTGCCGCATTGGAATATGTCTTCTTCATCCTGATCAATCGCTGCAAAAGAAAACCAAAACAGAAATCGTATAAACAGGTTTGATTAGGATTTTTCTCGCTTATAATTTTTTTTAAATATTCAAAATTTCTGCTGTAGCTGTAGCAATTTTACTAACAATAAGGCAAATCTTAAAACCATAGAATATATTAAAATATCAGATCACATCAGGATATGTTATAGTATATCTTACGATAAAAGACAGATATTTTTTGAACAGATCTCTTTCCATTTCCACCAATGTAGATTAACTTTAATCTTGGTTTAACTTACTCTATCTTTTTCTAGTTCTAAGAATTTCTAATTCTTAATAATAAAGTTAAACCGAGATAAAAGTTAATCTACATTTCTAAGAATTAGAAATTCTTAGAACTAGAAAAAGATAAAGAGTAAGTTAAACCAAAATTAAAGTTAATCTACATTGGTGGAAATGGACGTTAATCTACTATAATTCAGAAAATAAAGTTTAAATAATTTATGTTCATCTGATATTCTCTTCTTGTTTTGGATTCCAAATTCACTCTCTGGAGCATTAATATACAATATAGAATTATTCTGTACACAATAAAAAGAATATCATGCAACAAAAAAATACTGCCAATACAATACCTATTCTTCACATTTAAGAATATATACCTGACTGCTCGACTTCAGCTATCAAAGTTTGCGACTCCAGCAAGGATTGCACAGAGGAGCCGTCCAGCGAGACATCTACAAAAACATCAAACAATCAAACAAAACCAACAATACTATCTACGATAAGCACTTCAAGATCAAAACAGAACGTTCTGAGAGTACAAAGCGTAGACGTACAAAATACTACGTATAATTACATCGAGTCAACGGTCAAGTCAGTGACCTCTATTTTCTATACCCTTCAAACTCGCGTCTAAAGATCCACACACTCCACTGCCATCGAACATATTCGAAATTGTCGCCACAGGGCAGGCACATCGAGGCACGGGAAGGAGCCAACAATCCACCCCGAGCCCAAAGAACGACGGCTCGGGGTGCGTTGTTGACGTTTCCGGGATCGTTAAACCCCGCCTATCTCGGGCGCCACGCGCTTTTACCTGTCAGAGCGTCGAGGATAGACTGCGCCATGTTTCGCGGTCGCGATCAGCACGTTGTCATCGTAGCGGAGGTACCGTGCCCCTAACTCGCGCGGCTCGGCGGGACCCGCCGGGATGGAGACATGACGAGCACCGCACTCGCGTCCCCGTCGCTGCCGAGACGGCGCCAGCGCGCTGATCGATACCTAACCTCAAAGCGCGACATCGCGCGACGCTGCGACGCTGCCCCGCGAGCGCCTCGCGGCCGTCGCCGCGCTCGACCGTCGGATCGCTTCTGGTTTGGTCACGCGACTCGAACAACACATCCGATCGAAAGCTCGTTGAGTTATGTTAGATGTAACTTGATGCGATTTCTTCACCTCGCGGAAATAGATATATCTTTCAAATGGAGTCGAGTCGAGGCTAAAGATGCAAACGTAAGGCGTCCGTTTATATATATGCTGTTTGTACACCCGCTAGGGAATTTTTCGGCTTGCGAAGATCGACTGGAGTAAAACGTGGATTACATAATTGAATTGCATATAAAACATGTAATATTACATGATCGAAATATACGACTGTGATAATTTATCAGTAATATCAGTATGCGTTGTAAAGTTATCTGTAATCGCGCGGCGATATCGATTATATCGATCGATAAATTGTAGATACGACTTCGATATATTGGTGCGCAGCGGCTTTTAGGTTGGATAACCTTTTTCAATTAGATCGCGATGAGTTTTTGATGTTATTTAAAAGGTAATTGTTTTCGCGTGTAAAATGGCGGTGTCGTTTTTTGGAAGAAGAATCGCTTTGACGCGACGGAGTTTCTTGAAAATACCGAAGCGACACGGATATATAGTCCTGTAAGTTCATCTTCTTTGTTACCTAGAGGTTAAGTTCACCGAAACCCGCACTTTACTTAACGATTACTTCTGCGTTTTCTATCATTTTCTTATGTTTTTCTTACGACATTTATACATACATTATTATTGTATTCTTTTTATTAATTTAATTAATTAATTATGTATTTGAACATACTTTAGCCGTTTAGAGATCAAATCTTATCTATACTTTCATATATGTTTTGAATTTGCGTTTTATGTTATTTACTTAACATCTTATATTATTTAATTTATTTACATATTTATTGTATATTTATGAGTTATTTATATTGTTTATTTAATATTTTTTACATTATTTATTTGTTTATATATTTATTATATATTTGTGTGTTATTTGTATGTTATATAATTTAAATATATGTTTTATAATAAATATGTAATTTATATGTCTCTAATATATTGATATTATTTTTAAATGTATGTATTAAACTATGCCTTAGATATATTAATTTGTATGTATATATATATATATATATATATATTTATTTATTGTAAATATATTTAGTTGTATAATTTGTATAATTACATTATTTAGAGTATATAATTATTTTATTTTTTCACATTTTTTGTTTAATTACATTTTTGTTAGATACCTGAATTGAATTTGTTTTTATATTTGTGTACATTATGCATCTTATATAATTTTATACTTCTTTCCTTGATGTCAAGACTTCCAGAAATAGGCGAGGAATCGTCAGAGAAAAATCCTTTACTGAAGGATGATGGTTTGCCAGAGTTTAACACAATTACAATTGAAAAATGTACAGCAGTTATTGGAAAACAAACTGTGGATTTTGAAGAGAAGATTAAAAGCATGGATAAAGTTGAAGATAGTAAGTTAAATATTAAACTGAAAATGAAGCATGATTTATTAAGTATTAGTAATAAAAGATATTTTATTCTGACAATTTTAATTATATATAATTAAGAAAATATTAATTAAATTTGTTCCAATGCTGATAGCATAATAAGTAATATTATAAATTGATTGTACATAGCTTTGAATATAATATGAATAGAAAGAGAATAAATAATATTATGAGACTGTTTAATTGTTAATAACAATAATACAATGTGATACAAATCAAGGGATATGATCCAATGTCTAATTATGATCATAATTTTCTATTTTCATAATTTTTTGCAGCAAAAGATTTAGATGTATTTAATGATTGGTTGGATCCAATCGAGGAAGCATATCTTCCTCTAGAAACCACTTGGGGTATAGCAAAGACTTTATACTTTGGCAATCAGAGTGTGATGCCGACAAAGTGCTATCTAGGTATTCACGAACGTGCCACAAGAGCCATAGCTAACAAATTTGGCAGCAAGCCACTCTTTAAAGCATGCAAGGAAGCACTGGAAAATAAGGACATCAAATTGACACATTCGCAGAGGAGTGTGCTTACTAAGTATGTGCTGGAAGGAACTTTGAATGGCCTGCACCTGCAAGATAAAGAATTCGTGAAGTACACGGACGACGTGAACTATATTATGTCGAAAATCAAGGAATATAAGCCAAAATACGAGGTCTATCACATAATCTGGAATTATTTATAATAATTTATAACACGAATAAGCTAAAAAAGATTAATTATATATATAAAGATTCTTGTTTATTTTATATTAAAGAAAACACAAGTTATATATCGGAATTTTATTTTTGTTATTGCAGCGTATTCTTTGTCAATGAATATTTGCGATTTATCTCGAGAAAAACGTAGCAACATACAAATTTAAATTGATTTTTTTAGAGTTCTACAGCCGTGTATAGTATGACGATACATAACAAACACATTGTGGAGGATTTCCCGGAGGACTATCTTAAGTCTATCGCAGCCGACCCTAAGCAACCTTACACAGGTCCTTGGAAGATCACTTTAAAGCCGTATATCCTGCAACCGTTTATGGGTACATATCCTTCGTATTTTCATTAATGAAACAAATGAAATTTTAGAGATCTTAAAATATAATCGATTTATGCTTCCTCAATTAGAGCATTGTCCTGATCGCGAATTGAGAGCGGCGGTCTGGGATGCTGATGTTACCCGGTGCTCTAATTATCAAGAAAGGTCCGTTCAAGCCAGTGTGACATTGGAGGAACTCCGATCAAGAAGAATTGAACAGGCGCAACGCTTGGGATTCAAGAATTACGCGGACATGAGCATGGAGACAAAGATGGCTGGCAATCTGGAGAATCTGCACAACACGCTAGAAATTCTTCGAAATACTGGTAATCATTTAATTTATAAATGGAAGATATAATAGAGAAATAATGGATAATTTATTACAACATTGATACTACTGATTTGTTAAAATTATAAAAGAAGACCAAAGGTTTTATTATTAATTAATCTGTTGGAAAAAATAACATATTTTTATTAATAGATTACTAAAATTATATAAACCTGTAATGTTATTAATAATAGATTTTAAATTATTGATAATATTGATTGATTAATAATCATCTGATTTTTTTTAAGCGTTACCCGTTCAGGAACAAGAAATCGCAAGTTTAACCGAGTTTGCAAAGGAGAGAGACTTCAATGATATCATAAGGGTGTGGGATATTGCATATTGGGGTAGAAAACAACGTCGCAGCATGTACAAGTAAGTAAATTAGAAAATATCCTACATATACTTAATACGCTACACTAAAAATTACATTTACATATTAAAAAATTATCTTGCGTTTGACTGCATTCTAAAGTATAATTATTTGAAGAAAGTATAAAATGTTCTGCATTGTAGAGTTTAAGTATTAAAGATATTTGTTGATATTTATATTTGAGGTGATATTGAATAAAATCATAAAATATATTCTTAAGTACTTTACCTAATTCCGCGCTTCAGCTGCGACGAAAACAAATGGAGAGCGTACTTTCCGCTACCGATCGTTCTGTCTGGCCTCTTTGAGCACATCGAGACGCTCTTCAATGTAAAAATCGTCGAAAGCAAGAAAGCGGATATCTGGCACAAAGACGTCTGGTTCTTTGATATGTACGACTTGAACGGATCCAGCGCGGCACCTATTGCAAACTTCTACCTAGATCCCTATGCCAGGGGAACGGAGAAGTTCCGCAAGGAACAGGATTCAGGATGGGTGTCCACAATCAAGAGCAAGAGTAAAATCGGCAATAGCACTCCGTTGATCGCCTTGATCTTTAACTTTCCACCACCGGTAGGCGACAAACCCTCTCTGCTCTCCTTTAGGGATGTGCAGATCCTCTTCCAGAAGGTAATAGGCTATTATACTGTTTATAAAATTATAACGAATTTATATATCTGTATGATTTATATATCTATTTATATGATTTGTTGATGACATAATTAATCTTTTATGATTCTTTATACATTACAGTTTGGACACGCTTTGCAACATTTGCTAACTACGATCGAGTACTCTGACATTGCCGGATTATCATTTGTGGAATGGGACGCGGTATTCATTTGCGACTTCTTTATGGAAAATTGGTATAAAATAAAGTTATTCCTTTATTTATTCTATTTGTTTAACTGCTTTCTTTGTATTTTTAGTACTCTTTTATTAATTTTAATATTGTAACTATAATTAATAAATTAATACATTATTTAATTTTGTTTCATATATTCGATATAGGTTGTACGAACCATTCATGTTGCAAAAAATCTCCGAACATTACGAAACGAAGCAGCCATTACCTGCGGAGGCTATCGAGAGCATTAAAAAGATGAGATCGCACTTGGCTGGCTACAAACTTTGCAAAGAACTTTACTTGTCACATTTGGATCTGGAGCTGCATTCTAGGTGAGTAACGATTTACAAAAAATCTTTGTTGAACAAATCCTAAACTGAATTCTTTCCTAAATTACTTAGAAGAAACATTATTAATAGTATATTTTAATCTTATTAATCAATGCTTACAAAATAAACAAAATATTTGCTATTCTCTTGACACAATAACTCAATAACTCAGTATTCTGAAACGATATCGATCTTCATGTCGCTTAACTTTATTTAATTATTGAAAAAATTGCAGTGAAACATTTTGGATGCCTATGATGAAACGTCTATGGCCAAAATATTTTGTGTTACCTCTCGAAAAAAGGGACGTTCACGTTTGCAGTTTCGATGTCATATGGAGCGGCAATTGGGCGGCCGCATATTTCAGGTATCGCGAAATATATATATATATTATATATTCTATAAATTGGAGAACTCTCGCAAATTGATTTTAATTAAAGATACTTCTACAATTGTTATTTCAAATAGCGAAATTTTTCTATTAATGAAGTTACAAAGGGCGATTGTTTATAATTGCGATTAATTGCTCACGTTGCACAAGCATTGGTTGAATCTGTTAAACCATTAAATTGCAGCAAAGTTTGGTCCGAAATGATAGCTGCCGATTTATACACGGCTTTCCAAGAGATCAAGTTCGATGAGTCGCAGCAGAAGGAGTTAGGCGCGAGGTTCCGCAACACGTTTTTGTCCTTGGGCGGTAGTTATCCTGCTGCTGAGGTGTTCAGGAAGTTTAGGGGAAGGGATCCGAGCCCGCAGGCGTTATTGGACAATCTTGGGTTAACACGAGCGACGAAGGAAACTAAGTAATGCGATTATATGATTAGAATACTACTCTTCAAAGATGCGCAAAAATAATGATGAAACCTGTATAGTAACAGGTATTGTTATCCGGATCTATACATAATATAGATCCACGAATTAATTGTTGTAAAATGGTCAAATTATGCAATAAATTATTACCTGTAAAATATTGTGCTAAAAATACGCGAATTTTTTGTTTAAATTAAAATGATATAGAAAGGTTAAATAATTTGAATAAAAATAAATATTTAGTGTAAACAAATTTCTTTTTCTTTAGTACTACTTTTTTTAATAAAATGCTAATGTATCTCTCCCATTCCTCCACTACATATACATGATAAGATGAATCATTAATTGATATCTTTTCAAGATATTATTATAGGTATATAAATTTTGTTAAATTTTTTACTGTATCCCTGCTCGATTATTATTATTGTTGTATTCTATATATTTATAATAACGATTTTTTACTGACCGATGAAGAAATACTATTTTATCGTGTATCGATAATTCTTGCATCTTCATTTTAATTGGTTCATTCGACTAATAGATGATAGTGGCATCACGAATCTCTAATTAATATTCAGAATCATTTGTTTAATTCATCGTAATCTATACAGATTACCAACTAATGTGCGGTAATAAATTCGCTTATTAAAAAAAACAAGTATTAAATATCAAAAAAGGGACAAGTCTGACAGAATTATCACAAGGCAATTAAAGTAGCGAGTAAACGTGTGATATGTGGAACTTGATAAACAAGACATATCAAATTCCTGGAAAGCTATCTGTTTCTTTTCGAACAGAAGCAGTCTCCTTGAATAATGCGAACCTGCTTTACATCAATTCTCGGAAAATTTTTTACTGTCTGTTAGTAATTGACAATTATCGAACTATCGTAATTGCGATTTTACAGACTGTTTCCGCGGAGAAACTCGGGGTGACTAAATTCTGATAAACTTAATCGGCGATTATCTCAGAGAATTGCTTACTGCAAGATTTCCAATTATGCAATTCATTTTTTCTTAACCTTTTTCTTCATGCGTCGGACAACAAAAATTGATAATTCTATACGTATCAACAAAATACCGCAGGCGTTGCTCAATAAATCATAATCGCCAATTAAATTAATCGATCACTAATTAGCCCCTAAATACCTTTCGTCTCGAAGTACTCGTGGCTGATGCGAAACCCGATAAGATCTCAATGATATCCCGATAGAATCTGGTTTTCGTTCTGTCTCTCGTTCTAGGATTAACTGCTTGATTAACTGCTTAATTAACAGCTACAGACAAGCCGGGTTTTTCCGTCGGCCGCGCACGTTTTTATCGCGCTTGGTCGTCGTCGTTGTCATTTTCGTCGTCGTCGTCGTCGTTGCCGTTCGATGCGCGACCTTATTCACACCCGTTATATTACGGCGCGGTAGGTAGGTAGGATTATGAGTCACCTTCTCCGCATGAATACTAAATGCCTCGCTGCATCATTATCAGGCGTCGCACGTGCAAAATTTATTTATGAGCTCGTTAATCATGCTTATTTATAGCGAGCGCATTTATTTACTATGTCAATTCTTTATGGAACGATCAAATTCGCTCTCATCGCGATTACTCGCAACGGGAATCTGAATTCGTTATTGTAAAAAAAAGTTGTACAAATCCGAACTACACTGATAGCTTAGTAAACTATATTCCAGAGATATTCCAGTGAAAAAATGTGTGTGTGTTTGTGTGTGAGAGAGAGAAAAGTAATAGAATACCAAATTTTATATTTAATAATAATAAACAATACAATAAGGCCAAAGGGATTCGAGCACGCTAGACGATCCGTAACTTTTTTCTAATAAAATAAATCGTTTAACGTTCGATTACATGATACAAATAAAAGTATAAATTTAGTAAAAGTCCCCTTCTAAAAATAGCATGTTATAGCAAAAACTCGAATATATCGAAGCTATTGAAGCCTTCTTCCGCGATGCTGATTGGTTATTGCATTGCCGCATCTCGGCTTACTTCATATGTGTCGTTTGCGGCTGTGAAATTAATGTGAATTCTGACAGTTTCTTTCTCATTAAATAAATTATGTCATTAATTATGTCATTTAAAATATATAAGGAATAAATGGCGCGCGCGGAGCACGCGCTTTGTAATGTTCTAGTATTTTTTAAATTAAGACAGAGTCAGTAAAAGTGGTTCTTAAGGATCCATAGCCATTTTGAATTGATGACGTCAGAAGCGAGAAAAAACACTTAATAAAAAAAAACATACAATAAAAATGCTTGCAAAATACGTTAAAATAGAAATATTTTTCAATAAAATAACATTGGATCGATAGAACAGATTTGTAAAATATACAAGATTCTTCTTTTATTTCGGTAATCAATAAATAATTTAGAACTGAATTGTGCCTGATTAAGATTGAAAACTCGAACTATATGACAGCTGTCAAATTAAAATAAATATTTGTTTTCATATTAAAGTCTAGCAAAATTAGTCTTTAATTGGTATATTTTAAAAATATTTATATATTTTAAAAATAAAACCAGTGCACTAAAATGAAAAATAAAATTGTACGTTGCAAGAATAATTTTAGCTGTATTTGACATTTTTGTCATATTATTTCACGTCTCTTACAATTAGTTCACTTTTCTACTGCTTTGAATTAAATCGCCACTGTTAACGCGGACTTGGCAATCGAGGCAGCAGTAGTCTTAAAGATCAAAGAAATAAAATAAGAAAACCGAAAAAGTCAGTGCAAACGAGAGAAAAGATCGAATCCACATGAAATGAGTAGAAACAATCTTTCAGAAAAGGTGAGATGAACGAAATCATATTCGAAATTTTTCAAAGATTCTATCGACTTCGCTCCGATTTTAATTATCCGCTCCTTCATTAATCGTTGTCTTTTAATTTCAACTTCAACATCCCGCAACTCGCTGCAATCCTTAGCAGTCCGGAGGTTTTACTATATCTAAGCTGGCAGCTGTGGAAGCTGCGAGAGGAGGCTTCATGTGAAGAGATCGAGGAGCGAAATACGAGATCGTGCTTCTCCATTCGGATTCGAAACTGACGCAACTCCGCGAGTGCGCGCGAGCGGACTCGCGCTGTGCTGACGCGTCGTCGTCGTCGTCGCGGCGCGGCGCGGCGCGCTTTTCGCTACGCCGTGCAACACGAGAGACGGGACGAAGTGACCGCGAGATGCTTCCCGGAATGCAAGGCACTCACACACGCGCGCGCACACACGCCGCGACGTTGCAAATGCGCAACGAGTGCACCAGACTGTCTAATCGCGCCGAGAGAGCGCGATGGAGATTTCGACGAACAGAGAGGCCAGAATCCGTGCCCCTTCAAGTCTGATGACGCGCGTTTCTCTCTCTCTCTCTCTCTTTCCTTCTCACTCATGCGGCATTATATCTCATTATACCGGGTGTCTCCCGCCCCGCCGACGTTGCAAGGTTGATTCGTGCGTATGCGTACGTAAATCGCGTAGGTGCGCGTGCAAATAAATACGTGCATTAGACGCCGCAAGTGAGGTAGGCGTAGGATGACCAGACGTACTCTTTTGAAGAGTACATGTACTCCTTTTGAATCATAAAAAAGAGTATAGATACTTTTGACCTTTTTTTACTTTTTCCGTGAAAACATACTCTTCCCACCCAAGTAGAACACGAAAGTCATGATGACGTCAAAACGATGCTAAAATGACGCCTTTGACATCATTTTGAGGTCATTTAGACGTCATCATGACTTCAAAATGATGTCAAAGGCGTCATTTTAGCATCATCTTGACGTCATCACGACTTTCTGTTCTACTTGGGCAGGAAGAACAGAAAGTCATTGTGACGTCAAAATGACCTCAAAATGATGTCAAAGGCGTCATTTTTAGCATCATTTTGACGTCATCATGACTTTTTGTTCTACTTGGGTTTGTACTCTTTTTCTGTTTTGATAAAAATTCGAGTCAGTGGTGCGATTTCGAAGCCGTGCACATCAGCGTTTTTTCCCATTATAACACGTACGGAGACGGTAATGTTATCACATGCGAGTTACATTTTTTGGTTTTTAGTTTATTAAATATTTTTACTTACAAAGCAATAATAAATATAGATAAATAATTTTCTTTTGTGAGAGATTATCAACATTTCCCATACAGCACACGAACGTTGAATCAACATTTCAGAAATGTTGAATTGCAACATTACGAATGTTGCATCAACGTTGCGAAATGTAGATTCAACATGGAAACGACATTGCAAAAACGTCCAATGTCCGTTGATGTAATGTCTTGCAGACGTT
>NJRQ01000118.1:250781-274491 GCA_003063805.1 Aphaenogaster ashmeadi | reverse complement strand
ATATTTGTTAATAATAGCTATAACTTTGTGTAAAATTTTACTTCAGATCCCTCCCTCTCCCCCCTCCCCGCTTAACTGATGTACTCTTTCTCTGGTCCAGCGATCTGGTCACCCTAGGTAGGCGTATCAATTTTGGCGTAGGTACTAGAAACACGCGCGATATTAGTGCGTCGTTACTCAGAGCTTCGTCTGACAGTTTTAGCATCTGCGTTTCATGCGTATTAGAGAGATTACCACGCGCGATTAGATATAAATAACAGCTCACGCGAGATATTGAATAATTCGAGGAAAACGCGATTTTTTATTTTTTTTAACCGGCGGTTAAAAGCAAGTCATGATGTAAGAGTATCTAAACGCGACGCGCGCGTTTCGAGAGTTCGCCGAAGTTGGTGCAACTTCAAGGCATCAAGACATTTGTGACGTCATGCATTTGCATTTCATTTTTTTGCATTTGATTGATAAGAAAAACTGTTGTTTGTAACAATTTTTTATATATATATAGTAATTTGTGTATAAAATGGAGAGATCTGAATATTGAAGTCATTCTCGAAAATAAAGCTCCGTATGAAAAAATTTTATTCTGCATATTCTGACTTAATAATTGCGAAGCTTACTCAGACAAAGTTTAATTATATATGAAGCTTTATTAATGCCTTGAAGTTGCACCAACTTTAGCGCACTCAAATGATGTTCATGACAGACTACGTAATTATACATATGTATAACAGATATACATTATTACTTAAATTAAACAATACTGTTTTATTTTATATGTATGTACATATGTATATTGAAATAGTATTTTTCAATTAATAACAAATCGATTTTATTCCTGAATCTGCATATTCCTGCATATAAATTTGGAATTTAATTAAACAGATATACAGTATTAAAATTTACAAAATTATAAATTTATAATAAATAACAGCGCTTTTCGACGTTCTATTAATAATAAAAATATCTATAAATTATAAAAATATCAAGGAGCATCGATTCCAAATTTTTATATATAATAAACCGAGTCCGACTTTTATTCTGGAATACTGCAGATGTAAATAATAATAGATATCTATAATAATACGTAAATACAGACCGATGTATAAATAACACAAATATATATATATATATATATATATATATATATATATATATGAGCCATTTTCGGTCGAGGCTGATCTTGATGCCTAATAATCTTTTTCCGTGAATATAAATATACAGTATGTCTGAATTAAGTGGATACGCGTAATTATTTCGTAGAAAATTAGAAATACAAAAAAGTTGTTCAGACAAAAGTTGTAGGGTTTAAAAAGATCTATTTACTGATGATATCAGTTTGACCTTGGGTGGCGTCGCCAAGGTCAGGACAAGGTCACCTTGAATTTTTTAAATGGTACCCCCTATTTTTTATTGCATATTTTTATAACCCTTCTCGAGACCTTTTCAAAACACTATAATAAAGTATTTTTTTATTAAGTACTTTCCGAGATGGGAGTTCCGAAAATTCACATTGGATGAGAGATAACAAATCTCAATATCCTCGAAAAGTCAACGTCTGGGCAGGGATAATCGGAAATTATAAAAAAAGTCTCTCATTGTTTTTTTTTTAATTTCTGATTATTCCTGCCCAGACATTGACTTTTCGAGGATATTGAGATGAGTTATCTTTCATCCAATGTGAATTTTCGGAGCTCCTATCTCGGAAAGTATTTAATAAAAAAATACTTTGTTATAGTGTTTTGAAAAGGTCTCGAAAAGGGCTATAAAAATATGCAATAAAAAATAGGGGGTACCATTTAAAAAATTCAAGGTGATCTTGTCCTAACCTTGGCGATGCCACCCAAGGTCAAACTGATATTATCAGTAAATAAATCTTTTTAAACCCTACAACATTTGTCTGAACAACTTTTTTGTATTTCTAATTTTCTACAAAATAATTACGCGTTTCCACTTAAATCAGACATACTGTATATTTCTTTTTTTAACCCCGCAAACTACGCGCCAACAATTTTGTCGGTCTTGAAATGCAATCCCCAGATAAAGTTGAAAATAATTTAATTGATAATCAATTTAATAATACAATGCGAACAGCATCTATAAAATCCTGTAAAGAACTTGTTGTGAAAAATATCACTTTAGAATACCGCCAGGATACGAACCTGGAAACTCCCTCCAATCCGTGAAAGGCGTTTTTAATAGATATCTATGTTATATATAATATATGATCACGTAATTAACTTGTCATTGGAGTTTTAATTCTAGAAAGTCGTTTTTGGAGCGCGACGGAAAAGTACGTTCGATGAGTACATTCCGCGTTTCTCCGGTTCGCGCTTCGATTTTCGCATCGAAATCGCGTCGAATTAGTCGCCGAGTCGCGACATCGCGCAATTCAATCGCCGCGTTTTCCATTTCCGAGCAATCTCGTCCGGTTCGTTTGTCTATTTATAAGACAAACTTTCGTTCTCGCGGGTCCGCTTGTCGCCGCTTGTGTATAAACACGCGCCGCGCCGCGCCGCCGCGCCGGCCGGCCGGCCGGCGGCCGGAAGCGGCCGAGCGGCGCCGAGGTCGCCCGAAGCGGCGTGAGGCAACAGGCGGCTCGTTTCAAACGGCAGGTGGGGAGAGTCAGTCGAATCGCGCGCGTCAGTGAGTCGACGGAGTTCGTGGCGCGAGCATTGTCCGCTACGGTTCCGCCGCTGTCTTCACGTCGCGCAGTGTCCCGTACACCCGCGCGCGCGAAAGAGAGAGAAATCCCGCCGCTCTCCCTTGGTCGAGACGTACGAAGGCTAATACACGCGGCGCTCTCGGACAAAGCCGTTGTAAGCCGCCCCGCGCAAATATTAGCCGTGCCGAGAAGCCGTGCCTCTCGAGGCGCGGAGGAGATAGACGGAGGACTGAAGTTGGCGATCGAACGGGAAGGAGAAAGGAAGGAAGCTCTCGCTGACGTTTCGAGTGTTTGACGTTCCCAGGTAAACGCGCTCCGCAAAACGCTCCGTGTTTGACGGCAAACACAGCGGCGGACATACGCTCCTCTTCGGTCGGGAGAGTTCCGAGAGCGAGATACGGGAGAAAGAGAGAGAGAGAGAGAGAGAGAGAGAGAGCGAGATATTGTTTTACCGCCGGCGATACGGCGCATCGCTCGGGGGCTTCCGCGAATTCTGAATCTCGCTCGTCGGCGCCGAGGCTCGAATCGCGTGGGACGCGGCAGAGTACGTTGCCAACTTCGCGGCGCGGCGGGGCGGCGAATTCGAATTTCGGATCTTCCGCGCGAGCGAGCGTGTCGGCGCGCGCCGCCAACTTCGCGCAGTTAGCGGCTAACTTCGCGCGGCGGCGGAGTTCAGGGGAGTTCGCGGCGGACGAGCGACGCGAACGTTCGCGGATTCGTGATAAAAAAAGAATAATACGTGCGCCCTTCGGAAAACGCAGAGGGTGGGCTCGCATGACGCGGACTGCGGGTCTCCGGCGGTACGTATTGTCGCGAATTCGTGGCGAGCCTCGATGGCGCGACGGTGCGCGAATTGTGAGAACGTAGCGAGGCGCGCGGTGAATCCGATCGCGCGATCGTGTCGATTGTGAATCCCGGAATTTCGCGGAATCGCGAACTGTGCGAAATCTCGGACGTATATACGCACGAAGTGAATTCGCGAGTAAATCCGGCGAGATATACTCTCCCCGAATACTCTCTCGAACGTAGTTGTCGCGATATCCGGGCCGGCGCATAGAAGCCGGCGGCGAATCTCGGTCGCGAGTGTCGCGGAGTGTTGATCGATCAAACGTATCGACTAGTGGTGTGACGAATGACGAACGCGAAAATGAGGATGTCGACGAGCGAGCTGCACGCCGTCGTCGCGCTCGCGATATTGTCGACGATCAGCCTCGGCAACGAGATTAAGGATTACTGCTCGATACACAAGTACGACAATCTACCGGGCGGCCTGAGCTTCACGAAGGAGGTCGTTACCATAGAGTACGCGAACGTGGGTGCGTTCAAGGCTCTTCACTGCTGCCTCAGGGGATACAGGAGCATCGAATGGTGAGTCCTGCCTACATCCTTTCGCGTTACATTGCGAAACGAAACTTTGGGGTGTCTCGACGCGTAAGAATTACATTGTGACGAAAATTCGAGCACTCTGAGGTAGTAAAGTATAATGGCGCAGTAATGGAAATTGAAATACATAAAATATAATACAGTAATTATAAAAATTATAATATACGTTATAGTAATTACATATAAATTTACAGTAACTATAAAAAACAATAAGAATATTAGAATAATAAGGGGTTAAAATTCATGGCAATTTCTAAGATAAAAATATTTCATTTGGAATGAAGTCCATTAAATAAATTATGATATATTCTATAACTTTATAATTTGTCGAGAACTGTCTTTTTTATACAACAGTATAAAATCGAAAAAATTAATATATTTTATTCATTTTTTAAAGAAAATATTGAGAAATGTCTTTTTTATACTGTTGTATAAAAAAGACATTTCTCAATATTTTCTTTAAAAAATGAATAAAATATATTAATTTTTTATGAAGATATATTTTTATTCAATTTTGATTAATTTATACCACATCAAGAATTCTTGCTAGAGACGATTTCTGTCAAGTGCGTATTTGAATTTTCATTTTGGCAGCGTACGAAATATCGTTAATAATAATTTTTATTATATACATATTACGAGTGTGATACATAATAAATCATTGATGACTATAAGAAACGCCACATTAACGATTAAAAAAATTATGTCTCTAAAGTTTGCAAGATGTCATGTCATCTACTGAATAATTTGTTAATAAGAAAGATAAAAGTTGCTTAAAATAACAATATATTTGTTCTTAGAGACTCGTATAGAATAATACGGTCGATGTTCTATAAGTCTCCAGTTATCTTTCATTCAAATATTTTTGAGCGACTTTCTAATCCAATTCCAATTTTATATCCAATCCAATTCACAATTACTCTTTAATATCTTCAATTTGTTTGTGTGTGTGTGTGCGTGTGTGTGCGTGCGCGCGCGCGCGCGCGTGTGTGTGTGTGTGTGCGCGAGAATCATGTCTAACAATTCGGAAACGCGACAGAAAGGATGCATCGCTGCGGATTTTCGCGCGGTTTGAGAATCCCTGCGACACCGCGTAATATCCTTTCCCTTCTTCGCGTTTCTTTCGCGGAGCGAATGCTCCTGCTCGTTCTCCATCTTCCCGAGAGCATTTTGCCTCCCCTTTATTCGCGCACGACCCGATGGATGATAAATGCGAATGAAAACGAATCGAGGACTGCTTTCGGCACAAAAGCTGCTGCGCGGAGAGCGCTCGCATTATGCGAATGACATTTTCCTTTTAGCGCAAGGTACTTGCCTCATATCTGAAGCACCTGCTTACAGATATCTTCTGTTATCGTTGCGCGCGACACGTATCGATAACCCTTTCACGTTACCGAGAGACGTTGTACAGGCCGATTCTAAAATGAGTCCCCGAGAACCCCGAGAACATGAATGAGTCCTCGAGTGCAGCGAGCATTTTCTTCGCTTAGAAAAACCTTTTCTCTCACGCCTACCCTACAATTGTTGACCTCGACTGTTCATATCTTATTAGATATTGAATGCTACTTATTTTGAAATCAAGTAATTCAACAGAGAAATAGGTTAATTAGATAAGGTTATTTTTTCAATCACATATTTTATGTTAAATCTCGAATAAAAAAATTCAGTTAAAATAAATTGAGGTAGCAGAGGAATTTGTTAGTTACATTAATTTGGGAGGTTTATTGTTAAATTCGTAATATCAAATTATATCCAATCTAACAATGAGTCATTTTTAATCATTTCTATAGATCACCATTGTTCCTATTCAATATGTCGTTAATTTAATTAAAACAATAGACAAGAGATAGGATATTATTCGCCAGTAAATATCAAACCACAGTAAAACAATAGAGTTAAACAATTTAACTAAAAAAATATATTAAATTTGACTGCAATTTAATTTATTATACGTTTTTTTATGTCATCGCTTCATATTTTATTGGATATTGGACGCTGCTCACTTTAAAATTAAACAATTCAACCACAGAAATGGGTTGATTAGATGTGATCCACACGTGGAAATTAAAAATAGCAAAATGTTATTTAACTCAAGGAATTGGTTTAAATTTGATCCTTTAATATTTAACAATGTTTGACTGACGAAAAAAAGTCGAATTGCTTTCGTCGATTAGAAGCTGTCGATTTATTATATATGAGATGGAAAATTTTGGAAAACGCTGGATTTAACTGTTGGATTTCACATTGATATTGGATTCCAGTCTTCACGTTTCTTGACTTTTCTGCTAATTACGCGCTTCGACATATTGAAATCCCGTACCCTTTCAGGAATCCTCTGTAACTGTCGATCGTCCTAGCTGTCGACTTTTTCTTCCTTTGAGAAGCTACGTGCCGTCCTTTTCGCAGCCCTTAAGACGTTTCCGTTACAATCGGATCTTTGTGCCTGCGACTACTTATATCTCGAGGATCCTACTAGCGCCATTCTTCGCGTCTGACCCACATTTTTCTCATCGCTCGCGCAATATTTCCCGGCGGCGCGCGCTGAAAGACGGCGCATTAAAGATTTATAAGCTTACGACGCCCGGTACGTGACTTGTAAATCTCCGCGAGCTCAGACAGAAACGCGGAAACATCTTTCTCTCTCTTTCTTTCTCCGTTGCGGAAAGTTTCGTGAATCCGCATTCCACCGTTTCGTTCGTTCGTTCGTTCGTTCGCTCGTCCATTCGTTCGCTTGCGCGAAATCTTTATTTCGCGCTCGCGTCACTGGAATCCCTTTTCGCGGTGTTTTTACATTAAGAGCTCGTCTAACGCGAAAATAAGACGCGTATTCCGTCACGAGATATATGTTGCGGAATAACTTTGGGGGAGAGAGGGGGGAGCGGAGAATCAAGTTTTTCTTCGGAAAATTTGCAATTTATCTTCTGGATATTTTTTTGCGGAGGAGAAAC
The DNA here is from genome assembly GCA_003063805.1 of Aphaenogaster ashmeadi. NCBI lineage: Eukaryota > Metazoa > Arthropoda > Insecta > Hymenoptera > Formicidae > Aphaenogaster > Aphaenogaster ashmeadi. Next base: position 267,501 of record NJRQ01000118.1, on the reverse strand, counting down.
ATTTGTTCTCGCAATTTTAGAACAGATGGAAGGAGGTAAAAGGCGCTTTACGGATGCGAAAATGTACAAAAGTTTCAGAGCAGTAAAATATCAGTTAGGATTTGAAAATCAACTTTATTCAAATTTGGGAATGTCAAGAGATTTGAGATTTCTGAAAAATATAAAAATATATAAAGTTAAAAATATATAAATATAAATAAAAAATATATAACCCGTAGCTCAAATATAAGAGATAAGTAATGTACAATTTTAATTTATTTTCATGAAATATAATGTTTGTATTTTTATAATAATATCTGTCTCTTATACACATCTAGATGTGTATAAGAGACAGGATAAGTAATGTACAATTTTAATTTATTTTCATGAAATATAATGTTTGTATTTTTATAATAATATAATGCAAAGTGTTCCATAACATCTTTAAAATATTTTTAGCCGAGGGGTAAACCGCTGAGGGCATTGCCTGTCTCTTATACACATCTAGATGTGTTACTAGGCATTAGTGTACACAATTTTGGTCAGCGGTTTACCCCTCGTTTTTAGCAATATAGAAAACATTTTATGTTAACATTTTCAGATAGGAAATGAGTAGACATTTTTATTTTGCGCTGTGCAGAAAGGCTTGAAAATGAAATCTTGTCCGAGTGGATTTCTTAACTTGGGATTAAAAAGCAAGCTGGCTTATGAAACATTAGTTGAAACCGTAAAAAAAACATACTGTAAAAAAATAGTGACTTGTCGGATAATCTGAGCGTCCAGGAATATTCGGGGAAAGTCAGGGATTTAATGGTAAAGCTGTAAACGTTGCAACGCCGTCAGGAGTCGTCCTTCCGTGAATTTCTTTTTTCTATGTCTCTGTAAAGGACAAGAACGAAACATTCAATTTAAAAAATTATTTGCTTTATTTCTTATTATTTCTCGTTGGTCATCCGTGATCAGCGTCTGACTTTTCAGTGGCGCTTTGACGGAAATTTTTTAAAATGCTTATAAAAGATAAATGCCATCTATAATATAAAACTTTAAATGACGTTAATAACTAGATAATAATGTAAAATAAAAAGTACGCTATGCAACGGTACTCATGAGGATATAATTTTGTTTAATCATATTACACAATATTTTATCATTGTATGCTTACGATAATGAGAATTCTACCGTGGCGTACGCGATAAGACATACAAAACTCGCTGGGCAGACAACGCGTTAATTGCGCTTATCTTCATTTGGAACGGCGCAGCGTCCCGACTCGTGATTTTCAAAATTTACGCCGCGATATATAAACGCCCTTCCGCAGCTTTATTTCCGTTTCTTATATTAGTATCCGCAAACTGGACACACGGATGCGAAAAGAAATTCGGAAGGCCGTAAATTCGGAGAACAGGACACCACGATTACGTGTGGCCCGGGGTTTAAGGATCCTCCTCGAGCTTTGTCGGCTCCATTTTCCTGCGAATTACAGCGCGCTATCTCGTGGGTCGCGACAGTCCCGGTTTAAACGCGAATTACAGGGCGTAAATCGCGTTGGGGTTGGAACGCTTGTTTATTCCGCGATAAATCGAGGAGCGTTTCGCAAAGCGGAATAACGGGAAGCCGCGGAGGCGGGTGGAAGGGCCGGCGCCGACGGAACGGGATGCCTAGGGACGGGATCTCAGAGGGTTGGCGGGCGAACAGTTGACAAGCTTTGGCCGCCCGTCGAGTAACCACAAAGCACGGAACAAAGGAATATCACCCGAGGACTTTCCTGGAGGATCCTTCGCGTTCGCGCGCGCATACGCTCGCTCGCGGGAACTTTATTATCCTCTGGGACAAAGTGGGACTTTACGGGGCCATTGTGCCAAGCAAGGCTCGGTCTTCCAGGTGTCAAACGGTATATTTGTTCTGCGTATTCACACCGCAGAGGGGGATCGAGAGAGTATTCACGAGACGCCGCGCCGCTTGGCTTTGAGTACCTCCTACTCGGAATATCAAATTGTTATTAGATTAAAGGAAGCGAAGGAGCCCTGTGATGAAAGATGTCAAAATAAGAAGAGAGGGCCCGATTAGAACGTAAAAAGACGTAGTTGCAGATGCGCAACAAACGTCGGAGAAGTCTCTACTCTTCGCGGTTCGTTTCGCTTGTAAAAGTTTTGCTTTGACGAGTAAATTTCATCTGCATTTCTAATTGCAATTCGCACAATTTTCCTGGTAATAGCTCCAAAATAAATCAAAACGTTTGCTACTTTTTTGTAATGTTCGATGATTTTATTTATTGTTAAAATTGTTACTTTGCGTATATATATACGTAACTGAAATTAGGCTTCTATTTTCGCCGTTATTAGATTGTTAGATTATTTTTCTATTGTTAGTTTATTGAAATTAATAAGTGGATGTATAATGAGGGATATTCTATTAGAAATTAGTATCTATTAGATTATTGGATTAGTTAACATTAGTTGCAATTGATATTCTAACATAATTTTATTCAATGGAATGGAGATTGCAATATAAGCACTTACAATTTAAAAAAGCTTGAAAAAATGGGTTGAAATTATATTAGAAAATTGTTAGAATTATTTAAATTTATTTAAATATCAAAAAATCAAGAAATCATCATTATAACGTTAATTTCTTAAACTCGGAGCTTCCCGAATTCACGATTTCTCTCTAGCTTTTGGAGCACATTATCCAAGTCTCGGTCGCTCAAGGGGGTCTCTCTTCCTTTTTCTTCTCCTCTAGCTTCTTTCGTCTTTTTCTCGTCCCACCTGATACGTCTCTATCGGCCGTGTCCATCTGCAGGTCGACGATGAACACGCACGAAATTATGCTTAGGCGCGTTCGGATCAGCTCGATCGCCTCGGACGGATAGCCTTGATTAAATTTCACGGAAAAAAATGCAGCCGCGATTCGCCGAACTCCTTTCGTCGACCGCGGACTTCTTTTCCCCTTTTTGCCTTCCGCGCGATTTAATGGCGAACGAGGTCTCGAGGGCCGATGGAGGACCAAGATGACAACGCGAAAGTAGATCGGAAGTTGCAATTCCGATTCTCCAGAAATATACCCGAAATATGTACGATTAAGCGCGAAAGTAAATATATTATTTATTATCGTGATGCTATTGCGATATTATTTTCGGAAATATAATTTCATCTCCATTTCGACAGCAGAAATGAAATAGATGGATGAAAATTGTGAAAGATTCAGACAAATAAAGAGTCTCAGAAATTAAATTAAATACTTCCTTCTGAGTTAATTACGCGAGTAAATTTTAATCTAAAAATAACAAAAATAAATTTTTCATTTTTCATAAATCTGAAAAATGCAAAATTTAGTATTTTTTAATTTTAACTTACTCAATTATCAAATAATACTGAATTAATACGTAAATTATCTTTAATTTAATAATACTTTGATAAAACATTACTATAAACTAATATTGTCAATAAATATTTGCTTTGTGTGGAAAAAATTTTCCTTCATCCTTAAAATTATATGCAAATAAACGAAATATTATATAACACAGAGTTGTGTCACATTTAAAAAAACGCGATCTCCGAAGCCGACGAGATCCCAAATCCTTTCGCTCGGGGATCAAAGGTCCATAAATATCTCCTAATTCTACTATAGTCCCTTTTCTAGTTTTCATGCGGGGCGGGACGGGGGAGGTAAACTGAGGGAGGGGTGGAGGAGAAGTGGATTCGAAAGGGCTGAATTATGGTCGCGAAACACGTGAGGCGGCTTTCGCGTAAGCTCGTTAATTGCGCGCGAACGCCGCCGAGGAACAAAAGGGTACAAATAGATGCTTTTATGCGATATGGATTTCGCTCGTTCGCCGACCGTGCCGGCGAGCCGTGCGCGCATAAAATTCCGCAGAACAATCGTCCAGCTAGAAGTAACGGCTCCATTCTCCCCCTCGCCCCCCTCCTCCCCTCCCTCCCGCTCCTTCATTTCGTCGATTTTTTCGCGCGATGCTCCCGTTCTTTTTTTTCCCCCGAATTGACGTGAGTCGCGAAGGAGTTTCGCGATCATACATGATTCATCGTGCTCCGGATATTGGTTTTTAGGAAGCGATCCGTTGAATTTTCAGCTCTATAGAATTGTGGAATAATTTTCTATTCTGTTTGCCGGCCCACCGATGTCTACGAATTTTTGATTTAGCTCGAAAGTCGAGGAATGGAAGGATCGAGATTCGAGGGTTCAAAGCCGAAGTGACTGGCGAATTATATATGGAATTATCCTGGATAGAATTTTATAAACCACCTTTTTATTTATCCAGGGCAAGGCTTAACCCTCAGTACCCACACTGGGTTAGCGTAACCCGGCCGATTTTCAAAGTTGCGGCATTTTTTCCGATTCATTTTTACTTATTGCAAAATATCTTTTGTATTATGACTTTCTTGACTTTCTCACCCGAATATTTTTTTTCAGTTTTTAAACTATCGATTTAAAACAAATGAGTTAAAATCGATGCATTGCAACCCGAGATACAAGCAAAAGAAAACGCGGGTTAGGAATACCCGAGTATGGGTAAATAGGGATTTTTTTGAAGTGTGGGTACTGAGGGTTAAGTTGTGACTTATTCAGAGAAATTCTAAATTCTAAACAAATAATATTAAGAGAATAAGACCGATGATATTAAACAAATATAAATATGAAAGAAAGCCCATATCGGTCGCGGCGGATCTTGGTGCCTAATAATAATTATTTTGTGAATATTCCTGCTCATGCGAACTGCGCGCCGCATATTCGTCGGTCTTGAAACACAGTCCTAACATGAAGCCGGAATAATTAATTCACATATTAAATTGACGAGCAATTTAATAATTTTTGATGCTCACTAGCTAATGCTCACATCTAAATTCTAAATTCTTTTAAATTAAAACTTAAAAAAAATGCATTTCCGCACTGGACATCGACAATAACAAGTCCGATTAATGCAATATTGACATGGAATCGTTATTTCTCTTTGGTTAACTTTTACCGCATTCACCATTTTCGTTCAATTTATAAAAAGCGCGTAACTTCCGATATATTTACTTGAAGAATACAAATTGAATCACGCTCGCGAGCTAAACGTGCCGTGTTTCCGCAATTTACAAATTGCGTGACGTGCATATTCGTTCGTGTCAGATCAAAGTGCAATGCAATAATCTTTTTAAATAGTCATCGCCAGCCCGGCGCAATTAAACCACGCTTAATATTACAATGCAATCGCGATCGAATCTGTGATTATCAACGTGTTGATCGACGTGTACAAAACAAACGTTGATGCAGCAAACGAATGCAGTTGCATCGGCGGTGCAAAAAAACAAATTGAAGCTTACGGACGGCCGCGCTTCTTACCTCGAACAACGCAAATCGCATCGCGAAGTAGGCACGCCGCGTTTCCATCGCAACCGTACCGTCGCGCTTTCGATCGCAATTTGCGGCCGAGACGCGCGTCCATTTATCCGCGTCAGGGCCGAAAGGGTTGGAGTGTCAGTCTTCGTCGCGCGGTGATCTCGTGCAATCGCGAAACGCGCGAGCGTTACTCCCGCTTCCTGCATACGAATGACACACACTCGCGTTATTAGGGATAATGATCCTGGCGTGTCGGGCAAGGATCAGCCGAGGACGCTATTTTGAAATAACGGAAGCCGGTAATCGCTTCGCGGAAAGTCGTTTCCCACTTTTCAGAGACGCCTCTTTTCCCGACCGCTATTCCTGTGCGCTACGTGCGCCCCGCAACGCGTCTTTTATGAGAGCAGCAACTCTCAAACCGACGTTACGCGAGTTCCGCTGCTGGGATAAAAGGAGAAACCAGAATTTAATGCAGCGCAGTTATTCTTGCAGGTCGCGTTAATTATGAATTCGTATTTCATAGGGAATATCGAAGGGAATTTAATAATTCTGTGTGTGTCGACTGAATTCGCGTTTTAAGAGCCAGAGAATATTAATCAGAATTAAAATAGAGGTCAAAGTGTGTCAAAGCTACCGTTCTCGATTAAATAAACATGGGAAAAATTTAATTATTTTTGCATTTTAGATACTGTACTCTAAATTTTTATTATCAAATTAGACATTCTAATTTGAATTACGTTTTCCTATCTTTTCTTCAAGAATACCATACTAAATTCTTTAGTTTAATTATCGTGAATATTAGTTCATTACGTAACAGTTTATTTTGATTTATGTCCGCGAGGCTTTTATGTACTCCAGCGCGGCTATAAATGGCTTACGAAAAATGTGGTTTGCATTACGTACGAGGAAGTTTTCGCGGAAGACTGTTTTATCTTTGAGCTTGAGAGAGCGTAATCGCGATTTCGTTACGGAGAAAAGTGCGTCAAAGTCCTGTTCGCCGAACGGATAGGGAAGAGCAGCGGCTTGGCAGTTTCGTTCTCGGTCAGCGATTTCGTGTCGTAACTTCGCGTCGATGAGCGATCGGAACTTCGGAGAGATGTTTGCCAATAGTGCGGAAGAGCTGTACTTTTCAATCGCATTCGCTTACATTTGCTTCACGTTGCTCTTCGCGTTCGAAATTAAATCAGTATAAATTATTCAGCGTTTGTGGCCGGGCAAAGAGGAAGGATAATTACAGAAAGCGCGGTTTAAGGAGATAACTTTAGGTTCTTAGAGGAGGATAATTTCAACTTCTTACATTTGCCCTGACATCTGTTTGACGCGATAAACTAATTATCGATCGGTAATCAGATCGAGTAGCAATTTAGTCGCGACTCTCCGTCTTTGATTCGATGAGAAAATCTAGTCGCCGAGACAAATAGGACACTCTGTATGTGACAAGGGGGAGCGGGAAGAGCGAACGTTCAAAATTGGGAAATGCGGGGAACAAGGAGGAAATGAAGGACAGGATGACAGAGGGGTTACGGAGGATGGGGGTTGGGGAGTGGCGAAAGCCGCAAGAGAATCTTTTGACATTTCGACGAGAATCCCGACGAGAGATGTGTGCGTTGAGCTCACGGCCGACGACGTCTGTCAACGCGCGTTCCTCGCTTCTCTCGTTTCTCTTTCTCTCTCTCTCTCGTCTTCCGGAGAGAGATGGATACATGGATACATTGAGAATGGGAAAATGAAGTATTTTCCGCAAACCGTGGATTTCTAGTTATTTCGACACCGCGAAAATGTGAAAACGCGGATAAAAGCGACATGCGATCTTCCGCGGAATTAAAATCCTATTCGATTCCATAAACGATTCTTGGCCTTTTAGATCGTTGAACTTTTGGTACGCCATCGAATTGTTCTTTTCGGATTTTTAACTTATCACCGTCTCGGATTTTGTTTTAAAATATAGAAGAAGATAAATGTACACAAGATATATATGTATACAGGGTTTGCCAATGAAAAGTGCCCACCCCGCTAATTCTGTAATCAATTGATTTTTGTCAAAAATGCCGATCACGTCAATATTGTTTTCAAGGGGTGTCTATTTTTTAAAATTTGAGTGAATATTTTTCGAAAAATCACATTTGGAAATGTTGGATACAAAAAATTGAAAATTCACATTTTAGTGACAGATTTATTTTATTAAATGTTCAAAGTGCTGTCCATTAACCTCTATACAATCATAAAGCCTTTGTTCAAAATATTCACTCAAATTTCAAAAAATAGACACCATCGTGAAGAGAATCTGCAGAATTACCTTTGAAATGACAATTATTTGACCACTATTGTGCTATTTAAAATTTTTTGGGGTGTAGCTACCCCAATTAAGGGGATGAAGTAATATGGTTACATTTATCATAATCATACAGCCCCCTTGAAAACAATATTGATGTGTATCGGTATTTCTGACAAAAATTAATTACAAAATTAGCGGGTAGACACTTTTCGTTGGCGGACCCTGTATATATATATATATATATATATATATATATATATATATCTTGTAAATATATAGTGAATAAATAGTAAATATATATATATAGTGGATACTTTACAAGATATTTTTTATTTTATGTTAAAATATCGAGCTGAATTAATTAATGTAAAGAAAACACTTGACTGCCTTTAAAAAAAGTATGTAGTTGCGTATTGCAAATTGTATAATTTTTTTAAAAAGCAACTATGTGTTTTTGTATACATATATTTTATATATATATATGTAATTTATACATTTATACATTTATATATTATTTTTACGTAAGAAGTGTAAAAATATATAAATGAAAATGATGAGATATATGTCTACGTGGGAAAGTCGTAATTCAATAATTCCTCTAATATGATAAAATGATGATTTGGTCGAATTAGCAAGCTGAATCGACATCGAGAATTGATGACCCCGTGCGGGAAAATCACGGGACACCGTCGTGATTATCCGCGATCGAGTTTCGGTGGAAAATAACGTCGTACGCGGGCAAATACAAACACGGAATACGAAACGGTGTATCGTCCGTCCTCGCCATTGCTAAAACCGGATCCCATCGATCTCGATGTTTCCGGCGGACGGACGTTTCGAATCTCGCGTAAGCTGGCTCGTTATCATATCGCGATATCATCCGCCAGTGGAAACCGCATGCATATCCTGTTCGAGAGAGAAAGAGATAGAGAGAGAGAGAGAAAGACGGAAAGAGAAAGAGAGATGTTTCGAGCGAACGGCTATCGTGAAACTTTCATAGGTCAGAGATTTGGAAAAAGGGCCGCTGCGCGAGTAGCGGCATATAAAGTATATTTTGCCGCGGGCTCGGAAATTGCGTTTCCGAGATATACGTATCGCCTCGCGATCGAGCCGCGCTATTCTTGTAAATCCCGGGCCGCAAATGTTCCGCGGTAGCAAAGTTACTGCTTTCCGGAAACGCGGGGAAATACCGACCGCTCGGAGAAAAAGTAAGAGTTGAGGAAAAAAAAACAGCCGAATGATATTCGGGATTCATAGGATTTGAGAAGGAAGCGAGAACTCGTGTCCATCGGCATAACGTGCGAAATGTTAAGATAAATAGGATCATCCGGAAAAAAATTGTCAATGGAAAGATCGGAGGATCTTTCTCGAGGCAAGGAGAAACCCGAACAAGTACAGGTGCGAAATAATCGATGCCGTCGTTATTTCCACGTTCGCGGTCGATGATGCCGGATTTTACCGTTACGCGGAGAAGCGAAGAACTTGACAGAGTGCGTCATGGCTTACTAATTAGCGAAGGAAAACGTATAAAGAAGCGGCGGCACGTACGGCCGGAGGCGTATTAGTTCACTCATTTCTATTTCTGTTAGGGATGACATCGAGTTCATCGCGAGTCATGTAAACGAGACACATAGACGCGAGTGCAGGAGGGCAAGAGGGATTTACGAGCTCCATAAATTATGTCGATCGTTGCCTCGAATACTTTACTTTTACTAATATTTTACGACTGTTAAATTTTTATTTTCCACAATGAACACTTATCGCTTCTTTCGTCCGACCTTTTTACTTAATTGTGTCTATAACACAGTTCAACAAAAAAAGACTTTTTCCGAACACCAGAACGAAACTAGTTCCCGAAAGGAAAACATTTCCCGTAGTTTTTTGGACGCTGAATATGAATCCGGTTACCAAATTGTCCATCATGTTACAAAAAGAGATATTTTGACGTATTTCGCCATATTATAACTACGATGTGACGTGTTGGAGAAGTTTGCAATCTAATGTAACTATGTGTTAGGACTTTCAGCTCTTAAAAGGAATTTTTTGTGTCGGCTATGGTTAAGATATTCATATGGGGTTAAATATGGTATTTATTGTGCGAAAAAGCTGTGAATTAGATTATTGACGATTTACCAAATAACTTTCCATTGTGTTTATTTAAACTTAATGGTTATTTAGATCGCTGAATACGAATGTCAAAATTGTCAAAATGGTGGAATTAGTATAGCGGATGAAAATAAATCATGTTTGAATTTTAGTAAAAAATCATATATAGGGATTTTTTACATTACTTCATAATTTGACATTGGATTCGTATTCAGCGATCTAACCCGTAAATAAATATAATTAAAAGTTATGTATATAGTTTGGTAAATCGTCAATAATCTAATTTACAGCTTTTTCGCAACTCCGTATTTAACCATAGCCGACACAAAAAATTCCTTTTGAAGGCTGAAAGTCCTAACAACATACTTACTTTTGATTGCAACAAAACTTCTCCAGCACGTCACATATCGTAGTTATAATATGATAAAATACATGAAAATAGCCCTTTTTGCAACTTTAACTGCAAATTTCTCAAAATGTGACATGATGGAGCAATTTGGAAACCGGATTCGTATTCATCGTCCAAAAAACCATGGGAAATAACTAGTCTCGTTCTGGTGTTTTCTTTCTGTTGAACTGTACAATTGAAAGATGTCTTGCAAGAATAACGACGACGCCAGCAATAATCCTTACGACGCGGTTGAGATTTTCTCTCTCTGGGGAAATTGAATCTATCACTGACGGTGCAATAAATAAATATAATAATTTCTGTGCGGCGCAATTAATTTTCTCTCGTTCGACTGTTTCGCAATCGAAAAGAGCCGAGCTGTCGAACGGTGATTTTCTCGCGCGTGCAACAATCTTTCGCCATCTTTCGCCATTTCAATCCCGCGAATCGCAGAAGCGAATCGCCAGTTTTGCGTTGCATAAAACCTTCGCGCTCGCTCACGTTACTTTGTTTCGCGGAATCTGGGAGAAACTTTGTTTCCGTCCGTAGCGAGGCTTCGTTTAATCGCGAAACTTTCGCTTTTGCGCGAGCACGATTGGTAATTCTTTTAATGCGCGCGATGGAGCGTCACGTTCATTGTGCTCGTCGCGAAAGTTGCAGGTGCGCAACGTAGATACGATTCGCTAATCGGCATTAGGGATGGCGCAAAAACGCTTTCCGGAATCGTGTAGCTCCGCGTTGTTCATTGCGTGTATGTGTGCCTTTGTTCCTGTTCGTATTGTCTGTGTGCGTGTTGTATGCCATTTTCCGGGTATCGCTTATATAGTTGTCTTATAGCTCGCTCGTTATTGTTAATAATTGATGCAATCGTGGGCATTGACCTAATGGTGAGATAGCAAACGTTCTGATTATAGGGTGATTTCCGGGAAACTTGTACATATAATGATAGATATGAATTCCGAGACGACTTTTCCGATATAATAGAAATTGAATTATTAAAGTATTTAATATTGTGAATTAAAATTGTTCTCTCTCTCTCTCTCTCGAATCTATTTAATTAAATCCTATTCTTAAGCTACTTTTATCAACATAGGTACGATATTTCTTTCTTTTAATAAAAGGAAGAAATTTCTCAAAGTATAGTTTTTCCACAAAAACTTGAGAACAATACAATTTAAAAGTAAATTATTTTCTAATTTCACGATAAAGCAACAACAAAGAAAAATGTATAAGAAAAATTTTAATTTTAAGAGAATTATTCCCAACTTAATTTTAAATTAATTCTACGAGAAAGAAAGAGAGTTTTCTTTTAATGGAGCGAAAGTATGTAGAGTTTATTTTTCCCTGATATAAAATCACTCGGAGAAGTTTCTTTTATCAGCATTCCATGCGTGTAGCTACTGCGAAAAGGGGGTGCGATATTCAGGGCGCGCCTTTCCCCTCTAAATGTGTCTTCAACGTCGAAAAGACGAAGGGAAATTATCCCTTTTCACGTCGCGCGAGTTCCGCTCAACTTTGCGAGGTAACTTTATCGAGTTGCCGCGAAACTTTCAGTCGTCTCGCGGGTGAAATCGCATTCTAGGAATCGCACAATGCAACTGTTTCTTTTCTCGCCGCTGCACCGCATACGCAAATCCCGAGTCGATTGAAACGCTGTCTGTAAAGATGCGGTCTGTGAAAGCGCGTACGGTCGCACATGTGCGCGTGCATACGCTCCGTATTATTGATCGGAAAATTAATGGCGCATCCGCGGTTAGCGCGGCGTGCTTTTATCATTTGAAAGAACGCAATTTAATTTCCGCGTGAAGATTTATGACGTTAAGGGAGCTTTTACCGCAGACGCTCTCCTGAAGTCGCAGAATTCGGAAGCCGAAAGTTTCTCGGATTTAAGGATTTAAGAAGTTAACGATCCCGAGCTTTATAACGATTTAAAGCAATCCTGACTTTAATTCCCTTTCAATTATCGTAGCCCTATATCGAAGACTTGGCCTCAGTTTTATATAGATGCCGAAGAAATTAAAGCGAAAAGCTAAAACTTTATTTTTAAGAAGAGAGGGAACGAGGTTTGCTGAATTATATGAAATTCAAACGAGTTTGAAATTATTTAAATAAATATAAAAATTATTTAATAAATATAAATATAATAAATATAAAGATTAAATGTTGAATTAAAGCTATTCTAATTAAAATAAAATTTAAAACTTAAATTGAATTTTTTTTTTCACGTAGAGAAAAATAAATTTTCTTAGATAGTCTTTCTCTTTCTCATTAGAAGTATTACATAATAGATACACATTTTGTGTGTCACGCAAATATTTTCATTGTTAATGTTTGTTGTAACGAGTTTTCTCTTTTCTTCTTCTTCTTCTTCTCAAATGGCTATTTGTATTCTGGGTTAGAACACAATGCCATTCTTCAATGTGTAGACGAGCTCATTTATTTTCAGGACAATTCAACTTTCCGAGAAGTTGCGACCTACCTGGCTGAACCGCTCGCTCTCTATCTAACCGTATCGACGCCTTACGTTCCTTGTCCCAAATGTTTTAACGACGCTCTTTACTCGCCGCGCTCTATTGTGCGAATTCTGGCAACCGTGACCGGCATGTAGTCGCACGCGAGCGAATGGCGTAACGCTCAGGTAAAACTGCCTTCCGAGAAGCTGATAATGCGTTCCTACTTCCTCCTACCGCCACCTGCGTCGGTCCCTCGGTCTGCGTGCACCGGGTGTTTCGATTGGTGCACCGCAGTTGTCGGTGCATTACTCATTGAAACCGATATAATCTCGACGAGGTCAATTTGCGACGTCGCAGGCAAGGTATATACGTGATTAAATAATTAACGTGCACGCCGGTGTCACGCCTGCACATCCGCGATACCTCCTTGAACCTCACGCGACTTCGACGACACCCGGTATGGCGCAATGACAAAGTTAGCGCATTAGCATAATGCCCGAGTTAAATATTAATGAGTTAAAGTGAATCGCCTCGTTTTATACAGCGAGAAATTTGCAAAAGATCTGAGAGAATGATTATGATCAGCCGGGTCGGCTAATAAGAAGGGATACACTAAGCAGAAAGAGAGAGAGAGAGAGAGAGAGGGGGGAGGGAGGGGGAGAGGGCAAGGAAGATACGATGGGGCGTATATGTGCGAAATGTCGCTCGTTCCGGGAACGTTACCGTTTACCGGGAAATGCACGTGTATGCAGAAACGCAGGTGCACACGACGAGGTGGATAGAGGGATGGGGGCGGGAAGAGGGGAGGGTAAGAGGATGTCCTGGTCGAAGCTGTTCCTTTATGTATATGCGATAAATTTACGTCGACCTGCAAGGAGTCGATCGCGCTTATCTCGACGCGCGAAATTTTATTTTGAAAAGACCCAAAGATTCGTTGACCTTAAAAGTCCCGAGTCACCGAAATTGGAATGTAACCTGAGTACCAAGTTCTACTCAGAATTTGGGTTCTTTCTTTGGTCCTTTCTTTAATTTTTTTTAGATTTTTTCCCCAATTCTTCGAATATATGTTTTCCCGCGTATACGTGAAAGGCTACGCGATATGCATATCCGTGTATTCTGAAAGAAGGTACAAATGACCGGGAATGTTCCCCTGGGGTAAATACAATATGAAGCAGCAAGACTGCGCGCAAAGTTAAAACAATTTTATATTGGGAGACAATAGATCCTCCTCCAATAGTGGGCTCTACAAGCTCAAAGCTCCCCCAGCATGTTCAGGGTATACATAAATTATTGCCTCAGCCAGCTCGCGTGCTACAATAGAACAGTCACTGCAGGTTGTTTTCCAAATACTACAACATGCATCGAATTATATCTGTTTTCTCGCAGTAACAGTTTCATTATACGATCGTTCTTCGCGTACATTTTACTTATTAATAATATTATAGGAAATTGAGACTGTAATTCAGGATTTATCGTAAAAATAAAGTACAATTATTACTCAATAATTAATGAATTTCTGCGAAATGATACGCCATCTTCACACACAGCAATTATTAATTGACTTTTCACGCCAATAGTTAATTATGCATATACATTCATACACTTTTGATTAAAATAACTGGGACACGCGAGTTCAGAATTAATCGAATTTATGCAAGTACTTTTGGGTTGAAATCTGGCAGCCCGGGGATTTGAGGACTTCCGATCGAACATCCACTGAACAAAAATCGCTCGGTCCGAACTCCGAAACTCGCGGGCGACACGAGTGACAAATCCGCGAATGATGAACCGGCGAATGAAGATGGAACGAGTATATTTCAGTATTTCGCCGCTAAAAGCCGTTGAAACGTCAATCGGGATTATCAAAGATTAATTTTATTCGCTAAGTGCGCGGCGGGATGTATCAGGCACAGAAATCCCATCAAAACCAATCTCGTAAAAATATGTATGCGGTCCGATGATTTGTCGCAGTCGATAAACCGCGATTTTTCCAGGCGATTTATTTTTTTGTCTGCCTTTAACTAATCCGAGCGATCTAAACCGCTACATTGTGTGTGAAACACAAAAACGAGATTTACGAATATCAATAATATTTTTGCGTATATATTAAATGAATATTTAGAGGGAAAAAAATATGATTTTTACATGAAGAAGGATATTGATCAATGACTTAATTCAATATGATATTGACTTGATTCAAATATAACAATTTTCTTGTATATCTTTGTTATATGTCTATTAATTTTCCTTATTATTTATATTATATATTTACTGTTACCTAGTCTATGCTTTTACTTTTACTATTTATTTTACTATTTTACTTTTACTGTTACTTTACCATTATTATGCATGATCTATTTCTATTATACGTTCCTCGATTTATTTTACGGCGTAATAAGGCATGTTCTTCTTCTCTCCTTTTGCCTTTCATTGTTAAAACACTCGAACGAGGCGAGAAATCATCTTCTATCACGCTTGATCGGATATTAATTTCCGTCTCTCCGGTCCGTACTCTCGGTCGAACTACTTCGCGAACATAATCCTCTCAGATCGCTTTACTGTATAACTTAGAGGAGCTCCATAATGAGCTCGGTTGTACCCCTTTCTCCCCGATTCCTTAACAACCGTTGGCACACGTTGCCTTAATATCCGGGATTCTCGAGTTTGACTCCGCGAGTCGATTCGCGCAATCCGTTACAAAAAGAAATCCACGCAGATATATGTACCTACAAAAAATCGGTTTTCTTTGCGAAATTGCGAGCGCCAAGGAGTTTCCTTGGTGCTCAATTATTTTCCGCGATCTTTCTCGAAGAGTAATTTTAAGGAACAAGACGGGGACACGTCGTTCTTCGAAGGCACGAGCATGCAAAAACAGATACTTTCGCATTTGCGTAAGATTCCTCGAATTCATCTATAATTCATGATTTGTCATGATTCGCATTCGCATGCAAAATATTCAGTCTGCGATTCAATATCTCTTATTTCTGGAGCGCGTAAAACCGTGCCCGCGATTCCTTTCATTCTCGCTTCGTCCTTTGTTCCTCGGAACAATAAAGTCCCCTTGACCGTGCCTTTTCGTGTTTCTCTTCCGGAACATACCGAGTTTTTTTTTCCGGGCAAAGAGAGTGTGTCTTATATTATATTAAACGTTATGCAATCCGTAGGAGTCCATTATCCGGAGCGGATAAAATTCTGAATAGGGGCATTATTAATCTTCCGGATCCTGCGCTTCTTTTTGGAGGGTAAAGAATTGAGAAGACGTGCGAGGGACATTTATTACTATCCTTTAAATTGTTAGTTTCCATCGAAATAAAAATTATATTCTTGAGCAAAATCGCTTGCAAGTAAAATGCATTGATCCGAGGTGAAAATCAAAATGAAGTGAAAATCAAAACAAAGGACCTTCATTAAGTTAATTAATGATCGCGTTAGATGTCGGGGAAAAAAAGATCTCTATAGAAGTGACGCGGAAATGTCGAGTCGATATCTTTGGAAGGAGAATGGGGTGGGAGGTTTAATGAGCGACGAGAAAGCTCGGCTTTGGCGCGTAAAGCGCTCTGAAAAATGGGTTGACTTTTACCGGGGGGCGCGGTCATTACTGGCCCACTGGTAATTATAGGGTGTCGCCTCGTAAAGCTGTCTCCGTGAACTTTTAATGTAGACGTAAACGTAACGGCCCCCGTGTCTTCCCTTGTACTCCCCAATATGTTCCGCGGGAAATTGGTGTCCCGAGCTGCTGAATTATGCGAAAACGGTGCGGCTTTAAGCTCGTTATCCGCGCCTCGAAAATCTCCCACGGAAAATGGAGGTCTCGCTGAGCTCTCACTTTTTGATCGGGCAGTCTTTCTTGAATAAAATAATTTCGCGTATTACATCGCGCTTGTTATCGAAAGTCTATTAATTTTATTAATAAAAAAATATATACTGTATTAAGGGGTAACATTCTCGTGTAACCGTACTAAAAATAAGGCTTTTTTGGAATTTTTTTTAAAGAAAACTATAAGGCAGACAATTTTAATTTTTTATATATTTATTAATGCACATTTCAAGATGTGAAAAAAATTTTTGTATCATTATTTTCAGGCCAAAATTCCAAAGAAACTGTTGAGAGGCGCAGCGTTGAAAAATTCGGATGACCAAACGGTTGACACGATATCTCGAGATCCAATAGTCCGAAAT
>NJRQ01000118.1:223738-250361 GCA_003063805.1 Aphaenogaster ashmeadi | reverse complement strand
TTCACCAAGGTGCTTGGTAACATTAACCAAGCCTGGATTTTTATAACCAAGCCTTTTTTTCAGTGTGCTAGGTACTCGGAGTGATTTGAGTGGCGATATTTTTACTTGTATGGAGTGCGGTTCACTCCAAGAAATTTAGAGAATACATAAATATAAAATTTTTATCCATATCTTATTTTTTTGCAAAGATTTCTTGAAGGCTTTTTTATTCCTCTCATGTCATGTTAATCATTGGCAGACTTTGCATATTAATGTTCGTTCATGATATTACATGTATAACTTATTATTATTGTTATCATCAAAGGTGGTCCACTAAAGGTGGCCATCAACTGAAGAGGATCTCAGGAGAGATCGAAACCGGTATTGGATATAATTGGAACTCGCAATTAAGTATAATTATTTGTACTATAAAATTTGATTTATCGCACGTACAACCGCGCCCCTGGCTCGTACTGGCCATTGATTTGTAACTATTATTATAATCCCCCATATATATTTAAGTGTTCATAATTGAAAATTCACGCGTTCAGTGGTTAATCGACCGTCAATACTGCCCCGTGAAATTTGTGAAACTTGAATTGAATATACGGCGCGGGAGTATCGAAAGGGTTAATCCACTCGAGGAGAATTGCTGTCCTCGTCCTTAACGGTGTAACAGCAGTTTCATAAGAACGCGATCGCGCGCGCGCACACGCTATTGCGGGGGCGTAGTTCGAATTACGTTTGGAAAGTTCGGAAATCGTCGTCGTTCAGAGTTTCGACTATACGCTGTTACCGGCTTTAACTTTTCCCATTGTCGGCCAATCGTCAGCGCGAGCAAGAAACTGCGGTGAGTCCACGTGGGAGGGGTATGCAAGGGGGTTTACTACTGCAGGCCACTCGTTGTTCTGAACTAGTAAAAAGAAAATTAAACGAGTTCGTTCCCGAGCGAAATTTGACGAAAGTGTCTATTATCAACTTCGGGTAGAGTAATAAAGAATAGAATTTATAACCGAAATAAATAAGGATACGAATGAAAAACATATAGCAACCAGACTGTTTCTTGAGTCACTTTTGTTTTCTGACATTGTTGCTTTGCAGTATAGCATCCCGATTGATGCAACTATATGGATAGATTAGCTTATCCATGGTAAATGAGCCCCAACCGAGTTCTGGTTGCCACAACCAGATCACATGCAACTACAGCGATGTAATTGATACACCAAAGTATATAAGTCATATCAACCATACTACACTGAGAGAAAAATTTATGATATTTGTGACTATAATTAAATTGTAAATAATTATGGTTAGGTGCACCATTTTTATAGTTATTACTGCTATAATGTTAGTAATAATAATAAAAAAATAGTTACAAATACCACAATTTAACTATAATTATTATAGTTAAAAAAGGTTCCAACTATAATGATTAATAATAATTAACTATAATAATTATAGTTAAATTATGGTGTTTGTAACTATTTGTTTGTTATTATTACTAACATTATGGCAGTAATAACTATAAAAATGGTGCACCTAACCATAATTATTTACAATTTAATTATAGTCATGAATATCATCAATTTTTCTTTCAGTGTACCATACAAAGATAACTAGGGTGATGCAGCAATGTTGTTTATAACTAAATATTTTTGGTTATGTGCACCATATCTTTTTTTTCGTGTAGTGTTATCAATTTTTTAATAATAATAATAAAACATTTATGTGTAAAATAATTTGAACACGACGCAGAACAATATGAAATTTTTTAAAATGTAACAGCAATAGCGTGATACAAATATCAGGAAATTAATGAAACGTATCTCTGTATAGTGTGTCTGTGTTTAAAATTAAACGTCGACATGCATGATTCCCAATATGAATCGATTGGACGTACCGTCGAAATTCTGTGGGTGTTTTGCAGTCCGAGTTGGCCGCGTACGTCCCAAATGACGACCGGTCTAATAATGGCCTTTCAATTGCGCTCGCGAGCGCAGACGCAGATTTTCTCGCGTTATTTGAGTTCGCGGCGCGTAACGGAGAAATTTCGGTGTTCAACTTGCCTGCTTCGCACGCCCCATTGTGTTACGGTTAATAGCTCGCGGCTTTATGAACACCCATGCCACAATCGCGTCACCAACACACGAACCGGTGGACATTAGCGCACTCGCGCGTTTACTCAATACAGGGTGCTCCAATAGAAACCTGTCATATCCGTCGGCGACGTTTTAAAAAGAGAAATCGAGAAGAAACGAAAGAAATCGAAAATCACACGCAAATCTATCTATCGACTCTTTCCTCGTTTATATCCTGTCGTCGTTAATTAATAAGAGCGACGTCAATTCGTCTTTTATTTTTTCTTCTCGCTTTTTAAAAATACGTTATAGATGTATTATCTCTCGTATTAATTTGTATACTTTGTACATCGCACTTTGTGCATTATGTGCGGTATTTTCGCCGAGTTGCGGTGCGTCACGCACCGTAATTTTACATTAGCGCTCCGAGCAGTCTCCGCGAGCTGCGGAGCGGACGACCGGACCCTCGCGAAAATCTGTCCCGGAACCACCCGGTACGTGCATTTTAGCCGCGTGCATCTCGCCCGCAGATTAGGACGAGAGCCCGCGTTTATGCGGCACGGAATCCCACGCTTTCTCGAAGTTGTCAAGCGCGGATGCATAATTCCGCAGCTTGGTACGGGAAAGCGGCGGTAAATACACGAATTCTGCGGAATCCCGGCGCAATTCCTCATTCGCGTCCCTGCTCCCCGCCTCCCTTTTCCTCCCACTCGCCCTCATCCCCCTCGTGTCCGAGATCCGGGAGGAGAGAAAGTCCATCATGCTCGCGCGGACTCGTTATCGGTAATCTGTTATTACACCGCGAGTGGCAGTTTTGCTTGGGCTCCCCGTCGAAGTTGCACGAGATGCACGTTTTCGATCTCTTGCGTGTAATTTAACTTGCTCTTCACAGTAGTAACCCTCCATTACGCTAGATACGCGAGCCGTGGTAAAATTTGCAACGAGCATAAATCGTATTAAACCAGACATTTCCTTTCTCCCTCTCTGTGTACGTGAAAAAACAATTTTTTATTTCATATTATATTCCACATTATTTACTTATTTACATTATATGTTTGTTACTTTGCGTTTTAGCGTTTTGTTTTTTATGTTTTAGATATTAATGATTTAAATTTTTTTACATTGAAAATGGTTTAATGTGAGACCGAAACGTCTGTTTTATCTCTATTTTTACTTATTATCAATAAATCAACACGACACTTACACCCTGTCACGGCTCTAAGCCCGATTTTTTATTAGTGATTTTATAATCATTTGAGCCTTTCTATACTTTACTTATTTACATTGTTTCGTATAATAGATTTTATTTACTTATTTATTTTATAATAAATATTTTATACATATATTTTATATTATTATTATGTAACATTACATTCAATTATCTAATTATTCGTGCGATTTAATTTTTCAATAATATATGTTCTGTTGCGACAGATGTAAACAGGAAAAATTTATAACGAATATATAAACTATAGTAAAATAAAATATTATTATTAAATACATTGGGAAAATTACGTTCGTGAAGAATATAACAGTACGACACACTTACGCGCTCAATTCTCGTGTTACGGCCTGAAGAAGTTGTTGAAGCGATGAACCTTGAAGTCATTCAACGCAGATCGATGCACCGAAGACTATCCTTATAGTTTAAACATGACGGAGTATGTTGTACCTGACCTGCAAGCTATAATATATTAATTTGCCATGTAAAGGCGACTTGTGAGTAGAAACAGTCGCGATTAAACGTAAATACGGAATCGTGGGAGAACAGCAGACTAATGCAGGCGAGCGATTAAAAAGCTGAAGTGAAGCGAGTGAGCTCAGAAAAAACTATAACCGACAACAAATAAAGAACAGTCATAAGTTCTATTTATTTAACATTATCTGGCGGTCTCACGACGCTCCTCTGTACGAAAAGGTATATGCTGCTTGCTCTTGAAAATGTATGTGCGAGCAGACGAGCGGCCGTTTCGTAAATTTCCAGCCGCAACTTCGGCGGCCGAGGAGGGTACGGACGTCGTGTTTATGCGCCATACTTATTGAAGTTCGCGGCGAAGTTCGGTACGACGAGTGGTGCTCAGAAAACCCAGGAGAAAGAGAGAGAGAGAGAGAAAGACGGAGAAAGTCGCCGCGGGACGGCAGGTGGGGAAAGGTGGCGGGGGGGAGGGGTAGGGGGCGAAAAACGCAATAACGACTCTCTGCGAGGAACTCGCTGGGAATGGTAATATCGAGAGTTGTAAATCGCTAGCGAGCGAGCGAGTTAGTTCGTTACATCGGTCTGTTTGTTGCCGCGCGCTCGATTAATCATTCCGCAGATTCCCAGAAATAAATAACGGAAGTTGGGGGTACCGCCGCGCCGCCGCCGGTGCGTTGAAATATGGCGGCGTTTTGCGCTCCCTCCTCTCTCCCTTCTGCCCCCCCCGGCTTGCGCAACGCTTTTCGCTGCTCGCGAGATTTTATCGTGACAACAAAACGCGAACGTCGTCTATGTAAATTTATGCGATTTAAGTAACGCAAAGGCAAAGTCCGATTTAACGTTCATTCGAAGATCATTCGGATGCCACACAGAAAAAAAGTCTTCAATCAAGACAAATATATTTAAATTATAAATTAAAAAATAACACTATCATTGTTTCATATATAAGCAAGAAAATATTATTTTCTAAGAAGAATATTTATATTCTTGCATTTCAAGAATATTATAAATTAATTTGAATATATATTGTAATTGTTACATAAAGAATACAATAATAAGATTAAACTGTATTATCTTTATAATATGAATATTCTTGGTTTGAAAGTATTGTTATTCTCTATCCAATATTTTTTGCTTTCCATTAATAAAAATTATTTTTGAATAATAAGACTATAATTTTCTTTATTGAATTATATAAAATGTTTTGATGCAAGTAATATTTCTTCGTTTAACGCTATAAAATCTCATTTTAAGATTTACATGTCAAAAATAAAGATATTTTTGAAATAAGAATGTTATTTTTTTCTGTGTGCGCATTCGCTCATCGCCGTCCTCCGATTGATCTACTTAGGTACTCCATTTTTGACATTCATTTAAATAATGAAGAATTAAATTTGCAAAACAGAAGGATTTAACACAAAATTTGTTTCGTGTAAGATTAACAGATTGATTATATTAATAACATTAATCTCTTTGAGGCTGTTGAAATATGTATTGAATGAAAATTTATATCGTGGTATTATTCTATAAAATTATATTATCAATTTATAACATGTTATTATATTTATAAATCTTTAGATCTTGATGAGAAATCGAGATGATTTCTCCTCGTATTATCTAATTATGATTTTTTACTCCAAGAGATTTAAAAACTATTTATTTATTGTTATCATTATAATACTTTAATACTTCTGAAAAAATTATGGCATGCAATCTTATCATTCTTTTATCACTTATCTGCCTCTTATCTATCTCTTGCCACTTATCGCTCTCTTTATCTCGTTATTCAGGGAATTTAAATATTACTTAATGATTATACGCGCGTACACGATACCCGTTGTTCTTGCGAGCCTCGCCGGTCGCGTCTTCAAACACTTCGACCGCTCTCGCCATTGTTCGAGCGGGCTCGGTCGAAAAAAGGGTTGCTGCGGGCCGCGTCCGGCATTGTCGGTGGTCGAGATCCTCGAGGAAGCGGCGTTCTTGCAGCGATATAAAAGTGCGAGCGAGCGCAACAATAAAGGCGAAACGATCCTCCCGCGGTTTAAAACGCTGTTCGCGGTTCGCCTCGCCTCGCCTCGACTTCGCCTCATCTCAACTCGCCTGGGCTCGCCAGGCCAAGCCAGACGAAGCCAAGCCAAGCCAAGCCATGCCGAGTCGAGCCGAGTCGCGGTGGTCTCGCTTTAATCTCGCGTGACACGGCCGAGGTGAATGGACCCGGACATCCAAGGACTCAAAGATTTCCGAATGCGAGCGGCGGAGAGAGAGAGAGAGAGAGAGAGAGAGAGAGAGAGAGAGAGAGAGAAGGAAAGAGACCCTGACGCACACATGTTTGAACGCTTCATCGCACACCGCGAAATTTGCTGAAATTGTATGTAAAAACGGAAAAATATTCTGTCCTCTTGTGAGCGAATATTTTGCGTTTTTCCACTCGTTGAAGGATTATTTGGTTTGAATACATTGACATGAAATTTAAATTTGGAAGGCCTCGTGAAAGAGGGATTGATGCCTTGTTAATCCTCAAATTCAAACATCCAAAAAATGTTTAATTAATACTTGATTGGAGATATATGAGCTCTGGCTTAACTTATCAGTTTTGGTTGTTTTTTTATTATTTTTTGGAAAGCAATTTTATTAATTGATAATCTATGAAGATAAATTCATATTTATTAATCGACGAGTACAAAAGAATAATATTTCAATTTTGAGGATTAACTTGTTAACTACTATAATTATAATGCAAAGAAATTTAATATAAAACTATAATTATTTTTATTTCTTTCTCGAAGAATTGAATTGAAACTCAAAGTTTGAAAATTAAAAAAAGTTTGAAGGAAAATTATTTATATTACACAGTAAAGTATAAATAACATACTTATATATGACGAAATCTTTGTTTTAAAATTGAGTTAGAAGATTTTTAATATTTTGCAAAGTATTCACTTTTCAATATTCACTTCGAGTGTATTTGAGTATTCCTCAAGTATTCACTTGCTACATATTTTTATACTCTAAAATATATATGTACATATACATATATATTTAGATTTTTGTATAAAATATACTTCCCGTTAAGAGAAAAAAGAAAAAAACCGTACAATTGCGCTTTGCACGTACATTGTCCCACCTGCGGAGGAAGTAACGTTGTAGGAAGTTACGCATCATTAAGCCGCCCAAGTTTTTTTCCATTGCCCGCCGTAAAAAGAGATATGACCCATTATTTGAATATCATGACTCACCTCGTAGTATAGTTATATAGAGAGTAACTTATATATACACGTGGAGAAGAACAAAGACGGCTATCCACGATATGAGACGGATAATACGGCTGAGCTTATGAGGGTACGGTGTTACGGCCTGGATAAGATAGTTTATGAAAAAAAGTATAGTCGTTAGAGCCGATGAGATCCGACTTGCGCCATTCTATCCCCGAGAGGGGGTCTGGAATTCTCGCGTAATGAAGTCACGAAGAAAAATTGCGCGGTCGCCGCGAAGGTTGCTTACGCAAGCGTATCTATCGGGAATGATTCTTGAAAATCATTATACATATATACATGCGAGAGTATGGAAGGTCGGCAGTGTGCGAGACGGAAGTCCATAATCGCCACTCGGTATGCGGGAGATTCTTTTTTCGCTATCGCGATATTACGTTGCGCATTTCGAGTGTACGGTGTAATTATTGTCGCTAATTATCTCATACTTAATTTTTACGTAACGTTCCTCAAAGTTCGCCCGGAGACCGACCGGGAAAAGATAAACGCGCGAGTATTTCTCTTCCATTGTCGTTATCTCGGTGAGCGCGAAGACGTTCCAGGGCTTCGTTCCTTCGGTGCTTCGTACATCACGCCGCAACGTCGTATTATCCGCAACGTCTAAAGTTTGATTACACGGCGGCGGCCTTCGTTCGCGCTCCGCGCTCATCCGGGGTGGTCGGAACTTTCTCGGAGGGGTCGCCGGTCGTCTCTTTGCGGGGTGAGGAGTCGCTCGCTGTTTGATAACGGGGCGCCCCGCGGTCGATGATATCGCATTATCACTAGGGATCCTCTAGTAAAGGATCGGACAATCCGCCGGATACGCCACCATTTGAAGATCAGAAGTAACTGCTGCGCGATTGTAACAATCGTGGAAATGCAAAAGGCGGTTAGTTTAGTTAGAAAAAATTTTTTGTCTCCACTCGGCGACGCTTCTGATGCAACTAAAGACTTTTCTCTACGATTACACACAGTTGGAAAATTTGTGTTAAATTTAACACATTTCACGTGTCTTAAACGGTCCACCCAAATTTTTGTGTAATACAAGATGAATATGTGTTAGAAAGTAACACAAATATTATGTGAAAATTAACATAAAAAATGTAACACTTTGACATAATTTGGAAACAAATTGTGGAAGCATATTTCTTCAGTAAAATTAATACATTTATAATAAATTAAATTAACACGTACATTTTATTCATTTATCTTAAAATTTATGTTTTAAAACTACATTATTTTTATGTTATCTATTCACTTACTCATAAATTGTGTTATTTTAGCACTAAGAAATGCTGAATATCAATTTAACACAAAGTATTCAAATAACATAATCACATTATGTTAAATAAACACTCGGGTATGTTAAAAATTCAACATAACAATTTTAACAAGGACTGGTTTTAAGGCTAATCTACAATGTGCTCTTTGCTTCCTGTTTCTTGCTCTTTGCCTTTCCACGCATTGTTTTACCGACAATCGTGTTTCTTGTCAGTGTTTCTTGTCTCTTCCGAAGTTTGTCAACTTTTATCTTGGATGACAGAAGGAACAAACATCGCATTACGCGACATAACCAAAAATTGACAAAATGCAAAAAGCAAGAAACAGGAAGCAAAGAGCACATTGTAGATTAGCCTTTAACACAAGTACAAAATGTTTTTTACTGTGCACATTGAAAATGTCAAAGCTGTCAAAAGCTTAGCGCACCCTTTTCGAAGCACGGAAGTGTCCCTCGACCAATCCGCAGCCTGTTAACGCATTGTCCGATCCCTTATTAGAGGATCCCTACACTGGACGCGACACGTCGTCATCGTGCCATCGTACATACCACCCGCGCGAATCCGCGCGGCTCGCGCGAGGCACGTGAAGCGCGGCACGCGCGAATCGCGCGTTTCGTGACTGAGTCGCGTGTGTTGTGGTCCCGCTAATAAAAGCTCCTCCACGACGTGCTGTTGGCGTTGCGTAAATATATCGTTAGCCCAGATTGATAGACCGGTCACGAGCAGCACGGGGCGTCGAAGTTAAATGTGGGTCTCACGAAATAAATTTCAGAAATTCTGCAGACGCTTTTTATTATACGCTTCCGGCCAAAAGTTGGAGACCATTAATTGAAAATATCTACTGACATAATCTCTACTAGAGAATCTAAATCTCTACTATATGAAATGAAATCAAACCTATACATTATAATTCAACATATTTTTATTAGTTATTATTCATTATTTTACAATGAAATGAAAAATAATATAAAATGTTTAAAAGTTCTACAAAAAATATTTTTTATAAAATCAAAAGCACTAAAAAGTATATTCTTTTTTCGTCAAAGTAACCATCTTTACATTTAATCACTTTTTTAACTAATCTAGCTACAAGTTTATCATAAGTAAAGTTAAATTTATTAGTTTATTGCATAGATTATAACTTAAGTTCATATTTGTAGAAAAAGAGCTAAATTAAGAAAAATATTAAGTAAGACATGAATCGGACTTTTAAGTAGTGCGATTAATTAAGTAGTGTCACTGAAATTTTCTTAAATTTTATGTATTGTCAAACTTTTGGCTGACAAAATGTATATTACTATTATTTGTAATACAATATTAATAATAGGTAGATACAATATTAATAATAGGTACACGGAAAAAACAATAAGGTTGCCACAACCACAATAATAGTAACATTTGGTACAGCCACGTCCTGTGGTTGTCACATTCACATTGATGTGAAGGCAACTATATGCATTTGGTACAGCAAACATAGTGAATGTTGAGACAAACATAGTGAATGTTGAGACAAACATATATAGATGCACTACACAAAACAATGTGAATGTGACAACTACAGGACGTGGCTGTATCAAATGTTACTATTATTGTGGTTGTGGCAACCTTATTGTTTTTTCCGTGTATTATTAATGTAGTAAAGTTAAAGTTGTATGGAATTTTACATAATTGTCATTTAATATATCATATTAAATGATGCTAACTGCTATTTTATTTCATTAATATTGATATAATTGTATATAATGTATCATATTAAAGTGGTGAAGTTACAATTCTGGTAATTCAATATTACGTTACCGCAACACGTGTATTGATGCAAAAATGCGCGATTATTAATCCCTCTCCCCCCGGTGTCCCCTCGCCGTTCGCGTCGCGGTGTTTACGAAAGTCTCGCTCGCGAAATACACTTCGCAGCGAGTCTGTCGTCAACATTTCCCATTACGCTTACGAATGCTTCGGCGCGACTCGAAGGTATGCATGACGGCGTCACGTACCGGCGGCGTTGTCTCCCCCGGTAATCGAAGACGCCGCGTATCGGGCCGCTTTGACGATTTCGCTGAATGAGGTACGCGTTCCCCGTACACTGGGAGACAATGCCTCGGCGCGAATTTACGATTCCGCGAGCGGCGTGGGTGAAGCGCGCGACAGGTGCATAACCCTCTCCCACGCATGCCATTCCGAGAGTCAGCCCCCCCTCCCCCTGTTCTCGCATGAGAATGATCGGGGGATCAATGATCTCCATCCGTGCGCACACAAAGCCGTTTCCGATGATTCCCCCTCCCACACTGAGAGATAATGCTCAATTTATATGTAAATCTCACTTCGCCAAACTGTCGCTCGAAATGATTCGCGTCTAAGAAAGAGCTTGTCGTTTTTGAGGAACTTCCGAGTTCAAAGCTCAAAGGTGTCAAAGAAAAAGGGGATTATGTGCATGAAAACCGTAAAAAAATTCTAGAATAAGGATTGAAAATGCGATTTCGAAACTCGTAGAATTCGAGTATCTTAACACATTCGCAACCGTTGACGTAATTTTACGGTATGTTATATTTATAGGGACGCAGATGATTTTTTTTTATGATTACAGCAGTTATCTAACAATAAATTGATTTCAAGTTCCTCAAAATGAGCGTTTGAACAAAGTTAAAAATAATTTCATGTTATATTTAATTTCGCAGAGGCGCGACTACATTATTATTGTTCATCCGGACGAGGCCCCTAGACATAATGTTAAAGTATTTCATTATTTTTAAAAAATAGGTCCTATATTGAATTTTAAAAGTTAATTTTAAATATAATGAATTTTAAAAGTTTTATGAATTTTAATATTCCCATATTTATATAAATTTTAAATTTTGGATTGTAACGTTTTTTTAAAATTTTAAACAAATGGTTATAAACATGATATTATGAAGCAATTTTTGTCATTTTCATTTTAATGCCAGAACTTTGCGGCGCCCACAGCTACAGATTTTTGTAAATTGCGCGCGGCATCCAGCTTTAGGTCCCCCGCGAAAATCGCCAGCTGCGAATGTGTTAAGATTCGAGTTTAGGACAAAAAGGCCGCAAATGAAGGCTGTTATTTCAAGAGTTTAACCGTTTTCAAAGATCCACAATATTCTTGAAAGTCAAGAAGCGTGGAATCCTAAAATTCGAGAATGTTTAAGTGTTCAAGTGAAAAGCTTCAGGGCGCGAGTTTTGCAACTCTACAAAAAGAGTTGCAAAAATCGAAAGGACCCAAGGACCTTGGGATTCCGGGAATGGCAAAATTTTGAAGTCCCGCTTTCCGCGAATCGGGGCCTTAAATCCCCGATGTGTAAAAGCGCGGGGGATTAGGATCCCTAAATATATACGTAAGTAATACGAGGAAGAAGCACGGCAATGGCTCAGTCGGAACATTCGGCGAAGTTCGATGGAGGATTCTCACGATCCTGGTGCCTCGCAGTCACGGGAGGCCCCGCAAAAGAAATGGAAGCGAACCGGCGGGCAGACTCTTTGGGCCCGTCGAGCTTGCCTCTCCTCCTTTGCTCGTTCTCTTCTTTTTAATCACCCTCTCCTCTCCCACGAGACTGCGGCTCCACTTACCGGACCCGGCGTGGTGCATTGTGTCCGATCCTGAAAATAAGAAATTGAAAGTTATGTAACGCGTTCGACATTGTCACGGATATAATACTCGCGATTTAAATAGCGAACCTTTGTCTTATTGCAGCATTTGCAGCGAATAATAATTGCGTCACGCTGAAATAAATATTGCGTTAACGCAAAATAATGAGTACAGCGGTGCAGCGCGGTGTTTATTATAATGTAATAAATATTAATTAAATGACATATTTTATAATAAACGTTACATTACAATAAAATAATGACGTAATAATGGACCAGCAAAATGTGTTAATGCAATTTTTCATCAGGCACATCAAAGTACTCTAAATTGTTTTTCGTCAGACGCAGATAATCGAAATTAATTTTCGTTAAGTTTAAGAATACAAAAAGAGTCCTCATTTTTCTTTATTCTTTTCCATTCATTTTCATAAGCGTGAAATTTAGCTGATCGGGACAATCCTTTCTCCGGCGATTCTTATCCGGCCGTGTTAACGCAAGCACGACGTTTCCTTTGTACGGCTCTTTTAACGCAGTTTGTGCCGCAAAGAAAAAAAATGGGATACACTTCGTAGAACAATAAACTAAGCCACGAGAGAGCCGCGTTCATAATTTTTCAATGCATCGCCGGTCTCGCCGTGGCTTCGTTCTCACGGGGAGCCACGGGTGTACACACGGGGTGACTCGATAAAACCGGTAGTCTCGAAAGAACCTCTTAATTTATTCGCCTTTGGCTTTTAGACCCCCGTCTTTATCTGGAGAGCACTCTGCCGCGCTTGCATTATGATCATACATTTACGTCCTTAGGATGTTAAATGGACTCTCACGTACTCTCTCACTCGTGACGTTAAATTGCCATCCTCCTTTATGCCGCGGTATTGTTGAATTTACTGCAGTTGCACGTTTTTAATTTAGGACTCGACATTAGAACTTCGCGATGTATACTTGAATTTTAGAATCTCGGGATTTCGGAGCGTTTACATAGCTTTACGTTTTAGAAACTTTGAATCTTAGAATACGCTGCGACTCGCTGTATTGTATACCGCAGGATAGAGTTTTAACCGCACTCCTCTCGGGAACGTTGTATTTTACGATTATTAAGTTTCTAGGATCCTTGAATTTGTGCACCCTATATATTCCGAAGGCAGATTTACTTGCGGCTAGAAGGAGAGGAAGCGGAGACGACGTGGGGAAATAAGTACCTTGGCTTCCCAAACCAGAATTATCTTTCGGAATTTCTTGGAGATGAAACGAGAGAACTCGGAATTGAAGTTTCGACAAACTTGATTCCTGCTATTAATAAGGCAAACTCTCCAAAAAAAATAATTAATGAGCAACGATGCATCAACATTAAAATTAGACGCTAAAGTTACAATAAAGACAAAATGTTATGATTAAAATAGCCATCGCACCGAATAAATATCAAAATTAAGATAAAAATAAATAAAACTTAAAAATGAATTTTGGAATTACGTAATAATACAAAATTAAAAATGAATTATGGAATTACGTGATAATTGTAATTATTACACGTATCCTAAATTATAATTTTATTGTTATCTGTAAATTTTTTATACTTTATTATTATTGTTGGCTGTATATTGCATTGAAGCTAACAAGGACTTACTTTTTTGGACTTGGTCCGTTGGTCCGAAAATCTTTTCTCATTACGGCACGAAGTTACCGCAAAGTAGAACCCGGTCCAACGGTACTATCCTTGCGATCTCTGTTTGCGCGAATCCTTTGTTCCGTAAAACCTCCCGGTGCCATATATGTATATGCTTAAGTTCGAGAAGTTGTCGGCACGTATTCCCATCGGTTGGTCTTTGGTCAAAGGTTAACGTGGCGACGCACAAGGTGGTCCAGCAACGTCGTGCACTCGCTCGTGCAGCATCCGTCACGATTTTAACCTCCGTTGCGTTCCTTCAAGGTCGCCTCTGAAGAATCCGAAGGCGAGCATGAGGTCGGGAGAACACTTTGGATCGAGTCATTCGTGAAACGTTATTTGTAAGAAATGTGCACATTACTTCAACCAGAAAATCGCCAAAATTAGCATTTGAATAGTAAAATGTTGGCTCTCGAACTTGAAGATAATTTATTTCTTGTTTACGTGACCATTACTAAAAGTTTACATTGGAAGTTTTTAAAATATAATTTATATAATATAAATAAACGCTAAAAAAATTAAGATTGTGTAAAAGACACAAATCTATATATTGTTTGAAAAAGTTTTTATAATATTATTTTTATTGAAAAATATATGGGCCTAGCCTCTATCAGCCTGTCGAGTTCAAGACATATATTTGAGAAATTTTGGAAAGATATTTAAAAAAATACACGTTAAAAGATTTAATCAGATAAATTTTTTTGTTTAAATTGAATATATTAAATAAAATATCATTTTTCTCATATATTACATTAAAGCTACTTATGATTAAACATGTATAAAGCCTTTTATTATTGATTGCAATTAAAATAGCCATTGAGAATAGTAATAACGAGCCAACGATAAGCTTCAAACCGATTTCAAATCTAAATTACATGAATTAAAAGAAGTTCACCAAAAATCTGTGGCTGCTTTCAAACCCATGGTTTCTTATTTCGATAATTGCCTGACCACGAATCCTTCGCCCCTTGATCCTTAAATCGATCAAAGAAACAAGCCAAGAGTCAGGACTTTGTAATATAACGATCACGCTTGATTGCCTCGAAAAGTCATTGAAATTAGCCCACGAGCGAGGAACAAAGAGCGGAGACGGACAAGAAAATGCAGAACAGAGACAGCGGATAAGGATGCAGGGCGATCCTCTCGTAGACTGCCTTCCCCTGGAGCCGCGACGTCTCATCTTCGAGAAATCCCGAAAGATAATTCGGGCCTGCGGGGTCCGAAGGTGCTTATTTCCTCCCTTTCCTCGCCGTGCTCGTCTTCGTATTCTGCTCCTGCGGACTGCACGCTAACGCTGCTCCAAAAGAAACAGCCACTTCGCCTCTTTCCCGCGCAGGTATTTACTCGAGAGGCGGTATCGATGGCCGTGCCGAGGGTGCAAATGTTGCGGGAATACGAATGGCTATCGACGCACACACGCGACATTCCGGAACTGCCTTCCATAGATAATCGATATGGAAATATCCGAAATGTGCATGAAATTCCGTAGACAATTGATGCTGGAATAACCGGGAAATTCACAAAAAGAATCATATAAATTTTTTTTCTAACAATCCCGAAAATTAAATTCCAAAACAGTTTATATCCGCAGAACGGAAATATTTATACTGCAGTAATAGTAAAAAAAATATTATAAAAAATACACCGCAAAATAAGTATCTTTTTCAAAATTCTCTACATTCTTTATCTCTCAATGACAGTAATTAAAATTTTACAACAATAATGATATAGCGACGCTCTTCGGTAACCCTTTAACAATCTTTAACAACTTGAAGATTCTGTTTTTCGGAGGAAACACGTTTCTCAAATTCTCTGCCTCTTGCTTGTCTCGGAGCATTTGCACTATTTACGGGATGATTAAATAGGAAAATAGATCGCCGCTCTCTTGCACCAGCTTGCAAACGCGAGACACTTGCGTAGCGCAGACCGGATGAACGTTGAACGTTCTATAATCAGGTGTTACTGCAAATTCGAGTCCTTGTAGGATGAAACGTTTGCTCGGGATTGCCCCGGGGGATGGAGATAATAATTTATTTCTAATTTAAAAGCAGCCCGCACACTCGTTCGCTCGCTCGCTCGCTCGCTCGCTCGCCAGATAGATATGAGAAATTCTCATTTCACGGAGGATGCCTTATAAAATGCGATCCTCTGACGTGGCCCCGACGAAGAGCGGCCATTAAGATACGAGGGCGAACTATTATCTAAATTGCTGTTACGGTTTGTTAAAAAGTCCGCCTCGCACGGCGACTCGCTAAAAGTATAATCGCGCAGATGCAGCTGCACGCTTCGTAGATAAGTAAAGGGTGCGCAAAAAAAGGAAACGCGCCCGTTAAAGCCAAATAAAAAGACTTTAGGATTTTAGCGAAAATTTGTGTAAAAGTTGTCTCTTATCCGAACGATCTGTTGCCCGATCTGCTAAAAGCGAGACCAAGCAATAATCGGACATTTGGATGCAGCTGCACGTAGATAAATAACACGTACCCAAAGGAATCAAAATAATATGCTAGCCATTATTAGATTTAATTAATTTATTATATATATATATATATAATTCAATTATTGTATATATTAATTTATTAATTTATATTTTTTACAACAGATTTAGGCAGATCTATTAATTTTATAAATTACGTGCGTTTTATATAACAGCGAGTCTATAAGTTGACGTCACTCCGATATTTTTGTTTTATAATTTGACACTGAGGATGGCCTAATATAGGTCGAATCGTCTTTATATTATTTTTACATAACACTACAAAACAATTAGCATTAAAATCCAGCTTGGCTCATAGCCTCTTATCATTTTATACTTTTTAATTTATTTATATATATTATTTATATATATTAATTTATTATTAAATATCAATGATAGTAAGGCTCTCAGATATAAAATCAAAAACGATATAATAAAAGCCAATGTGAGCCAACGCCGTTGTCAAGGCGAAACAGATCATTTATTTATTAAATGTACAATAAAAATACATAATACAAAGTAAACGTTTCGACTCCAATTTGAGTCCTCTTCAGTACCAAATTACAATAAAATGAATGAAAATTATAATAAGATGAATGAATTCGCGTTAATTCCACCAAAAGAACCAATTAGTAAGTAGAACAAGAAGTAATAGATAAATGAATTAAATGAATTGACCAAACTATGAAAAATTTTGAAAAGGAAATTAATATAAATTAATTTTTACAACCTTTAGTTGTAAAAATTAATTTGTATTAATTTCCTTTTCAAAATTTTTCATAGTTTGGTCAATTCATTTAATTCATTTATCTATTACTTCTTGTTCTACTTACTAATTGGTTCTTTTGGTGGAAGTAACGCGAATTCATTCATCTTATTATAATTTTCATTCATTTTATTGTAATTTGGTACTGAAGAGGACTCAAATTGGAGTCGAAACGTTTACTTTGTATTATGTATTTTTATTGTACATTTAATAAATAAATGATTTGTTTCGCCTCGACAACAGCGTTGGCTCACATTGGCTTTTATTATATCGTTTTTGATTTAATTTATTATATATATATATTTTTTAGACACAATTATATTAAATTCATATGTATCTTTTAATTTTGTATATACCTTTTTCTCTGAAAGAATGCAGAAAGTTGGCCAATACGCGTTTCAATCAATCTCTTCTCGACTCTCTTTCTCTCTTGATTTTTGATCCATGGAGAAGGATCCATGATGATCAATGTATCAATTCGAAGAAAAGTTCAAGTTGTTTCTCTGTCTTTTGAATAAATGCTCATTGTTGATGACGCTGCAAATTGATAATGGCCGAAATACAAGGACTGAGTGACGCGGCAATTAACTCGAAGGAGTTCAGTTCTTCGTCTCTTTCTTTTTCGGCAACCCCGAAAACTCACCCCGGCGCATCCTGCGTCCTTAATCACTCCGAATCCATTAAACTCCTTTCCGCGAAGGAGACGAAATAAAAATAGCGTGGAGCAACGTAAAGCGAGCACTTGAAAGTGGCGACGCTGTAATTTCAGGATCCTATGGCACCGGGGTCGTCCTCAGGATCTCGTGATGCCGGAGTCGGTCCTTCACTTCAACCATTTACTTCCTAGTAGTTCTGCTTTTTTTTTAACTGCGCTCTCTACACTTGTTTTTATTCGCTTTTCTATCTCGAATGCGCGAGTGCGTTTCTGTTTCATTTCAAGCGCGGAATGCCTGAAAAAGCGGACCTAATAAAATATGGAGCTGCACAGTAGGGTTTTCAGACATTTCGATTATGACGACGCGCATAGCGCACCGGAATAATTTAAACCCTGTCGAAAGAGAGAAGCGCTCTTTTCAAACAGAAAGGCTGTCATTAAAAATCTGCATTGAAAATACTTTTTATTAAAATCCAAGGGACTTTCATCTAAATCCAAGGAATTCTCTTTGTCACGACTAGTAATAATAACAAAAAATTTATTTCGTTTTTAATTTATCATTTCGCTACTCGTGTGTATCATACAAATAATTTCATTACGCGATTTAAATTATCATTCCGTTACAGCATCTACTGTGTAACGTTATTATATGATTTATTATACAATTTCATCGTGACATTTCGCATGATTTACCGTACCGTTTGCCTCACCGTATTTGTCGGTATTATTTTGCTGAATAGAACGCGTTTCTCTTCGCCGAGATTAAAGAATCCCTCTCATTATGTTGCAGGTGAGTATCTTGCATACTGCGGCTATCACAGCTTTTTTTAAGGAAAGCTCGCGAGCTTCGCATACGGTAAGTTTCTCCATTTCGTCCCGGCGTGGATTATAGTTTTAATTTCTGTCGACGGCGTATTATACCGTCTTTTCCTGAAGACAGGTGCGCGCCGCTAATAGAATTTGTGTTCGCGATGACTTTCCCGGAAGTGATTTCCTCGTTGGAAAAAATTGCGTCCTGCAAGTACTAATGCATCACGTTAATTAAGTCATTTGTTAATAAATTAAACAGAAAATGTTAACAATACCGTGCATTGTAAGTACGTCAATCGTGCACGCGTGTTTTTAACGATTTGCGATTAAATTTCTAAAGTCATTTTTGCAAATTAATAATTAATTATATCGGGTCTGATTACCCTTTACTCTTTACGCGTACATAATATATATTAATTTAGTTTAGTGGTATAATTATATTAGTTAACGAGAGAAATCTCGGAACGTAATATACTCGATCGATGAAACGAATTTAATTATGTTGCGAGACTTTATTAGTCATACAAGACGAGAAAATTAACGGGAAACGATAGTTTCGCACGGGTAAAATGAATAATATATAAATAGCGAGTATTCTGTCGATAAATATGAATATACATATATATATATATGTATATCGAGTCACCAGGTGGCAGCGGATACGAAATTTGCCTGCAACTCTCTAATAACGTTTCGAGTTTTATAAATTTGAATTTCCGCGTATGTAACCGCGAGGTAATTAATTAGCTGCTTCTGCCCGACATTTTACTTTTGACGTCGCGCGGAATTAAAAAGGGCCGCCGGGGGAAATGTTTGAATTACCGATAAAACGCGGCCGCATATAATTAATAGCGTGTAACGAAGCGTCGCGCGCGCAAAAATGAAACGCGCAGCATAGGGAATTTATAAATATCATCACAGAATTTACAATTTTCCAGCGCGTTTTCATGAAGAGCTCACGCAAAAATTGCGTAGTTTTGCTTTTAACCGAAATTTTATTTCGCCCTTCATTAATGAGCTATCCGCTCGGTTGAGAGCGCGCGCACGAAGCGTTAGCTCTTCAAATAATATCACACGCGACATTTAATTTATTTGAAATCTATAGCGCCCGCAACGCTGGTCGATTTCGAACACTCGATTAATATCTCGATTTCCGTCCATCTCTTTCACATAGAAGCGGTTACAAATTTCCGCACGTTATAAATGCCGTTGTAAAAGCTTCAAGGGAAGCCAACGGAGAGATGGCGATTCAGAAAATTTAAAACGTTGAAAATTCTCGGACAACTACGATTTAAGATACTTTCTTTAATGCTATTTAATTTCGGAACAATTTCAGGTTTTCAGATATGACAAGTAAGAGAGCCGGGAAGGTTCATTTAGATTAATACTAAGTGAAGATTTAAAAATTAATAGGTACAATTAATCTTCGAGATTGTCTTATCCATAATATATAAAATGGAATTCTAAATCTAATGTAATTATAAATTAATATTTAAGAGAGACAGATAGATAGCGTTTATTTGCATTCTAGGGCGAGCCCTCTAAGAACGTACAGGCATAGAGTAAAAAAATTAGAGAATGAATAAATGATATGGTATGTATCCCGACTGGAAATTGGCCCGACATATCATAAGGACCTGGCTGGGTATTCTTAAGGCATGCCTTACTAAGGTCAACCCGATTAGGTCCTTATTATTACTCAATCGGGCTAATCATAACACGGCCGAAAGCAAAGTTTAATCAAGTATTCTCATCAGGTCTTGATGAGGACTTCTGTATACATGCCTTATCGGAAAATTACAAATGCCAAATTTTATAGGGTTACATAAGCAGACCCCGATCAGGACATGTCATCTGGTTCTATCAGAAGTTTGGTACGGTTATGTAATTAGGTCCTGATCGAGATAATGTACACGTGCTTCATCGAATAAAAATTGAAGTGGAAGTAGAACGAAATGCACGAGACAAAAATAGAGTGATTGATAGACAAGGAACAAAGAAAATAAAAGAAATGAAAGTAATGAAAGTAATGACGTAAGAAAATAAAGACGTAAAGAAAAATCAAGAGAAATAGTGTAGCTATAAATGAATTAGTAACTTAATGGGAGACAAACCGGAGAGAGAGAGAGAGAGAGAAAGAGAGATTTCAAGGATCTGAATTCTCTGTGTCCAGTATCAAACACGGGGTATATAACCGCAATGACAATCGATTATTGAATATCAAATATCGAGATTATTGAATATTAAATATCAAGTGTATAATTGTAAAGTATTTTACCGTCGCGCGCATCTGTGTCATCGGGCGTATAATTTTATAATATCGACTCGTAGCAATTTCTATCGGACACGCGTCTCAATTTAATTGGAAAACGAGAAGGAAAATGAGAGGTATTGGGAAAGACGAAGACGCAGACGTGCGTAACACGTGCAAACACGCGAACGTATAGGTAGACATCGATGCCTGCCACCTACGGTCGCCGCCCACCGGAAACGGTGTATTCCATCATGGACATCCGGTGACTCTTTTTATAGACAGGTGCCTACCCTTTCCCTTTCGATTCCCGTGCGTGATTGTGGTACCAGGTGTTCCGAAGCCTCATCCATTTCGAAGAGCTCGTACGATGATTTTATTATCCAACCACGACGATTGTAATTTCGCGCAAATTAAAAGTGTGCTTTCCCCAGTCTTTAGATCTTAAGTATTCGATAATACTGCTATTTAAGGGGGTATTCTCGCTTTCAGTACCATTTTTATACCCTTTTTAGGAATTTTTTTTGGAAAAAATATAAAAGCTATGAAGTTGAAACTTGGTACATTTATTCTTTGATATTTAAATGTTCTTTATAAATTTTTTCAAATATTATAAAAGATTTTTTAGCAATTATTTGCAAATCTGTATAAGTAGGTATGTCAAAAAAATACCGGCTCAATACCATGATTTTTAAGGTGCAGAAATTATCGGAATCAAAAAATTTTTTAAAATTTATATAAGTGTAGTTCTCGTCCGACCTACAATCAAGTTAAAAAATTGATTTTTGCAAAAATGGCAGTTTTAAAAAAAATTTGATTTTTCTACTTTTTTCCGGATTCTTCCTTACCGGAAAAATCGAAAAGTTGAAATTTTTATTTGATTGTAGGTCGGACGAAAGAGAAAAATGTTGTGAATGTTTTCTAAAAATTTTGCTTTAATCGGATTAAAACTACACGAGTTATCAACAATTTTGAAAAATGTTGTTTAAAAAAACGCGTTTAAAATTTTCCAAACAGTTTACAGGTTAATAAAAATTTTGTCAAGTCTTTTACCTCTAATCTGCTATATTCTACAAGGTTCAAACTATTAAAAAGTGCCAAAAAAGAAAATATCGTTTTTAAAACCCATGTTTGAAAATACCCCCTTAAGAAGATTAGAGATCGGGAGGAGGGGGAGGAAATAAAATTAAAATACTTTCCAAATCTCCGACCCTCGAATCTGCAATTTCTGAAAATCGCCAATTCGCCGAATCGTTTGTTAAGTTTATCTGGGCCGCGGCATGTCCTAAAATAACGGCGTTTTATCTCCTCGTTACAGCGTGCTCATTATCGTCTCGCAATTTGCCGCGAATCTCGCGGCTCGGTGCGGCGCGTCGTGCCGCATCCCGTCCGTAAACTGCGTCCAAAAACGGCGCGCGGTACACCGCCCGTGGCGCAAACGCGAGCGGTCGCTCTTGCACGGTGCGCGGCTCGCGCTAATTAGATCGCGCGCGATGCCCTTTCGGAGTAATCGAATTTCCGAAAGTATTAGTCATGCAGCCGTGACTCGGCGCGGTAATTAGAACGCGGCCCCGCAAACCGCTCCGCGCAGCCCGTAAACGCGTTACCGCGCGTTTCGCGCCCGCCCGGTATAAGCGTTGCATAATGGCGCACATAATGCGGAAACGAGCGTAAATTTCGGTGGGCGGTCGTTACCGAGCGGTGACCTGACATTAATGCGAAAACGATCCAGGAATCGATCGATGGATTTCGGATTCGCGGTAACGTGAACGTAACGGAGATGCAAAATACATAAAAGAGTTGAGAGATGTACGTGTCGGCGTCTACATAAATAAAACAATCGCACTTTGAGAAATAAAAAGAATTATGAAATTATAATAATAATAACTTTATTGAGATGTAGTGATGATAAAAGAAATTACATAAAAAGGGAGGACAGATTAGAAGTTGCAGAAGGGTGCTATTTCATTTGTCGTACGGCAAAATTTTTAAACACGTTGATTGGCTGCTGGATAGAGAAATTCTCGAGTCTTTATCTCGTAGCCAATCAACACGCTTGAAAATTTTGTCGTACGACAAATGAAATACTAGCCTAATGCATCGCAAAAGGCGAGGTATCAGCAATAATGCTGTTTATAAACTCAAACCTAAACCTAAACCTAAAATAAAAACATGAAACCAAAAGTAAAGAAATAAAAAATATATAATATCAGTAACAGCTAATTAAATCTATAGTGATATAATATACAATGATATACAATTTACATACAATCGTTGTGCCTAAATAGGGACAGGCATTCTAATTCGGGACAATTCTGTTCTAACGCGTAAAATTTTGCTCCGTTGGATGTAAATTAATTCTAATTTCTGCATTACGCGTTCTCCATTTCTGCATAACCCCGTTTTCCATTAAAAAGTTTAAAACGTACAATCTTTTATCCAATCGCCCGTGGTTGCGACAGAAAGTGAAAAATTTGAAACACCCAAATACTGCAGTTAATTTTAGAAACGCTGCAAAAAAGTTCCTCGTTTGTCGGAGTGTATTGCTTTTTTAATATATGATAGCTCAGTATCTCCCGAACACCATTCCACTTCCACATAAAAAATGCAGGGAGAACATGTTATCCCTATTTAGGGCAATGTTGTCCCGAATTAGGTCATATTCGAGACCTCCACCTTGACGTAGTCTACGTGCTCTCAATCCAGCTATACTTATCGCTGAAAAATTATTTGGTGCCAAACTGTAGGTCTTGAATTATCGGTTCTAGAATCGGCACCGAATTTTCCTAAAAAATTTAGTTACAAAGTAATCGCTAAAAATATGCAAAAATCTGTTCCGAATATGGACATTTCACTGTGTATAAGAAGTGAGATAAGTAAGTATCTAACATATGTGAAAGAATACAGCTTCAAATAGCGGTGAGGAATATAGATCGTGTAATAATGTTAAATGTCATTTACGTTGTACATTGGGATTTTAATTGAACGAGTAAAACATATCGATCGATGAACTTTGAATTTACGGTAACGTAGTTGAGATATAAAATATATAAAAGAGGTATGTCGAGGTGTACATAATTAAACAATCGGATGTTGAGAAACAAAAAGACTAAGGGTCGATTGTTCCAACTTCTTGGTAAGTTTTACCCGACAGGTAGCATATCTTTGTCTCTTTTTTAGAACTTATCTGAAAAGAAACGTAGATATGTGTGTGTGCTACCTGTCAGGTAAAACTTACCAAGAAGTTGGAACAATCGGCCCTAAGAATTATGAACATAGATCGTAATGATGTCATTAGGATTTTAATTGAACGGATAAGACATATCGATCGATAGACCCCGGGTTTACAGAAGTTGATTTTATTCCTTTAAGGTAGTAAAAAAAGTAACGTATTTCATATTATAGAACACTCTTTATGTATTGTGACAGAAAATTTCATAATTTTTTGAATTTCCGAGTGGAGGATCTTCCCTCGCGAGATGTAAAATATATAAAAGAGATACGTCGGTATATGCAATTAAACAATCCAACTTTGAGAGATTAAGAATTATAACTACAGAAATCGTAATAATGTTAAATGTTATCTACGTTATACCTACATTGGGATTTTAATTGGACGGATAAGACATGTGACATCACATATATATGACAATAACATATACGGGATAATGAATTAATAATGTAAAATGAAATATCTCTTGAAGCGTGATAATGTTAATAAATGTTATTAAAATTGTATATTGGAATTTTAACTAGACGGTAAGACATATGACATCGCATATATTTAATATATGCAATAACACGGTATAATGAATTAATAATGTAAAATGAAGTATCTCTTGAATAGTACACATTCCCGTCGTTGCTCTATTAAACATCCGGTTACGTTGAATTTCTCGGGGCCGTTGGGTCGTGCAAAATCGAATATCGCGTCGGCGAATGATCTCTCCCGACTGGACCAATCGCCTGGGCGTTCTCCTCTCTCCGCGGTCACGAGATAATCAAGCCACGAGAAAGCAACGGGGCAAGTTATGAGCTTCCTTTGTTCCAACTCGCCGATCCACTCTCTTCTCTCGTTTCCACCCCCCTTTCCTCCCCCGTTCCCGTCGATCCCCACCTTTACCTCTTGCGGGCCCCATACCCTCTCACGTGGATCCTCTCGTTCTGGCTTTCTCACAGAGAAACGCGGGAGATCTCGTGAAGGATGCTGCGGAGAAGCATCCTGTTGCCGAGTTGACCGCGACTGGCTGTCGATAAGAGCGTCGATAAGAAGCGTCGTTTATAATAAGGGATGTAAATGGATCCCTACGGATGGGTTTTTTCGTAGGGCACCGTAAGGACGCCGCGGTTGGCCCAAGAACCTTATATCCTTCGAGAGCTCCTCCGTCGTGGCGCAACGTTAGGCCTAACCCGCCGCAATCTCGATCCATCTTACGGTATCTAAGATATGTACATATTTAGATATATCTGCGCGCGGTCGACAGACAACATTACGTATAGGGCGATCCTCCTCGAGACAGGGTTGGCCTCGTGATCTTGGAGAACCCTGCGGCAATCGCGCGGCATTATCGGTAACGAGCAAAAAATTTTACTCGAGAAGTGTATGATGAAAATATTTATATTGAAAGAGGTTGTGTATTTTTTGTAACGCACGCGGCTTTTACGTGGTACAAGATTAATATGAGAGTGGGAGCTATTCATATTGATATTCTACGATAAATAACTTTTTTATTTTATATTATATTAATATATGTATATTATATTAGTATTGCATATACAGTATATAAATTAGTAAATAAATCTCAGTAAATAAATATTTATTATATTTATTTATTATAACATTTGAATTTGGCGAACTTTTTAATTGAAAAATATTAATCCCATAATTTTCACTCAAGCGTATATATTAATTCATTATAAATTATAAATTTAGTTTATATTTTTTTATTTTAAGTCCTTAAAATAATTGTGGTTTACTATATATAAATTAATATAGCATATAACCGAATATGTTTAGTATAATAAGTAAAATAATTTAATAAGAAAATTTTAGAAATGTAAGATTCTTGTATTTAAATAGCAATGCATAAACATTATAAGAAATTAACAGAAAAGTAACAGAAAAGTAACGACTCGTTACTTTCTGAATAATTATAACTGTAACATGTTACTTTTCAGAGTCGCTAACTTGTAACGGTAACTAGTTATTTTTTCCAAAAAAAAAAAAACAAAACTGTAACTGTAAGTAATTACTTCTACAAAGTAACTTTCCCAATCCTGTTAAATAGTAGAAATTAAATTGTGGATAGTTTTAGAGTTAAAGATCTGCCTTGCAATCGATTTCGTCGATTTTGCGCGATGCTACAGTTTTTCGGACGTTGTTTTCTCGTCTTCTTCGCGAAACGCATGGCCGTTTCGCTTTAAATTGCAGAAAATGCAGGAAGCCGCGACCGTACGTCGCGACGTCGCGTCGGTCCTGGAGGACGCGGGCTACATGTGTACGTACTCGTGTAACCAGCCGGGAGAGAAGGTGTAATTTAACGGGAAACGGGTACGGATCGAACCCTGGGTTACGTCAGTTCCTGTTTGCACTTTCCTGCCAGTGTGTCCCGTCCCGTCCCGTCTCGCGCTCTCTCACACGCGAGCGAGCGTGTGGTGTGCACGTCGCGTCGTAACGGGCGAGAAATTTATGGCGCGCCGTCGTATGCGCTGTTGTTTGCGGGAGGCTATCGATGTAAACGACTCTCCTGAAGAGACGTGACCGATCTCGACGTGACGTTCCGTCATCCCTTCGTCTCGCCGAGGTTGCCGCGGCATTTTCGGAATTTCGATATAATTTATAAAGTTCTGGCCCTCTTCTTTTTTCTCTGAAGAGAGTTTTCTCTCTCTCCGATAGAGTTACGTGAACACCGAGCGTGTGAACATTACTATAACTAGTAAAATATAATTAATAACGATGAAATTAAAATGTACAAAATGTGAAATACAGAGGAAATATAAATTAGTTAAATATTAATGAAGCAAGGCTCAGATATAAAATCAAGGATAATTCATTAAAAGTCAATGTGAGCCTATGCTGTTGTTGGGGCGAAATAAATTATTTATTTATTAAATGTACAAAAAA
>NJRQ01000118.1:204860-219364 GCA_003063805.1 Aphaenogaster ashmeadi | reverse complement strand
TCATTAGTTGATTTATTAGATATCATTTTAGTCGTAAAATTACAACGAGAACAAAATTGAATTTGCACGATTTCGCGTCTCTCATTAATTAAAGCAAGAAGACTTGAAATATTTGCAAACCACGTGCGATTTGATGCTTGAATCGGGCCAATTCAAAAATATTTGAGTGGAATTGAACAAACTCCTGAGTTAATATTAATAATACTAAAATCAACTCGCGGTATTTGAATGTTAAACCTCATTAATCGATTATTAGATATGTATCATTTTAGTTGTAAAATTACAACGAGAACGAAAATAACAGGGAAAGTGGGAAGCAACGTGATGTATCCTCTTCGAACGAATGGCAAACGTAGAAAGATCTCGCGGGGCGGATTTCGCAAGTGAACTTATCGCGAGCAGCTACAAATTTGCGAGAGTACGAGCTTCTTTCGTCGGCGATCAATTCACGCGCGAAGCTTACGTTATCGTTCCATGTCGCGCGTAAAGCTCGCAAGCTCATGGCCGATCGGAGTTCGGAAGTTCGCCCGGTGGATCGGCGCGGTCGAACTTCCGGCGAAGAAAAATCCGCCCGCTGATAAATCGCGCGCCGCTCTATGAGGTAATTGAAATATGTAAATATCCGCTGTGGATGCAGCTGCCCGTATAATAAACATTTGCGAGGATACTACGCCGTAGCGCGATGA
This sequence comes from Aphaenogaster ashmeadi, assembly GCA_003063805.1. NCBI lineage: Eukaryota > Metazoa > Arthropoda > Insecta > Hymenoptera > Formicidae > Aphaenogaster > Aphaenogaster ashmeadi. Next base: position 218,678 of record NJRQ01000118.1, on the reverse strand, counting down.
ATTTGCGAGCGCGAAATTAACGGGGAATTTATTCGCGGTAGAATCGAGTTTATTGGGAATTCAATGCAAAAACATCTCGGAAAATATCGATAAATTTCAATTGATGTTTAATTAGTTTTTAAGTATAAGGAATATTCGAGTGTGACGTTTTGAAGAGCGTTAACTTCATAAATTAAGTTGATAAGAGTCGAGCTCAACTAGGAAGTAATACTTAATTTTGAAATAGCTATCGAAATTATTTTATTAAGAAAGAATAATGTTATAATTAGAAAAAGAAAATATACAGGGTGTTTTCTAAGTAAGTACACAAACTTGAAGGGGATATTCCTTGGCTTATTTTAAGAAGAAAAGGTCTTATAAATATGTGTCCTAAACTGCTTCGTTTTCAAAATACAGGGTGTTAAAGTTGTGCAAAAAAAATTTAAAATTTTGAAAATCTAGAAACCGTTTAAAGATATTTTATTCAAATTTGGTATGTGTATATGTGATATTAAGAACTATTTTCCAGTACCGATGAAACATTTTTAGATTCAAAAGTGAGGCTATTTACAGTTTTTAATTAAAATTTTTTTATTTTAACTCAAAAGCGGTTCATTGTTTCAAACAAACACAAGAGGCAGTTTTTGTAGAGTTTTAGTTTGGAATTTAAAAAATTGTTTAACTTGGAAAAAAACAGTGGCATACTATTTTTTAAAAAACTTAATATGATTACCCATACGCGCCTGGGCTCTGGTAGATTTAAAAATGTTTCATCGGTACTGAAAAATAGTTTTTAATACCACATATACTATACCAAATTTGAATAAAATATCTTTAAATGTTTTCCAGATTTTCGAAATTTTCATTTTTTTGCACAACTTTGACACCCTGTATTTTGAAAACGAAGCAGTTTAGGACACATGTTTATAGGATCTTTCCTTCTTAAAATAAGCCAAGAAATATCCCCTTCAAGTTTGTGTACTTACTTAGGAAACACCCTGTATATAAACTTTTCAAACTAAAACTATATTTTAATTTTTTATTTATATATTACTTATTTTTTAATAATTATATAATACCACATACACACACACATTCATATTCGATTTTATTCCTAAATATTGTATTTGATATTCGGAGTTTAAATGTACGCAATTCCTTTTTTGGTTAATTTTTTTATTGGCCCCTCTCGCTAATTTGAGGTCTAGATTTTCCTTCCCTTTGGCGAGAACTTCGACATTTATTTAATCTTTCACTTTAATGTGAAGTCTTTCACTTTAAGTTAGTCTTTCATTTCAATCAACTTAAATTCTCTAATTTATACGTATTAATTAAATACGCTGAGATACAGAATCTGTTGAAGTTATTTATTATCTGTTAAAATCATCCGACAAACATCACACAAGTCCTCGTGGCCCTTTCAAGAACCGAGCTCCCTCTCGAGAGTATGAGAATACAGATAGAATTAAGAGGCGAAGTTTACGAATTGGAGCTGTCGGGGGCGTCGCGACGCGTGTTAATGAGCAACCGGGGCGGAGCCGGCGCTATCAAAAGTAGCTTAATTGATAGCGGCGGCGAGACAACTGTCACAAGAATAAGCGCGTTTTATCACGACTTCCTCGAGCACGATGAGCGGCTTCAAATTGGAATCCGTCTTGCAGTATCGCTTTTGCTTCATTTTAAATTACTTGAAATCGTCAAAGAAAGTTAATCCAATTTAAAATCTATGTCAAACTCAAAAGACACTTATTTGACTTTAGTTTACTTAGTTAAAATTACTTAAAACCGCGAAAAAATTAATCCACTTAACGCTAATGAGTTGCAATTTTCTTCTTCTAAAGGGACTTTGATTTCCTAAATTCGCATTGCTTTAGTTCGTTGCGTCGAAGGCGAGAAATCGATTTTTCTCGACTCTATTTCGACTTACTTTACAAGTCATATATATTACTTAATTTCCGCGAGAAGTTTCCGCAATAATTTAGCACATCGTCTTGTACACCCTATACTATGGATTGTAATTGATCATGGAACACGAGCGTGTTGTAGCCATCGCTGTCTCCTGCAGCCGCAGCTGGCATTCTCTTTTGTAACTCTATCGCGGAATCTAATCCCGAGGGTGAAGGTGGAGAAAGGGGGTGATAGTCGGGGCTGAGAAGCGTTGTGCCACTCGTATTTCCCGCGAGGGAGACACAGAGACGTCGGGAAAAAGGGGACAAACGTTCTAAGTGAACACGACGGAGAGAGCGGCGCAAGAAGCAGGTTGGAAAAAAGGGGGGGTTGGTGATTGTAGCGAGGGGAAAGGATCGCGGCGCATTTTGTGCCGATGCCTGTGCGTGATTTTGCTGATGAGTGCAATTGTTTTCGATTTATGCCGTAGTCGTAGTCGCGTCGCATAAACCCTGGGAGGGATGAAAGGTAATTGGATTGACTCCCTTCCCCGTGGAGAGGGGGAAGATGGCTTCGTGCCAGTAGGATCGTCTTAGAGGGATATAACGACTTATGCGAGCGACGCACGTACTTGATGGAAATTGATAACGCCCAGGCCCGAAGATCCCCGAAGCCTCGATCGTTCAAATTTCAGGCTTCTCGCGCCGGAAACTTCATAGAAATATCTTTTTTTCTGAGGGGGGGACAGATTGAAGATCTTAGATTAGGGACCGGAAGATAGGTATCGAGAGATTCTAAGAACCTGCGATTATCATCATTATCCGCGGTGATAGATAATTATCTTTCTAAAACTACCATTGAGGATAGTCCGGAATTATCATCGAAGATTATTACTCATGGATTGTTATCGCGTCGGTCATTATCCTGTACATCGACGATGTTATCTTTTTAGATAATTATATTACGGTAATCCATAATTATTTTAATCGACGAACACGATACTCTTTTAAGATCATTATTGAGAATTATCATTCTACAATCTTATATTTGACAGATTTATAGATTCAACAGAGATATATATATTTCGCTCTTTCCACATGATTCACGTCGCTTGTGAGCAACATTGCAGACACGAAATGTAATTTCTGCCTCTCCTCCTTCGAGATCATATTCAGCAAAGGGCGCATTTTTAAGGGTTGAGCACGCTGTGCACTAATTGCTTCCTGTGCAATTGTTTTCTCCCTTCCTCCTCCTTCTTCTCTCTCTCTCTCTCTCTCTCTCTCTCTCTCTCTCTCTCTCTCTCTCTCTCTATCTATCTATCTATCTATTTATCTATCTATCTATCTATCTATCTATCTATCTATCTCTGTGAACCGCTCGCATTCCTCTAAACCCATAAACTGCGTTCTCGGCAATGGCTGATCGAAATGCGCGCCTTACCTCACGGCATCGATATATTCGCGCTGCGTTTCGAGTTACGTCGGAATTTCATATAGCGGAAGGGTTTCCGCGTTATAATCGCCCTTTGTCCGCGTCGAACCGCCGAGATGCCGCCAGGCCTCGCAAACCATAAAAGTTCCATGATGCGCGAATTTTGCGGCAGCTAATCGACCGGAGTATTAATCAACCGAATGGTAATCAATCGAGTATTAATCAACCAAGTCCAACGGATATCACTTCGATCAAAGATCGAGAAGATTATTAGCTGCCTCGCCTTCGTGATGTAATGCGTATTATTGCAGATGTTACAACTTATTACGTAACGTCTGAAGATCGAAAGCGTTTGAAATAACGAGAAACACTGTTGTCCAATGACAATTAATTTTTTGCAAATCGTAATTATGGAAAAAAGATCGTTGGATTATAATTACCGGAGACGTACTGATCGGGAACTTTATAATATCACGGGAGATTTACGTACAGAATGGGAAAGATAATTACATATAATTGGAAATTTCCATAATGTCAGAGGTAATTTCTTGTTATCCGGACAAACGGCGCTTTTGCCTAAAATGCGCGTTTAATTTCATTATTTTATTTGCGATTAAATTACTGTATTCGAAGCTTTGTGGATTTCTCTCGTGAAAAGAATGTAACTCCAAAATTGGTTCAAAGAGACAAAACACACGTTGTTGATTCGTATTATTTATTTCTTCTTTACGCACATTTTTGAGATCATGTTACGTTCATGTACGTTATAATTATATATTATACATTTTCTCTTGTATATTCCGACCGTTTTGTACCGGGCGAGATATCGAGTAAACGTCGGCTTTGTTCGCAAATTTGGCCGCGGGGTCACGAATAGCGAAGTCCTCGTGAGGTTGGGCCATCGATAGGAGAGATCGACGGGTGCACAGGGGGTTCGCCAGGATCGACAATGCACCGGGGCGAACGTATTTTGCATCGATATTCATGACGCACGGCCGTAGTTAATACGGGAACGCGCGACATATACAGAGGGTTTCACGAAACCTTGGCGCCTCGACGCGTAGTTTCATGCGAAAGACGCTACAGCGACGCGGCACGCGTCCGATCGTCGATCAGTCATCCCGACGTTGAGAGGATTTTCATGTCCATAGAAGACGTAACGAAAACAGATCGCGTAAGCGTCGTATATACCACTTTTTCCTTCCTCTTTTTTTTGTCGAACAGTTTTATGAGGTACAATTTCCCGACGGAATGTCCTCCGCCGTGAAACAACAGTGATTACGTAGTCTGCGGTAATAATAAGCGTAACGGCATTGCGACGCTCGGCGATCAGACTCGCGATTTCATAGTATTTTCCACTTAAGACACGTATATTTCGCGACCCAACTTGTTTTCGTGCTTTACTCACCCACGCTTTTGTCTGAGTGCACTTACAGATTGTTTACCTAAAGTTACAGGGGATAGACAAATTAGTGCGAACACCTGGGAAATACATTATTTGTCTTATTAGTAAGAAGTTGGCCCACCATTTATCTTTAATACAGATTTTATTCTTGTTGGAATAGAGCCATACAATACTTGAATAGTCACCAGTGGAATATTATATCATTTTTCTAGTAGAAAAGTAGGTAGTATAACACTCCACTGGTGACTATTCTTTCTAGTCATTTTCTACTAGAAAATGGTATAACATTCTACTAGTGACTATTCTTCATAATTGCTTAAAATATGTTGGAGGAGGAAATCTTCTTCTTGCTGCTCTTCAAAACTGCTCACTATGGTTCGATGATATTTAAATCAGATGATTGTATTGACCAGGAAAGATGAAGTTTTGGAAAGTTGAAGTCAGTTTTGGAAAGTAGGGTGAAAAACGAATTTTCTCCTTCAACATCTTTTAAACAATTAAAAGATTTTCTCTGCTAGAAAAATGGTGCAACATTCCACTGATGACTATTCAAGTATTGTATGACTCTATTCCAACAAAGATAGAATCTGTATATTAAAGGCAAATGATGGGCCAATCTCTCATTAACCCCTTGGCTTATAATAACGAGTGATACTCGTGTTACAATTTACAAACCAAAACTGAAAAACACGAGTGTAACTCGTCGCTAAACAATGACACTTTATGTGTTAATTATTTTATGCAATGTATTAGTAACATACATACGCCAGATGCTTATCCAGAGGCAGCTGACGCGCGTTGTCCCAACATACATACAAATTAAATAGTCAGCTCTGGCGCGTGCAACGATGTGAATAATCGTAAATCAAAAGGTTGATAAAACAAATAGTGTATTTCCCAGGTGTTCACATTATTTTGTCCATCCCTGTATGCTGTGATCGTGTTTTGCGTGACACTGTGACGTACCTGGCGGGAGGTATTTTAATCGGAGATGACAAATTCGCGCTCGACTTGCTATAACGCGGCTCGTCGCGTCCCGCGGGTCCCAAATGCATAAATCGAGCCGCCATTCCGTCTCGCGATATTCATAGAATCGGCGTCGCGCAGCCACGAACGCCGCTGTGTAAGTGGGACACGAGACTAGCTCGGCGACTGAATATATCCGTAAATTATAACTATTGAGTAATAACACGACGAAATACGGCGACGACGTCATTTCGAAGAAACTGCTGCGGTAAACAGTATCGGAAAGCAAAGAAACATCGAAATACTTGAAGTAAAGATAGCTTCCCACGCTCCTATATGCGCTCTTATAAGAGGATCCCTCGGGGGGATATTACGATTTCGCGGTGAGACATCTTGATGAGACCCCGCAGATTTCCTCCAGATACATACACCGCCACGTCTCGAAAATATTCCCGGCGCATCGCGCGTTATCTCGTACGTTGAGATAGCACGATCTCCCGACGGGAGATCCCGCAGGTTTCCTTCCTCTCGTCGTGCAGCCAAGAAAGAGTCTCTTCTCTGCCGAAGACACCCGGTACAGCGAAGCCCGTTGCTTGACTTGTCGTCCGTAGATCTGTGAACCCGTGAGTCTGGTGGTCTCACGAGGGTCCTTAGATTTTTCCTTTTCTTTTCTTCGCTTTTCTTCGCCTCGCAGAAATGCGCGAGAGCAAAAGTCCGGATCGTTCTCGTGACGGAGGACCGTGGTCTCTTTCTTCGGGATGGGACGCTGCCTCGCAGCAAGCGAAATCGAACAAAGGCGGCCGCTGAATGGCGTTGGGCCCTCCGTCTAACTTTGGGAAACTTTGCTGTCGATAAGGATAGAGTGAAAAGTGCTCTTCCGATGCTCCTTTGATGATCAATGAGAGGAGTGCGGCCCCCCGACAGCGTCGATGGCGTTCTACGCAAGGTGGGAAGCCCAGGCTCGATTCCCGGAAGTGGGAATACGAAGTTTGGATTGAAAAGTTCGGACTTGAGGCAAAAAGTGTTGTGCTAAAGATATTAGTAATATAAACAGGAGAGAATTTTATCGAGTAAAGCTCGCTTTTTATCTACGATTTGCGTCAGAGTTCCAGATAGAATTCTGTTTATAATTTAATGCTCTGTGTAGCGCAAAAATATCCGAAAAATCAGAATATACACGTATACAAAATACAGGGGATAGACAAAATAATGTAAATACCTGGGAAATATACAACTTGTTTTATTAATCTTTAGAGAGCCGCAGAATATTTTTTTGAAGTTATACTGTTTTTACCATAACAGATTTTACCAATACAGATTTTATCATAACTAAATATATAATATATAATTAATGGATAATCAGAGTGATAAAATAAGTCGCCATTTTAGAGAGTTATGTCTTCTGATCCAGAAGAAGAGAAAAAATCAAAAATTCTGCTAGGCAAAGAAAAGCAAAGAAAAGAAAAGGAAAAATTATTTAATTTAGTTGCTGTAGTGTATATAAGGGTTTTCGAAGTCGCTGATTGCGAATCTGAAGATAGATTTTCAAAATTTCCAATAGTAGGTCTAATATAGCGGACTGAAACTCTGCAAATTGAAAAATAGACGTATATGAAACTTTCCTTTAGCGCTACTCAGAGCTAACGACATGGACGTAGAAAGTTCGTAGTTAAAAAAAGCCTTAGAAATCCTTACAAATTTTAGTGAGATTTAGAAAGATGGTTAGTAATGATTTAGAAAGATGGTTTATAATGTCTCTAAGATGTTATAACGTCTGCTGATTCTCTAAAGGTTAATAAGAGGTTGACCCACCATTTGTCTTTAATACAGATTTATCCTTGTTGCAATAGAGTCACAATGTTTGAATTATCACCAGTGGAATGTTACTTCTCACTCCTCTCTTCAAAACTGCTCACTAAGGTTCGATGATATTTAAATCAGGCGATTCAGGTGTTAGCCAGGAAAGATGTTAAAGTTTTAGAGAGCAGAGGGCAGTTTTGGAAAGTAGAGTAAAAACGAATTTCTTTCTCCAACATCTCTTAAGCAGTGAGATGTTCTGTTAGAAGAATGGTGTAACATTTCACTGGTGACTACTCAAGCATTGTATGACTCTATTCCAACAGGGATAAAATCTGTATTAAAGGCAAGTGGTGGTCCAATTTCTTATTAATAAAACAAATATATAAATATATCCCAGGTGTTCACATTATTTTGTCTATCCTCTGTATATAATGAAATGCACATATGTATTAAATTCAGAATTATACATATATAAAATCTAGATAGAAAATAAAATTATAGATAGAATTCTATTTTGTAAAATTTGGCGTGAATTATAAATCGTCTAAAGTGAATTATAAATCGTAAATTATTATTATAATTTTAGGTATAATATTAAACCCAGTTATAGGTATATTAAGACTTACCAAAGCTGTCTGTTGAAAAGTGTTATTAACTCCATTATATGATTTCATACAAAGTTGGATGACACGTGAATAAATAATACAAATAGGCTATGTATAAACTGAAGACATGTATGAATGGAAGTTAATATTCATAACAACCTATTAAGAGTTACTCGGCGTTTATCGATCTCCGTCTCGTTCCACCTTGTTAGTAAGTTATGCCCATCGGGTGTTTGCGTAGCGCGGTTTATCTATATTTTCGGGCAAGCGGCCGGCTTATGCTCCCTCCCGGACCAATTAATAGCGCTTAAAGGGGTGGACGAGCAGCCGCGCCAGCGAAAAGTTCGCAGACAAACGAATATCTCATCGTGCTCACCGGAATGAGCGACCCTGTCCGAGATTCGGCTTTTTAACGCGTCCGACGTTCCAGATTTTCCGACGCTTTTTAATGCCGCGGAAAATGGTCGGATAATCTCGCTCGTGGTTTCCCAGCAAATTTGAAGATTAGGCTGCTTCACACTCAAGCGTATAAATCGGACCTCGATGAGTTTTATTCACATAAACGTGCGCATCATATTATAATATATATAATATTCAGAAATAAGCAAAGACCACCGTTGATGTAAACACTCATTTGATTAATTAAAATTACATGTGAAAAATGTATGACGAATATATCTAAAGTAGAGCACGACCCACGACGATTGTATCTGCATACAAGAAGACTGACGAGTCACTTTTTTCTTTTTATTGTGCGTCAGGCTGTAGCGCATCCCTTCTTTTCTTGACCCTCCGCCCTTGCCATCATCCAGCATCGTGATTCGATTTACTCGCTCGCTTTACTTCGACCGTGTCCGTCGTCGTATCGACGCTACCGTTCTTCCATCGCCTTGTTTTACGGTCGTCTTTTCGCGCGTAAAAGAAACGCCACGGACGCTACAGACTATTTGTTGGGCAAAGGGAAACGTCAGCAGGAAAATATGTTCGCGATGGAGACGCACACGACTCGGTAAAAGAAGAAAGGAGGTCAGGACGCGAATAGGGGGAAAAAGATAGGGAGGGAAGAAAGAAGAAGAGAGGATGGAGAGCCGGCGCAGCCGACGCGAAATACTAATTACAACGCGCTCCGCACAATGGCTTTAAATCTTCTCGACGCATTGTTTCGATCTCTCAATGGCATAAAGTCGGGAAATGAAGTTTGCCGAAGAGCTTCGCCCGCTCGGCCTCTCCGCCCTCGTCTCCGCATAGTTCGCATCTATCATTTCCTCTTCCTGCCTTCCGCCTGCCACCCCCCCTCCCCTCCTCATCGCACCGTCTTCCTCTCTTAACTATTGCACGTACTTCGCGAAATTGCCGAGCGCGTTTCAATTCGCGTTTCGTCCCGGCGCATAATTGAATTCTCCGCGCGATTCTTCGCTTTTTGCGCGAGAACGGGGAGGCTGCTGTTCGCGTCAGAAGGTAACGTTCTGCTTCCGGTCGAGGAACCGGGACGCGGACCGCGCGTAGAGTCCTAGATAATCAGAGAGACGACATTGAAGCGTATAGTCCAGAGGTGGCCAAACTTAGAAGCACCAAGATCTACTTTCAGCTTCCTCACCCCATCGCGATCTACTGTTCCCTGTCGCAGCGATCTAGGTTTATATGTGAAATAAGCATGTTTATTTTATTTTGTGTGTTTATGTTGCAATTGGACATAAAAGAGCAATAACACAGGACCACAAAAAGAAATTTGTGAAAATCAACTGGGATCAGAGTAGGTGATTCTTATAGATTTTGGGTCGCAAAAAACAATGCCGCTGGCCAAATTGCTCTATCACGTCACAATTTTGAGTTAATTGCAGTTAAAGTTGCAAAAAAGGGCTATTTTAGTGAATTTTGGCATATTATAACTACAGTATGTGACATGTTGGAGAAGTTTTATTGCAATCAAAATTAAGCACATTGTTAGGACTTTTAACCCTTAAAAGGAATTTGTTGTGTCGGTTATGGTTAAAAATTTTAAGTGATTTAATACATTTCTTTGCAATTTACAAAAAACTTAGACGTGGTGGACAAAAATGGCCAATGGATTCGACTTCAGCGATCCAAAATACATATAGTACACGTGGTCTAGTTTGTGCCAATTAAAAAATAATTTGTGGTCCTGTGTAATTAAATTAATTATGGTTACATTGCAATTACAACTTTTGTATTGTGAATTTCACGTTGCCACACGATCGACTGCGCGATCGATCGTTTGGCCACCTCTGGTATAGTCTGATTGGCTACCTACATGACGTGATCACAGTGCCACTTTGTTTTCTTACTATAAGAAATTATAATTATAAGAAAAATAAAGTGATAGTCATTAGTGCTATTTTTGTAGTGTAAACATGGTGTTGATTTATAATTTAGTTCAATAAAGCTATTAATAACTCGAAACCTATGCTTTAGCACCATGGTATTTTTTTTCTTGAAAACTATTGATTTTACGAAAAAAATAAAACAAATAAAAAATTTCTAAAGGAATCAAGCTTTCTAACGCATATTTTTAGATGAACACATTCCGGCCCGTTCAAAAGTTCTAACAGAAAATTGAATAGGGGTTACTAGTTTCATTAAAACGATACGAGAGGATTAAAAAATATTATAAGGTATTCTTTTTACTAGTCGAAGAAGTCCACCAAATTTCATTTTTTTAACTTGTCCAAAATTTGAGAAGAAAATAAAAACCTAATTTTTACTTCCCCCTTTGAGAAATGTAACTCCTCAGAGAAGGATATTATAGGAGTATATGTTTATATGAAAGACACCCCTTAATTTTCGACAAAGAATTATCTCCTAAAATTTTTCGCATTTAGAATTACCCTGTATATCGATATATCGACTTCAATATCACATCTCTGATTATCTAGAACTCTAATCGCGCGGAATTCTCGTGACGGTGAGGATGAGTTAGCCGCGAGAGATTAGTGATAAAAATTGCGATGCGATTTTTCTTTTCTTTCTCTATTTGTCTCCTGCGTGTTTTCTCTCTTTGCGCCTCGTTCCTTTATTCGCGTTCCCGCGACGTCGGAAATCGATCTGAATAAACACCGATCTCTCGATCCGTTTCTCAGGTAGTTTGGTGAATTTTCTTACGCGGAAAGAACACTACGGGGAATACTTCTCTTGTACGGAGTGTCTCGTCTGACGATCCCCCGACGAACTTTTAATGTGGACTTTACGCCGAAGCTTTTCAGAAGTCATTATACCCAAGTTCTCGGTAATCAAACCTTGAATGTAACTTCTATATTTAAATACCTCGGTAATCATGACTTGAATGTAAGGTCTATTAACATTGAGTAATCAGAGAACACGCCTCCGCGCTTGGAACTTATCGGAAAATTACTTTTTCTATTTGCTGTGAAAACATGAAAAAACGGGGTAAAGCGAACTGTTTCGCTCGGAAACGCGTCAATTTACCGAACAGATCGCATCAAAAATCTAATAAATTGTTTTTTTTGCGCTCTCATTTAACAGAAATGTATCTCCAATATGTATCTATTGGGAAAAAATTCCAAAGCGAGTTTTTAAATTTTTTAATGACTTGTTACAAATCCGTCCGTTTCCGATTTAAATATGCCCGTAATCGAGTCACTCTTTCCGTTGAAAAAAAAAGAACATATTGAATAACATCCATTCCCGAGTTAAATATCCCTGCAATTAAACATCAAACGCCAATTAAAAAGATTTATTCTTTTATAAAAAAAGAAGAAAGTGAACCAACTAAAAAGGGAATTAATTCTGCAACATCCCATAGTGCTCGTTGTCAAAGGGTTAAGGAACTGCCCGCACGTTCAGTTGCAGATTGAGGGCGTCCAAGAGCGAGAGATAGCGAGCGGAAGCGAAGCGAGGGGAGCGGGACGGGGTGAAAGAGAGAGGGATTCCCTTATCTTAATTCAAAATATCTCGCGAGCCGAGCTCGCAACTTCTCCGTCTGGAAGTCAAAGCGACTTCCGGGATCCACGGGGGCGGGCCCGTAGATCGCCGAGTCATGATCTCGCGAACAAAGAGGAGCGACGTTTCTCATCTCCCCGTCTCTTCGGGAGAAAGCCGCGAGCCCGCGATTGATCGGGATTACGCCGCAGCCCGTCCCGCCGATCGCGATCTTTCCGCACGCGGGTCGAGATCGGCACGTCCATTTAGATTGTCGGGGAAGCAGAAAAGATCGTTCTTCGCTCGTGTATCTTCGCTGAAAATCTCGCGAGGAACGGCGATGCGTATTGTTGTGTTCTTCGTCGTCAAACGCGTGTTCTGCGATCTTCGGACAACTATTATGAATACAATGACAAGAGAAAATTAGCAGATAAAAACAAGTACATAATCAAATAAATATATAATCAAATTAAGTATATAGAGAATAGACAGAGTTAAGAAAAAACGATGGAGATTATATACGACACTACCGGCTAAAAGTTTGAGACCATATATAAAATTTAAGAATATTCTAGTGAAACAATTTAAAAATCCAATTTATGCCTTATTTAATATTTTTTTCTTAATTTAAAAGTAAATAGGCATTGTGTGTGTATTTAACACAGTTATGATTAACATAACATTGTTTAATTTCAAGAAAATAAACAACGGTTATAAAGCTTTTTTTTACGAATATTATTTAAGTTACAAACTAAACAATGTATTTAATGTATAATAAACTTGAAGCTAGATTATTTAGTTTAGTAAAAAAAGTAATTAAATGTAAAGGTGATTACTTTGACGAAAAAAATATCTAATATTCTTTAATACTTTTCATTTTATAAAAAATATTTTTGTAAAACTTTCAAACATTTTATATTATTTTTCATTTCATTATAAAACAATGAATAAAATAATAAAAATATGTTATAAATTATAATACACAACTTTGATTTCATTTTATTTAGTAGACATTTTCAATTAATAGTGTCAAACTTTTGGCTAGTACTATAAGTCTAAACTCTAAAAGTAAATAATTCGCTATAATTTAGATTTAATGATTCGAATTTTGTGAAATTGTTGAGAACGAAATTTTTTCCAACTACTTGCGATTCACGAGTACAAGAATCCTCTGCAAGGAAAGTTTCTAAAATTCAAAGGCTCGCGATTTCCATCCGGGACTCGCATCCTTCCGTCGTGGCGCATTTCCGGCAGGCCGAATAAATACGATCTGGAATTTGCATTTGCGGGTCACGGCTTGCTGGGCGTAGTAAAAAAAGAAGCAGAAAGGGGTATCCTTCTCACCACCGGATAAGCGCTTGATAAACAGCCGCGGCAGGACTTCCGTGGTATCCTTCTCCTCCTTCTCTCGTCTGCACGTCCTCCCCCTCGTTTGCCTGTAGAAAGAGGACGAATTTGTTCGCGCCGAGTCAGCGAATGTTTTTTCAGAGACACCGACTGATTGAAATCTCGGAAGGACTCTTTTGACGAAGCAACTTGCTCTGAAAGAGAGTTACGTTTCGCAAACTCATTAATTTTCTCAGTGATAAAACAGTAGAAACAATTATTTATAAATTTTTTGAATGAATTATTTTTATTATTTTTAAGGAATTTTATTGCGATAAATTGTAATCAATTTTGAAATCGGGAGAGCCTGCGGCGAGACGGCTCTCGCCGATCGGCGGCGGGAAAGTTTCGGCGAAACTTCCCGTGAAGATTAAGTGGAGTTGGATTCATTATCCTGCATTAGAGGATCCTGGCAGATGAGGATCCGGTTTAGGAAAGAGAAAGAGAGGAGGCGAGAGAGAG
>NJRQ01000118.1:186012-197823 GCA_003063805.1 Aphaenogaster ashmeadi | reverse complement strand
ATAAATTATAACTTGAGAAAATTGGCATTTTCACTGTCAAAAGTTAAAGCTCATAAATGAAAAAAACTGCAAATAATGCTGGAAATACCTTTCTAGGAGTAAAAATAAGACTCCAACTATCGTTCGAGTTCCTTACATCTAGATTTATTATGCGTAAGGCGTAAATATTCAAGTATTTCAAATTTCATGCATTTTTGTCTAAGATTGTACCTCCGATACATCCTTAAGTATCAAAGATAGTCATCATGATTTATCTCATTATTAATTATATCGTTACTATTTATGTTCCGACGAAAAGTAGAGGCGAGGTGTATCGATTTTAACAAATTTACCTGATATTATTTCCAGATAATTTTGGTATATTGAAACTAGAATACTTGATTTAGTTGTTTCAATTATGCAAAATTCCAGTTTCTTTCTCCATTTATCTTTAGAATTTAACATTATCAAATGGCACAAAATCCAGAAACGTTATTTCATCGAAATTTTCTCGCTCCAAAAGATCGCAATATCGACCCAACGCTAGAGGAACCAGCCACGTGATTCAGTGTCTTCTACGATATTTGCCTTTAGTTTAAATGATGGGTTGACCTGATTTGTTAAAGCAGGATGCGACAGATGACGACTATACTTGGGATACAATAGCTTACGTAGGATCCAAGCGATCTGAGAGACCCCCGATCGAACGCCTATACATCACCCATAATTATCAGCAAATATTTCTCGGGGCAGACTTGACGATAAGGAAGAGGGTGGGGAGGTTTCGAGAGGATTAGCTTAGACATATAGGCTGGATGAGTCCACGAACCGGCCGGGAAGGGTGGCGAAAGAGTATGCCACGGCAGTTTGTTTTCAAAGGACAGGTAATAATGGCCCTTTGGCGAGAGAGACCCCCTCGTTCCCCCCTTTCCATCGTCCGGGATGAAACGCGATGGTTTTGTATGCAGACAGCGGTGCGCGCGACGGTGTCGTTGCGACAGCCGGCACACGTGATCAAATTTCCTGACGACAACGACGACGAGAACGAGGACGAGGAGGCCTTTTACGTCAAGCAGAACGGAAAGCTTCAATACGCGCGAAATCGTCGCGAGCCGGCCATCCTGACGCGCGCGGCCGCGCAAGGAAATGGCAGTTGCCTTCGCGTAAGAGGAATCGCTTTCGTTTTCGAAAGGGATCGTGGCCGGAAAGGGATCCGCGCGGTAGATCGTATCTTCGATCGGTGGGTCGGTCGAGATGGGCGCGTTTGCGACACCTGGTAGCCGAGAAGGGTCCGCGGATGTTTTACGACGGGCTCGTTACTGAAGGTGCAACCCGAGTTAATTCAACTCGATTCAACGTCCGTTTTACGGCACCCATAATCGATCGTGATTGAGATGGGTTATTTTTTCAATGAGAAGAAATTTATGATCCCCTCTGCTTTTCGCGGTCATTAGAGATATTCACGACTCTCTTCAAAGTGTTGGATTTTTGCTTTCTTCTATCTTTCATGTTCACTTCTACCAATGTAGATTAACTTTAATCTCAGTTTAACTTACTCTTTATTTTTTCTAATTCTTAGAACTAGAAAAAGAGATAAAGAGTAAGTTAAACTGAGATCAAAGTTAATCTACATTGGTAGAAATTTTTTTCTAATTCTTAGAACTAGAAAAAGATAAAGAGTAAGTTAAACTGAGCTTGAAGTTAATCTACATTGGTAGAAATGGTAGAAAATTTTTTCTAATTCTTAGAACTAGAAAAAGATAAAGAGTAAGTTAAACTGAGATTAAAGTTAATCTACATTGGTAGAAATAAACGTTAGCCTTGTTTCTCAGTTTACGGTCGAAACTGGGTTACTTTCTTAAGCATTCTCTCTGTTCGATCTTTTCATTGTAATTATTCACGTTCCCCTCTTCTCTTGAAACATCGTTATTATTTTTAGTTAACTATTATATCGATTCTACCAGATCTGTATTATTAATCGCGTCACACTGGATACGAGATATTCGAAGAAAGAGAATGCGTCATTTGTTCCCCGAACTGTGTCAAACCGAAGTTAAACATGCGCGAGATCGCATAGGTTTGCTCGTCCAGGATTCGCTTTCAATTTTATTTTCCCTCGACTTTTTTCCCTCGCCTAGTATCGCACACCTTTGGAACTACCGTATCTACTCGAGTATTATACTCACTCTTCCAGAAATATCAAGAGCGCTCGCTTCCATTCCGTTTATCGACAGTCCCAGCATCCAGCGCGCCGCCGATCGGTCACGCAAGGTTGCCTCGGCAGCCAATGAACGCGTCGGGCTTGACAGCTCTCGATACTCGCGAATAACAGCGCGAGAGAATATCGTTTTCGCAATACCCCTGCTCTACCAACCGTGTCTGAAATTCCGTGTCTGAAAGGCGGAAATTACTCGAAAGCTCGAGCGCATGAGCTCGCGCGGGAAAGCTCTTGGCGGATCTCTCGGCCGGTTATCGATTGTAAAAGTGTCGCGGTTATTTAGAACGGTAAAGCGACCCCGCCGCGATGATAATGAGCCAGGATTGAAAAGCCGGAGACAACGAGGACGACGAAGACGACGACAGCGACGAGAATGAGATGAAATATTGCCCCCCTCCCTCAAGTCGCGCGCGTTTGTACAATTTCTATAGTCATCCGGTTCACGAGAAACGATTGAATGAAACGGAGGAAGATATGAGTACGGTTTATTAATGCTTCCTCGAAGTTCCTAGATCCTTATGTCTTGGATTCCTTGGAGCGAATACACACTGGAAGCGTGAAGATCCTAGAGCGAGCCTGGGATTCTTGAATTTAATATTTTAAAACTGAGAGTTGCGGAATTTTTGAAGTTGTTTAAAGTGTGTGTTTTGTTTTAGATTTTAGAATTAGTAAATTGCGGATTCTTTGACTTTTTTGAACCTTATATTCTAATTTTATCGTTCTTTAAGAATCTTTAAGCGCTAAACTTCTGCTAAGGGATTCGGTGTATCTTTAGGATTCTTGAGTTAGATTAAATTGGAATTCTTGGGTTTACATTAAGTGTGGTCTAATGTCCATTTCTACCAACGTAGCTTAACTTTAATCTCGGTTTAACTTAATCTGTATCTTTTTCTAATTCTTAGAACTAGAAAAAGATGAAGAGTAAGTTAAACTGAGATTAAAATTAATCTATTAATTTAAAAATAATACATACGTTGGTAGAAATGGACATAAGTACGAAATGTTAGGTATTTTTTTGTATTATCTTACATGTTATCGTGTGTCTTAGGTATTATAGTTATCTTAGAATTCGAGATGATCCCGTATTTATAATTCCAGATTTTAAGGTAGTTTAGAATCTTTTAATATCAGAAGTTTTTAATTGCCAAAAAGTTTTATATTCTACGATGGTCACATTTTAGCTTCTTGTATTTTTCTATTTCTACTGCTTTGGAGTTTTTGCAATCCGGATTTAGATCTTTGATTTCTCAAATCACACCTCAAGTGTTTTATTCAATGGCATTAATAATAATTATTCTTTCCTTATCTCATTATATTCCTCTTATATTTTTTAGTAGGATGTATTTCTCTGAAACTAAAGGATTTTTTCTCATTATGTTCCAGGTGAGTGTTTTGCCTCCTGCGGCTATGCAGCATTACGCTTTTAAGAAAACTCGCATGATTCTTCCGCGTTTATAAGCTTCATATGTACGGTAAGTTATTTTCATCTCGCCCCGCGGTGGGGATTATATTTTTAATTTTTGTTAACGCGCTAGCCTCTTCGCCATATCGTATAGTTGCACCATCCATTATATAAGATGTCTTTCTAGAAAAATATTTGAAAACAGAAATCTTTTTTAACACATCAGATATTAAAAAATGTAAGTATATAGGTGTAGCTAATAATTAATTAAAAATTAATTAAACAATTAAATAATAATTAAATAATAAAATTAAATAGCTATTAAATAATATCTAATAATTAAAAAATTAAAAAAAATTCTTTTTGGAAAAAACCTTAACATCGAACATCATTCGGAATTTTGTTCTTTATTTTACATCAAATATGAGAAGTCTACAAATATTATATAACAATTATAATATGACGTGATGGAACATATATTATATACAAGTCTCACTACTGCTATAGAATACTTTAATAGCGTTTTTGGAGATTAATTACAAAAGCTCAATATAAAAATGTCGAGGTCACAATAGTTTTTGGATCACAAACGATCAAAGTTGATCAATAATATCGCGGCGCATCGATTTATTATCTGTGTAATTTATTATAAAATTCAAGCGGCATTTATTTTGCTGCTTAACTTTGTCTTTAGTTTTTTTATATAGATATTACATACATTATAATCAACTGATGACAAGTGATTGACAAAATTATCGACAAAACTTTGATTACTAATAGTAACTTTTAACTGTTACATACAAAATATTTAATTCTTGCTTTTAATGAAAATTTTAATGATTTATTGCTTATTTTACTTATAATTATTAAATTTAATTTTAAATGTGAATTTCAGCAATAAAGTTTATCCTTATTTTGTTCCAAAAATAATTTTGGAATTGATTTGTCAAATTACTCCAAATTTTTACATCCCAGGAATTAAATTGTGCTATTTCAATAAATTAAAAAAAGAATCTTCTTGATTTCTCGTTTTATAAAAATCCCACACAATTTCTCTCTTCCCGATAAGACGTAAAGACGATAATAATAATAAATTTACATAAAAACAACAATTTACATATATTTACATTGTCGATCGAACACGAATGTAAATCTTACGCTGACACCAGATGTCAGATTTAAAGTACGATAACAAGCCATTTGTTGCATTAAAATCCTTTTTGTTGTGTTAGGAAACAGAACGATATTTACCATATAATACTTGAAACATTTCGGTTTAATTTCCACGAAATAACCGGTACACGACGGCGTGCTGCGCGATATTATGTTTACGCAAGGTCATTGCGTGCTGTCATTCGTGCGGCGAGCAGGCAGGTGGGCAGCCGCAATCTGCGTCTCGTCGTATATTATATTCTTTGAAATAACAATATTATATTCTTCGAAATATCCTTCGGAATACGATCGCGAAAAACGCCACGGGACGCCAAAACGTGCGATTATTCTTTGCGGTTATTACAACTGTGCGATTGCGAATATCAGCTTGCGCGACGAATTAACTTCCGTGATTAACGACGCTGCTTATCAAAGCGATATCTCCTCGATATGTTTACGAGTCGTTAATCACGAAAGTTAATTCCTCGCGCGAGCTGACAATCGCAATTGTATAATAAAGGAATCGGCCCGCGTTATTATTATTATTATTATATTCTGAATTGTGTCAATAACAGATTTGTGGAAATTTTTCTGTATCATTATAGGTATATATGTATACACTGCTGGCCAAAGTTTGAGACCACATTTAAGAATATTCCAGTGAGACACTACTTAAAAGTCCTATTCATATCTTACTCAATATTTTTTCTTAATTTGTAAATAAGTGGGCATTATATTTGGCATTGTTGTGGTTAACTATAGCATTGTTTAATTTCAAGAAAATGGACTACGATCATGAAACCTTTTTTCTACAAATGATAGACTTAAGTTATAAATTAAACAATAAACTTAATTTAACTTAACTTATAATAAACTTATAGTTAGATTATCTAGTTTAGAGTAAACCAAGTAATTAAATGTAAAAGTGGCTACTTTGACGAAGAAAGTGTCTAATACATCTTGTAAAAAAAATTTTTAGCAGGACTTTTAAACATTTTATATTATTTTTCATTTCATTATATGACAATGAGTAAA
The DNA here is from genome assembly GCA_003063805.1 of Aphaenogaster ashmeadi. Classification (NCBI taxonomy): domain Eukaryota; kingdom Metazoa; phylum Arthropoda; class Insecta; order Hymenoptera; family Formicidae; genus Aphaenogaster; species Aphaenogaster ashmeadi. Next base: position 192,037 of record NJRQ01000118.1, on the reverse strand, counting down.
ATAATAAAAATATGTTAAATTATGCATAAGATTAATTTTATTTTATATGGAGTAGACATTTTCAATTAATGGGCTCAAACTTTTGGCCGCCAGTGTACCTATACATAACATCCTTTTGGCCCACAATAAAGTATTTACTATCCGGCTTTTTGCTACAGAAAGAGTTTGCCGACCCCTAGTATAACATATGAAATATTTCAGCCAAATCTCCTCGAATTGGCTCGGCATACAGCCCGATGTGTTGCGTTTCATGCAAAATCATTCGTGCGGCGAGATTTGAGCTGGCAGGTAACGGCCACCGCTCCGCATCGTTTTTCTGCCGTGATATCGCGAGGCACGTGTCGCGTGTGACAAAACATGCCGTGCAAAATGCCGTGCAAACATCGTATTTTGATGTTTAACACACTCCGATCATCCGTGTTTTCGCGAGTGTGCAATTCGGAGTCTGAAAGGCGGAGCGATGAGTCATCTGTTATTCATTTATTAATTACTTGCGGAATCATTCATCTCCGCGACAGTCGCATTCCACATGTCACTTTCCACTGTAATGTGATATAATGCATGTAAACTAGTTTTCAAAGTTACCAGGGTTCAAAATTTGTGTCCGATTCCAGGACAGCATCCCATTTATAGTTTTGCATTCTATATTTATTGTATTCTACATTCCTGAATTTTCGAATGTTTATTATACGGCGTATAAAATTAAGTTATAAATAGAACTATCTTGAAATATCATTACACGAACTGTCTAAAATAAGAGTTTTAAGGTATTCAATGAAACATTTATAACATTCAACGTTTATAGATGTAGATTTAAAATGTCGTCTGAACGTTTCGAAATTTCTAATTATTCAGGCTGTTTATACAAATATTAGATTTTATACAAATATTAACTTTTATTCATTATATTTTATGATAATTTGTGATTAAGAAAAATCTCTTGTTTTAAAAAATATAACTATTTTTAAATATTTACAGAAAAGATACGAATAAAACGTTCCAAGGGAGAATTAGTTTTCGACATTTAATTATTTTGAGTACTCTGTTTCACTTTGGATATATTTATATTTTATAACTTAATGCAATTTGAATTAAAACTTCGCTGTTGCGCATCAGATCTGTAAGTGATTAATTTTTAAATTAAGGTAGTAGATCTCTGGGGAAATTGTGTCAGAAACATGTGAAAGATGCATGCGGATTTATATATGCATTGGATTAAGAATATGCAGTGTTATTGATAAATATAACACCATAAATTCCTTGCCCCACAAAATGGATGGGCCAGGGCAGATTAGAGAAGATAATATTAATCCCGCGACATCTACAATCATCTATCGATTTAATGTAAGATACATGAACAAAGCTTACAAAATAGAACTCGTTTTATCGGTGCATTAATTATTGCACATTTCGGTGTTGTATTATACGATGGCGTATTAATAGCGAGATATATCAGTCGCTTGATAGGTCAATCTCGCAGGTATAATGACAGAAGTGATAGAAAATATTTTACACGTAGAGTGCCTGGCAAAAAGCGATAAACAACGACAATGCAATTTTCATAGAAAAATATTATTTTTGAATTTAATAAAGAAACTATTGTTCTTTATATTTTTTGCCAAGTATTTTATAAACGTTCGATTTTCAGGAAACGCACAACTGAGAATACAAGGGAAGAGATATTAACAATATTATTTTGGCAAAATTTATTATAAAATGCACTCCGGCAAAATTTGTTATGGAATGCATAATTGAATTTTTGAATTGATTGTATTTTTTAGAGTAGGTAAAAATTGTTAAAATATTTAAGTGTGTTATTTTATTTCCTCCCTGCTGTATTCTCTTCCTAAAAATCTTTTAATTACAATTTGAGATCTGCTTTTTGGCTTTTATATATATTCTTTTTTCCCAGGATTAAATATAAAAATTTATAAAAATTGGTGTAAAAGAGCGACACTGTTTCTTATTATTTTAGAAGAGTTTGCATATAATATAAGTAAATAAAAGAACAGAAAATGTTTCACGCAATAATTAAATTATTTTTTTAATAATATATGGTATCTATTAATTTATAAAATTAAAAACGCGTGAGTGCGCGTATGATTGTATTGATATGATTGTATGATTATACATATATATTACCCAAACACGCCAATTTTATTTTAATTTTCCGTAGCTTATCCATGCATTTATATATAAACTTGATTTCATATTGTTTAAAACAATCCATATGCGAATTTTACGTGACAACATTGATTGTTTATAACTTTGAAACTATCGCGATCTCGACATTTTTTATTAGGATTCTCGATTCTAAATAATCTTTAAAATAAATTATTCAAATATCGGCGGTCATGAAACACTTACATTCAACGATAGCACATTTAATTGCATTTAATTTCTTAATCCGTAATTTCGCGTGTTATTAATTTACTGCACTTGCGTATTTTGTATTTATCTATCGCATTTGATGTATAATCGTCGAACGAGAGTTTTCTTACTTATTCGAACTTTTCAATGTTGCACTCTTAATCTAATTTACTTACCCACCTGGTCGTACGTTATATTTCCCGCGGCTGATAGTTGCACCGTGCGAGTTACACGCGAGTTACTCGCTTCAGTTTTGCCTCAATTTACGTCGCAGTTTGTGAATGATTACACCCGATAGAAACGCCCTAATCGGATCTACGGATGCACGCCTCCATCTTTTTCGCGTTAAAACTTTTACGTAATTTTCGTTGGGGTGGCCCCGACCGTGCGCCGGGGGGAGGGGGCGGCACGCTGCTAATTTCTTCGGCGAACTTAATTATCGAGACGCAAGCCACTTTTTCCTTCCTCAATTTAGGAAGTCCTATCGAGCTTACAATGCGACTAGTCATTTCCCGTATCAATTAATCTTGTCAGCCCGGAATCCTTTTTATGATGAAGGGATTTTTCGCCGCGTGTAAAAATGATTTAATTATCCTTCCGTTTTTAATCGAGTCTCCTGTTTCATTAAATTTTTATTATCCCTTTTCCTGATGTCGCAGATTCTACGGAATTTTGTACAAGTTGCGAGAGATCCACATTCAGGATTTTATCAGCGTAAAATCTTTTCCATAACAGCTTTTTTGCTGTTATATAAATTGTGTATATAGAAATTCTTTGATCACGCCGAATTAAATAATATAACACCAGAGAAGCCGTGCAGCTTTTAGTCGGTTAAACGCAGAATTGAAACATATGCCACGTGAAAAATAAAGCACATCGATTATTTGTCTGCCGTTTTCGCCGATACACATCTAGATGTGTATAAGAGACAGGTTAAACGCAGAATTGAAACATATGCCACGTGAAAAATAAAGCACATCGATTATTTGTCTGCCGTTTTCGCCGATCGGTGAACACTGGGCAAACTCGCGCAACACCGCGACGCACTGTTTGCGGGTGCAGGTGTGCGACGGATTTTATTATACCCGATTTTCCGCCCTATCTTCCTCGATGTGTCCCGTTCTCTCTTTCTTTTTCGTTTAGTAAAACGGGGAAGAGAAGAGCTCTCCGAGAGCGCGAGAATGGACACCGCGGGAGAAGTTCGTTTCGGTTTGATGCCGCGCACGCCTTTTATAACGCGCGAAAGTTCGATCGTAAAGTAACCAACCACCCCCTTACACACAGGGAAAAAAGTCTTCACGTACGGTGATTTTACGACGAGCGGTTCCGCAGCGGACATTACGGGATCCACGCGTGTCGCGGGAAACCGGGCCGGTCGTTACTTCCGGGCGGTCATCAGGATGTCGATGTGGATCTTCGAATCCTTGGAATCCTAAACCGATCGAGGATCGAATTAGAAATTTCGCGCGAGTGTTTGTTTCGCAGTAAAATAATTGATTTCAGTGTCGGAAATAGAGATCCTGTGTGAAGTTAGCACCCCAACATTAAAATTCCATAGTTCTGACCTGAGTTCCCGCTCTATTTTGAACTTCCCGGATGTCAAAATTCAAAGTCAGAAGAAGCTTCGAACGAGGTCTCAAGGAGGTTCTCGCGTTTGATGAAATATAAGACGAGCCTATAATATAGAGTTTTCCAATAAGAGCTACCGGACGTTTTTAGGTTTTGTTTGAAATGTGGCAACACTGTTCGATGTTAGTGTTGGATATCTGTCATCTGTAGGTCATTACAAATTACAATTTTAGTCATTACATAAGATTATAATAACATAAGTTATTACATAAGAATATATGTAATAACAGAATATAATGACATTAACGAATTAAATATTGTTGATAATGATTCTATACTATTATTTTAATCATTTTATCACAATTTTAAGAATAAACTGTTTATTGATTAAGAAGTAGCGCGAGAACCTCCTTAAATCCTCGAATTCTATCAAATACCGAAGGAGTCGCTAAATATCGAAATAATCGTCGAGAGGGAAAAATTCGAACCCGGGGGTCCTCTCTCCGGAGCTTCGCTCTAATAAATTGCGAGCCTCCCCCTGTGTAGACCTCTAAACTGCCATCCCTCCTGTGTAGATCTCAGCGGTTAAACATTTCGAAAAATAAGCAAACAAGAGCGGATTTACGCTTTAATATTCATCTCTGGACCGGTCCTCCCATCGGAGTCATTTCGGGGCGCACAATGGCCCGCACGCGTTAAATGCGCGCGTGACTCGCTCGTGAGGGGGAAGGGGCCCGCGCGAACATGTGAATCGCGTGTTACGGGCGAATAAACGCCGGCGGAGCACCCAAGAGTCGAGTTCTTGTTACGCATTAATTGGTTATCGACTTTAATTAATGTCGGCCGGCCGTCGTTTGCATGGCGCGAGCCGAGCAAACAAGGTGAGAGCAAAGCGCGAAAGAGAGGCGAGCTGGTGCGTGTGCGTGCACGATAGAGGGGCTTGACAACTGTCTCTTTCTCCCCCCCCGCTTCTCTCTCTCTCTCTCTCTTTCCCCTTGTAAACACCCGTGTAACTTTTAATTACGGTCTCGCCAATTTGCCGACATAAGTTTACACGGTGTAAACCCGCCCGTTTCGAGACGTGGGGTCTGAATAAAAGTTATACCGGGTGAATCGGCGTCAACCCTCTCGAACCCTGAGTCGCAAGCGTAGGTAATTGCGCGCTCGTGTTTTGTGCGCGTTAATTAAGATCATGATGCGCCGTCTCCTCGCACCTTTCTCTCGTATACTCCGTTTTCCCTACTCGTTTCTTGGATTCTCTATGGCTACCTCATCCTTTAGCTTTCGAAACAATAGAAACAATCTATATATTGTATATTCGAAACAATATGTATAATATTATATCTATATATGTATAATAATATATTTAGTAAAACAAATGATAAATAATATGTTTATTAATAATAAAAAATATATTTAAAATATATTGAGACACTTAAAACATTTGAATATCTTCGGTGCAGTTAACACTAGAAGTACCGAGCGATCGATCATATTTGACCGTTCTCATTTTTTAGATTAATGTAAATATTTTTGCATTAAAGATAGGATCTTGAAATTTTTTGACTTTTTATGTACTATGAGTTAATAAAAAGTTAATTTCAAAAACGTATCCTTTGCTCAAGAAATAGAATATTAATCTGAAAATGGAAATAGCCAAAAATTCCGCTCGGTACTTCTAGTGTTTTAAACATACAAAATTAGACGTACCTCTAATTTTGTATGTTTACAAAATAATTACATTAACGAAAGTTATTTCGAAAAAGACAATATCATAGTGGAAAGATCAATTTTTTAAAGGTCATCGTTTTCAATTTTTCAAAATGTCATCCGTTTTTTTTTAACGAAACTATCTGAATTTTTTACACGAATCGATTTCTCTTTTCACTGAGCATACAAAAGTATTAAAGTGATACTAACGAAAAAATTAGGAATTTGCACAGTGCTTCCTCATCAGGAAGTTCTTCTTTATTTCTTCTTTTTTTTCGTTTGGCTTCCTCATAGAGGAAGCTTTGTGAATCAACGAAAGTTTAAAGATTACAATTTTATATGAACGTACACACTTCATTACTCGAAAAGTACTTAA
>NJRQ01000118.1:154793-180983 GCA_003063805.1 Aphaenogaster ashmeadi | reverse complement strand
TATTTCGTAAACTATTCAACCATCTTGTAAAATTATAAAAATCTCAATTTGTTTATTAAAATATGTAATACGTATCTTTTATAGGGCTCGGAAACATTAGGTGATCGAATAGTTCGGACAGTTCGAACCTCAAGTTCGAACGTCAAATAGTTCGAACTGAAGATATGTTCGAGAACTATTTGAACTCACTTCGGATCCGAAAATTTGATATTATTATAGTTCGAACCTATAAAAGTTAAACCTAAGTTTATGTGACATTTTTAAAAAGGCTCGTGGAAGCTCGTGAAAAACTGCTCTTTTGTTTCCAATACATACTGCGTCAATACTCAAAAATTTCTCAGACGAAGATAGATGTAATTGGCGTCGCAATGAAAAATGAGCAAATTTTATGCCAGCCAATCACGGAGAGCGGTCACATGACGGTCACATGACCAGTTGTCGCATCTCTCTACTAGAGGATCTCTAGCCCGAACTGTCCGAAAGATTTCAACTGAATGTTCTTTTTTTTTACTTCGAACTATTCGAACAGATCGAACATACAATATGTTCGAATCTTATCTTTGATGGGTGAAAACATTTTCAGAATAAGCGAAATATCCATAGAGATTGTCTATTTTTACAAATATCCTTTCACGGCGCGTGTTTTGCGACTTGGCGAATTGGGAAACTAGAAATTGATGAATCGATTAAAGTCCTCGAGCGTAATAGCGAAATACGTGGCGCTCGCGAACTTTCCCGCGAGCCATTCGGGACCGGTTCCGCGCGAGATGCGCGAGAAGTTCGGCGGTCCATCTCGGGGAAGGAAGCATCCGCCGCATCCTCGCGCGGCGTACGTGCGGCTGCAGCTGCACGCCGTGTAAACAATGGCGGGGAAACGGAGAAACGTACGTGAACGTAACTTATTTACGAGGAGGTAGAGAGAGAGAGAGAGAGAGAGAGAGAGGAGGACGGTCGGGGAGATGAGGAAGCGCTGAGGAGCGAGAGGCGCCGCATCCCGTATTCTCGACGAATGATAAGGAGAAACGCGGGAGAAAAAGGAAGAGGGAAAAACGGGAGGAAGAGTCCCCGCGAGGGAATCGGAAGCGGGCGTATCGCCAAACGTACGCGCGCCGTGTGTGTGCAAGAAGTATTACCGCGGCCTCCCCCCGTCGACCGTCGCAAACCGCATTCCGCCGGGCGCGCACGCGGAATGGCAAAGATTCCGCTTCCCGGCCGCGCGATGTTACGAGCGAGACGCGAGTAATATTTAAAAATATCAAAATGGGTAGAAACTGTTACTTTGACCAGAGGCTTTATTCAAGGACGAGTACAGAACAGATTAGGGCTCAGACACAATGAAAGAAATAAGGAACAAGAAATTAAACATAGGGAATTGGGATGTGGAAGAAGGAAGAAGGAAGATTCTTCGTTCTTCCTTCTTCCACATCCCAATTCCCTATGTTTAATTTCTTGTTCCTTATTCCTTTCATTGTGTCTGGGCCCTTAGAGGTTCGTTCGCTACGAGCAGCTGACGAGAACTAAACTGAACTAAACTGATCAAGAGGAATCTTCATACAATTGAAAGAGGCGGAATTTTGTTAAATATTGACCAATAACGCGACACGTTCTGGTATCGAAAATACTGATTGGTATACGGTCTTTTAGAAAGAAAGGAAGGGGATGAGAATCGATACATAATGCGAGGATTTGTTTGAATAGGAGTAATAACTGATCGTGGATCGGAATTTTCGAAAGAACTTTAAGTTTCGGAAGAACTTTAAACAAGCAGATAAATGAGTCATAAGGTAAGTGTCTAGACCAGAGGTGGCTAAACTTAGAAGCTCCTACTTTCAGTTTCCTCACCTCATCGCGATCTACTGTTCCTGTCGCAGCGATCTAGGTTTATACGTGAAATAAGTATGTTTATTTTATTTTGTATGTTTGTGTTGCGATTGGGCATAAAACAGCAATAATTAAATTAATTATGGTTACATTGCAATTACAATTGTTGTATTGTGAATTTCACGTTGTCACACAGTCGACTACCTAAGTGTCCGCGATCAACCGGTCGATCGCGATCAACCATTTAGCCACGGAGGTTCACCTGAGTGTAAATTTGTTTACCAATTTTATTGGTCTTATCTTGTGAAGTACCTTCTAAAATGTAACATGCCAAGTTCATATAGGCCAATGTAACGCCTAATAATCAGGAAATAGGTCCAGGATTATTCGGCTAGTCAAGGGACACAATGCCCTTTGTCAGGACGGCACTGCCCACTTTTTAACTCAATGCTTTTTTTTAAACATTGATAGATAATTTACATATCAATTGTAACAATTAAATTTATAATTTTGTATTGTAATATTAATTTTATATTATAATTTTAGTTTTGCAAAAATCATTTAATATTAAAATATAATATATCATCAAACCCTCCTCCTCTGTCCATTCATTTTGTGATCTTTCTGCACATATCTGTGTATTAGATATATGAAGCCTACAATTTAATACCGATTCCAAATGGCAAATATAGAGGGGCGCTCATACTTTCGATGGATTGCCATTATCTGCCGAGAAGTGACAATCGAATAAAAATCGTCGAATTTGAACTCGGATCTTCGGCGCATTAGAGCAACGCACATCTCTCTACGCCACATACACACACACACACACAATCACCATAAATAATTTTTACAAAATAAAAATTATAATACAAAATAAAAATTACAATACAAAATTAAAAGTACAACATTATAAATTTAATTGTTACAATTGATATGTAAATTACCTATCAATATTTTTAAAAAGCATTGAGTTAAAAAGTAGGCAGTGTCGTCCTGACAGAGGGCATTGTGTCCCTTGACTAGCCGAATAATCCTGGACCTATTTCCCAATTATTGGGCGTTACATTGGCCTATGGACTTGGTATGTTACATTTTAGAGGGTACTTTACAAGATAAGACCAATGAAATTGGTAAACAAATTTACTCAGGTGAACCTCCCTTGTCAAGTCTAACAGGATCAAGGTTTATATTCGGGTATTAGTTTAGATACGGTTTGTAGAGAAGGTTTTTTTGGTAGAAAATTTAAGAATAGAAACATGTTGCTGCACGTAACAGCGATCGAAACGTTCGCCTCGGCCCGAAAATATTTTCATGATACGCGGGAGCGGAGATCGGCATCGCGCTTATTGTTCCGCTCCGTTTTCCCGAACGCGGGCCGATTCTCCCTTGGAGATTTCCCGCGTGTCGTTCCGTTTACTTCGAATCTTCCTCCCCCTCGACCCCTCGCTCCCCCGCAAGGAAATCTATTCCAATGCGGAATGGATCAGGTTCCTGCGAGAAATTAGATCGGTTCCGGATAGATAAAGAAAAGTGTAAGGTTTCCGGCGCGTGGAACGCCGGAGAGAATTGCCTGTTCATGAAGGTGGGATCGTGACGTGAAATTGAAATTTTGATTTTGAACAACGCTGGAATCGGATCACGCGGGAAATATATTGCCCGCGAAGCCGAGATAATAACGCGAAATTAAAGTTAAACTGATTACAAGCTCGATCGTTGTCGCGCCGGCTGTCCGCGATCCGATGTTTAGTCGCAAAAATTCCTGCTCGAATTCGCGCGTTTGTTAGTTTTCGAAAATTTGCGAAAATCCGATTTTTCGTCCGGTTTGTCCTTCTTTCGCTTGATTGATGCTCTTCGATCACGCGCTCGTGATGTCGAGTGCCGAGAACGTTTGGCTTGATCAGTGGACCGATAGAAGGAGGCAGGGGGAAGGGGGAGGGGAGGGGGTGGAAGGGGAGGTGAAAGTGGACGATTGTTATCACCCTTTTTTTCGCCGAAAATGGATTTAGCCGAGCGTGCCGGGCGAGGGTTTGAATTAAACAACCCTCGTTGAAAATAAACGGGCAATCGTCACGTATGGGAAAGAAGGGAGGGTAGGGGAGGGGGAAGGGGGTGACGTATGAGCGAGGGGTGGACCTCGGATTTTCCGGGCGAATTTTCCGGGATTTCCGGCCGTTCCTGCGGTCTTTTTTTTTCCCTCCCTGCGGCGACAATTTAGAGCGCCGATAAAAAGGGCGGGCCCGGTCGAGCGGAGAGATCTCGTTTGAATTTCGGGAAATACATTCGGTTTTATTCGGCGGGAAAAATATTTCCCGCGACCCATCCTCTCTCACGCGTCGGTTGGGAGCACGTGTCGCTAAGTGTAGAGAGAGAGAGAGGGGGGGGAGAGGGGGAGGGGAGCGGCAGCCACGCCGCGCGATGGATATTCGCGCAGATTTGCGGAACATAAGGGAGACTCGTCGACGTAATAAAACTTTCAGGGGGCGGCGGTGGAACTCGCGTGAAACAGGAATAAAAATGAGACGTGACGATCCGCCGCGATAAAGCGGGGAGAGATTATCCTCGGATTTTTCATTCCGCGCGGACGATCCCTTTTACATTTACCTCTCGGCGACCCCCAGTAGACGGGGAACTGGTTTTTTATTGGACGCCGCGGCTCGATTCATTTTGCAATTGCGGTTTCTAACTTTCCCGAATGCGGGTATGAGCACCCGAAACGGGGGGCAAGGAGGGCAATTGTTTCTCCCGGCTTTTTTCGAAAATATAGATTAAAATAACAATTATATATTCACTCAAAAGAATGGCAAAAATATCAGCTGATAAATTTTATCTTTTAAAAAGCGTGAATATTATTATTATTGCTGTTCTTGTTGAGCGATGGTTATAATTGATCAATACGCGAGGTGAGTCACCTAACTTGACCTATCTTAAATTAAGTTAATTTCGTTGCATAAACGATTGTTACATACAAAATGCATGATTTGGAGACGGTCATACATAGTTATCATATGTATTTTTTTGTAAATAGAGACATTTTAGAGATTTAAAGGTCAGCTTTATTTTTTCAATGGAATTGTATGATTCTTTTTACATATTATGATTTCTCTAGTTATTCTGCATATAAAAATATTAAGGTGAAGTTATCAAAAAATTATGCAATTCCATTTTAAAAAATAAAGCTGAGCTTTAAATCTCTGAAACGCTTCCACTTATAAAAAAGTACATATACTACATAACCTCCTCGAAATCATGTACCTTTTGTATGTAGCCATTTTTTATACAACGAACAGTTTACATAAGTAATATAAGTTAATCAAGTTAAATGATTTACCTTGTACGAATTGTTGCCCCCTGTATGTATTGTTGCACCCTGTACACTGAGAGAAAAATTTTTCAAATGAAAAAATACATTTTTTTAAACCATATCATTTAATACAAGTATTTGTTTGTTCTATTTTAAGTAAAAATATTTAATTTTAAGTAAATACACATGTTACCTTAAGTATATTATTTTGTATTTTTACATTTTTTACATTTAAATAAATATTTTAATAAATATAACCTAATAATATTATTAAACTTAACTAAATTGTTTTCTAATATTATAAAATCTGATTATGTTGAATATAAAAATGATCTAATAGTAAATATTTTCTGGAACGAAAAGAAAATAAATATTTAATTAAAAATTATAAATATTATAAATATTATGAATATTTCAATCAAGAAATTTTAAAAAACTTGAATACAATAAATAAGCTATTAGGGCCCACCGAGTAAATAACTTTTTGTGTTAAGTAAAATAGTTTTGTATCAAGATATTTTTTCTCTCAGTGTATGTATTGTTGCCCCCCTTTTTCCCTTCTAAAAAAATTCCTGCGGACGCCCATGAACGCGATCGATGCGGACGAAACGCCGCCGCGGAATCCGTCGCGGCCTTTCGCGTCAGATCCGCGAATCCCCCCGTTGAGTCATGACCCGTTCGCGCGATTTCCGTCAGCTCGTCCTGTCGCGCCCGCGATAAATACGCACCAAAACGTCCGATAAAAGCCGGACGGATATTTATGCGCCGAAGATCGTGACGGAAGTTACGCGCGCGAATTTCGCGGCCGCCGCTTCCGCCGTTTCGGTCTCGATTTATTTCGACGGTCGGCTCGCACTGACCACCTCGCCCGATATGTTAACGAGCAATTCGCGTTAATCACGGAACCGCCGGAAACGAATGAATCGCCGCATTGCGCTCGTTGGCCGCACTCGGCGGCTTTTAATCTTCGCGGTATTTATTGGTGTTTGTATCGAAGTGCAATGTGCATATCGATCGCGTCTTTTTTGACAAACGAGGGACGATCGCGGATGAGATGGGAGGATATCGGCATGCGCGAAAGTGTAAGGATATAAAAATGCGAATATCTGCGAAGGGTACAATAAAAAAATATATAGGAAGACGTAAAGACGCAAAGGCAGAGAAATGCGAAGACCCGTGAATATGAAAGGATGAAGAAATACGACGAGATGAAAGTACGAAAAGTACGACGGAACGAGGACCGAATGCAAAAGAGATTGATCCTCTTAGCGCCTTTCTTCCCTTCTCCGTAATTAAAATAGTAAATGTGTTTTGTAAATGTATTTCGCTGCTTTCGCGGGGGAAAAGAAGAAGATGTAGAAAACGCTGCCGTGAGACGAGCGAAGCCACGGGTTGCCGGGCAAAGAACCGTTCCTTGGCTTGCCAAATGTAAAAAGGATTGTTTGTTTCAGCCGCACTTTCCTCCGCTCTGCCGCACGGAACGCATTTCTCGGCTGTGCAGGGGAAGTAGAGCGTGGAAAGTGCGACTGTAAAAAAATTGAATTATATCGTGTGACAAAGAACCGGCTACATTTACTTGGAGCGCCAAACGTGGAAAGTGCCTGTTTCGTTAGTCGCACTTTTCGCGCTTAACCCTTTGAAGGTACATACATACCTTTCATTCTTGACCCGTATTACAGGATAACGGCACTAGTTCTGGATCACTCTTAGACTAAAAATTTATATTCAGGAAGATACCAAACAAACAATAAAATATTTTATTGTTATAATTAATTGTAAAGAATACTTCCCGGATGATTTTGTTCCATTTCATTAGTGTTATATATTTTTTAAATTTTAATTAGATAAAATAACGTAAATGATCCACAATTTTACTCTGACAACATAGTTATTAAATAGACACCCGCGAATATATTTAATTTCAACTAAGCATAATTAGTTATTTATGCTAAGTTATTTTTTTCATGAAATCTAATGCTATTTACTACATCCTGTAAAAATCTTAGGACAATCCTTGCAGGTATTCACTTTGAATGAATTTTTAAAGAAACATCTTAATTGACATCTCACGTTTTATTATCCAACGACATTAATAAAATGTGCATTGCTGTTGCTAGTAAACAAGAAAGAATGGATAATTGACACAACTGAAACAAATGCTAAAGAATCTTGTGATATGCGCCATTCGATGAAAAATATAATAATTATTTAAACATGATAAATGATCTGGAACTGGTGCCTAATGTACATCTTTAGGATCAGGTTCCCTTATCCTATTCGATAATGAAAGAAATCGCTCCGTCTATAAATATAGTATATAAACTATATACAGGGTAATTCAGGACCTCTGCAACAAACTCTGAGGGATGATAGGTCTTGTAGAAACGATAATTTTTTGTCAGACAACCCATATTCTCTGACGCGTTGTTTAAGAGCTACGCGATCGCGCAGACAGATCTTAGGTTAATACACAATGAATTAATTCATTAATTTATTGTTTTAAGTACATTTTATACAGTTTAAAGAAAGTGTTCAAATACTTCAAAGTGTTCACCCTGAACCGCATTGCATTTATGACACCGTCGTAACATTGACTGTCGAACTCTCTCCAACATTTGAGGTCTCTGATGAAGTTGGTCAAAGGCAGCGTGTATCCGCACAATCAGTTCCTCTCTGGCTAGGTTGAACATTGTAAACAGTAAATAAACAGATTCGATGTTTTCTGTGCCACTCAAACCAATGTACCTACGTAGTGATGACAGTGAGAAGACAACTGTAGCGTAATACGCACCATGCACGATGCGCTTCAAACAGGGGTGCATAACTTCTGAACGAAGCGTCAAAAGATACGGGTTGATAAACAAAAAGTGTTTCTTCCTGCAAGACTTATCATTCCTCAAAGTTTGTTGCATAGGTCCTGAATCACCCTGTATATATGTATACATATATGTATATATACATAAACATATATATGCACGGAAAAAATGATGTATCAACAGCATTAAGTTTAATTGAAAATAATCTTATTAATTCAATAACAATTTTAATAAAATAAGATTATACGTATTTGTTTCATTAATAATGTTATTGAATTAATAAAATTATTTTCAATTAAACTTAATGCTGTTGATACATCATTTTTTTCCGTGTATATATATACATAAACTAACGAAAATCCATCGGGTCTCGAATGACCCAGCCACCGGCAGCCATAAGAATTAAAGCGAAACGGCACGGTCGTGCGTTTCGACTTCAGTGAAGGACGACCGAGGAGGAAAGAAAAGGGGCGCGAAAAGAGGGCGGAACGCTTATTTCCCGGAGCTCTCGTAATTTTCGGGAAATTTCGGAGCGTCGACGTTCCCGGATTTAAGGAGGTCGTATGTCGCGCCCAATATATGTACGGGGTTATCCAATTAAAATGCAACCCGGCGCGCGTGCGACATAATTTTGGCGCGCCAGTGTTCCGCTTTTGCGTATACGGGGAGTCTATTCTTTGACGAGTATAAAGTTCTCCCCGTTTTACCCGCCGAGAAGTTTAATACTAGAGACCCTATAACAGAGTCTGGCCACGAGCGATTTTGTCAAAATCCAGCGAGAACGAGGGGAATATAGATTCTCTCTCTCTCTCTCTCTCTCTATATATATATATATATATACTCTAAAGTGAGATAGAGTATATATATATATATATATATATATATATATATATATACTCTATCTCACTTTCTAATTTATACTATCTCACTTTATAACCTTAATGTACTGGATACATTCAAGTAATGTCGCGAGGGTGGTATAAATAAATTTGCCTAAAAGATGCGACAGACATAAATCTATGTGCAATTAAAACTACAAAAATGTCTAAAAAATGTTATCATAGGCGATTTTTGGCGATCGTTTGGTATGGTTTGGTACATATACCAAAGTTGCTATCGGTGGTATTGCTATTGGTGCTGGTGCAGTTTGGTACACTTTGGTTGCTTATACCAGAGTCACGCCAAAAATCGCCTCATGTATCTATTTATTTCTTCCTACCTGAATTTAAAGTTAATACCCGGTAAAAAATTTTTATTATAAGTCTATATATATGTATATATATAAATATATATATATAAAATATTTCCATATGTTTTCTTTCTCTTGTATAATTTTTGTTTATAGGAAAAAATAATAAGAAGAAGAATTAAAAAATAATTAAAAGGATAATTAAAACGATAATTTTTTTGTTTTTTTATATAAAAAGTTAAGTTTTAGGAGATGAGAAAAATTGCCCATATATAATCATATAGTAATGTAATAATTATATAAAAAAGTTTATATATATGATTATATAAAAAATATTGTATAATCTAATTGCAATACAAAAATTATGTTTCTAATTATTTTTAAATTATTTTTCTTATTTTTTTATATATACCCGCGGGACAGAGATTATACAAGAAAAAAACTGTATATGGACATATTTTCTATATAATTATATATTCTTTTATAGAAAAAATGTTTTACCGAGTAAGATTGTCAAAATTTGAATTTGAGCGGGAATTGATAAAAACGACAGACCAATTAAAAGTTCCTATCTCCCGACCAGAGAGAGACTCTGTTACAGGATGTTTGTTTAATTTAAAAGAAAAACCGTAGAGTTACTTCATCCTGATGATTAAACGACGAAAGGGCGAAAGATGTAAAGGCGGATAAATAAATTAATTGCGCGAGGAATTACGAAAGGCAGTCTTCTCGCGAGAATTGTTCAATTATGTTGTCCAAGAGTTTTTCCTTTCTAGGCGTAGATTGGTCATCGTGACGAAGACGTGGCTGTAAACGTCCTCAGAATGTCCTATTGCTCTTTTTGTTCCCTCTTTCGATATTATCTTTGCTGCTATCGATTAAATCTTCGTTTTCTGGGAAAATCAAGGCGCGTTACGTCGAGCACTGCTAATTATTACTTAGAATCCGACTAGTGTCGCAGCACTGAAAATAGACTCGATCGCGCGTACGCGCGCGCGCGCGGGATTCTTCTAAGGAGCTTTTCCAGGATTTCCCATGCAATTATCGACTAACGAGCGGGCACGCGGAGGTCGGTGATGCAACATAATTGCATTCCGGTACCCGCGGAACGCGAACGCTTCGAGAACTCGCAATAACTCAAGCGAAGAACTTCCGAAACGAGCGAAACTAGTCGGCCGCCGTCAAAATGGCTGCCACATAGACGGTTACGGGGATTCCTTGTAAGGACAGAACTATCCGCGCCCGCGAAATAGCGCGCGGTGCCCCCGAGGAAGACGACTGTCACCCAGGACGGGCATGTAAAAAAATAACCGATGCATTCTTTTAAAGTATCTAACGAAGAAAGAAGGTAAGTAATAATAAATAATGAACGCAATGATAATAATAGCAACCGCGGCGACAGCAGCAGCAATAATATCAATAATAAAAAAAATTGAACTTTTCTTCGCCAGTAAATAGTAAACAGAAGACTCATTTACTTCGACCAAACTGACAATATTTATTTAGTTGATTAGCACAACGTTTCAACCGAGATTCCAGTCCTTATCAAGTGCATAACGTTTCATTTATCTCACAAAAGCATTTCGTAAAATTCGGACAATTGTACCAGCAATAGATCAAATTGTATGAAATAATTCGTGCGCAGGTTAAATTTAAAACAAAAGTAAGTATATTGTAAAATGTATATGGTATAATGTAATGAAATGAATAAGCTGTATCAAGAAGCACGTCCACACAGAATGACAACTGAAGACCGAATTTTACGAAATGCTTTTGTGAGATAAATGCACGGAGGAATAGACAGGAGAACAAACTCCATTGTCTAAACTCTAAAACTTTGAAAAACGGTCCCATTTAATTTCTCCAGGAGGCGCTGTAGTAGCATCATACTCTGTCACGTAACCTACTTGCGTGTAAATATTTAATACGCAAAATGAAACGCGAAGGTTTTTCTGTTGGAAAATTTTGTATTTCACTATATATCCAACTCACAGAGGAATATTATATTTTCCGTGATCCAACCCATGCTGTCAAGACCACGAGATAGGGTCGCATGCAATCCCAGCGCCACCACAATTTTTCATTGCACTGGGACCGTTCCGTTACATGGAGTTTGTTCTCCTGTCTATTCCTCCGTGGATAAATGAAACGTTATGCACTTGATAAGGACTGGAATCTCGGTTGAAACGTTGTGCTAATCAACTAAATAAATATTGCCAGTTTGGTCGAAGTAAATGAGTCTTCTGTTTATCAATAATAATGATAATAATAGTAGCAGCGTGAAGAGTTTTTAAACTTCTTTCTTGACTTCCTCTCCTCGATATCGATAATCGGCGGCCGACCATGTCGACGAGCGAAGTGCAGTTTTCCCCCCGAAGAGACGCCGAGGCGTCGAAAGAGCGAACCTCACGTTGCGCACTTCCGGAAACTCGCTTTATCCGGATCGAAAGTTGGACGTCTCACGGAGCGTCGGGAGACGAGTTATTGGGAGTTCTTGAGGCACCTCGAAATTGCGGAATGCGATTATGTCGCGTCACTTCTGTCGCCGTCGATGGTCGATAATTGAGTGAGAAATCGGGGCCGAAACTTCCGCTCCGGCCGCGAACGCCTTTTAGCTCGCATAGGTGGGATCAATCCGTCCCGATGGTTTTCGCCATTGGCTCCCTCGCTCTTCACCGTAATTGACCTGGAAACATTTCGGGACGTGAGGCACCCCGGATTATATCCCGTAAAGGCTTTATTGTGCAGAGTGTGGCAGAACCTCATTTTGACGTCACGTGAAGTTTTGAAGTTTAACAAGATAGACAAGAGATAGATCAAACTTTGCGCCGTAGTTATTAACGTCGAGGGAAGTGGATATAAGCAAGAGATAAATAATAAAAAATAACGACAAGTATAATATCTCGAAGAGAACACAATGCTAAAAATAATGGGTAGCGAAAGATGTGAAGCAACATATGTTTGTGTGCGAAACGCATTGGTTTAATACTTTTTTAACGCGGTATAAATTTGATATTTAAAAAATGTCATGAAAAATGCGTATCATACCACGCGAAATTCTATATCAAAAACATTGCGGCATAAAAGATTCTCGATTTTTCGTCGTCCTTTTAAAATTCTTTTAAATTTTTAAAAATTCTTTTAAATTTCATCGAAATATATCATCATAGAATTATTTGTTAATTATTAATACATCTATCGTCTGTTTCCCCTTTTTGGGAAAAAAATGTGAAGGACGTGAGTTCGAATTATTCGCAAATTAATAATGTATCTCTATTAATCAAACATTGACGCTAAATGGTGTAGCGTCAATGTTTGATTAACCCATTTAGACCTGAAACTATTTTTATCTAAATTTTATGAATTTTCGTTTATTACTGGGGTTAAGGGGGATTAAAAATCATGTAAAAAATACAAAAAAATATTCCGTGCAAGAGTTGCTAGAAATCACCTGTACCATACATGATACAGTAAGCTTATGCGTATTCAAAAGACAAAGTATCAGTTTATTTTTTATTTAATTTTAGTGATAAAAAATACAAGAAACTTATATGCTTACTAGTTTTTTAAGTTTGGTATTACCAAACCAAAAAAAAAGTATTTAATATTACTTTTTGATATGGTAATCTAGGAAACACTTAACGCGTAGTCCGACATTGCATTTTGTGCATCTGGCGGAGCACTGCTTATGACAAAGACATCTTGTTTGTTTACTCTGTTCAGTAATAAAATGGTTTTTGCCATCATATCTCAGTCATCAGTGAAGACGGTCTGCTTGGTCCTGGCTACTGCGAACCTTATTTGTTTCTATTATAGATATAGCAATACGTCTTGAATTATTTTTCTAGTACTGTTTATACCTTCTAGTTGACGAATCGCTTAATCGATAACATGAAATTTTTTAAAACGTACCTACCGTGTTTAGCCGTACCGTATGTGGTACAGGTCTAAATGGGTTAATAGAGATACATTATTAATTTGCGAATAATTCGAATTCACGTAAAAATCGAGTTTATCGACGTAAAAGCTCTTTGTTTTGTGCACCGACTTATTACAAAGATCAAGAAGCTTGATCTATCTGAAACATCGAAATAAGCTCTGTAGCAAGTTACGATCGCCCCTTCGAAGGTATTGCAGGAGGAGAGAGCGGTGAGGGAAGACGCGTTATCCTTTCCCCTTCCTTTTAATATCCTCCCGGCCCGCCGGGATCAGAACAGAGGCAAAAGGACGGCAAGGACGACACGACGGAAGGACGAGGGTAAAAAGACGAAACGACTCGTCGGACTTAGCGAGGTAGGGATTTTGTGCTTTCCAAGCTTTCCTTTTGGAGAGGAGCACCTTGATACACGATGATCAATCTTCCCTCTCGTTTTACGTCTCCCATTTTCGCTCCTTTATACTGTTTAACAATGGAAACATGAATAAATGCGACGCAGGGATATTAATTTGATCACATTTTCTCTTTGTATAATTCTTATTATTATTCACGTCGATTAACACTGACATTAACAACTATGATAATTTTTATTGTTATTACTGCACCTTTGTGAGGTGTATACATTTGCTGGGAATTCCAAGAATTTCGAAGTCTCTAAGTTTTACACGCTCAAACGTTCTCAAAGTTTCAAAGTTGCCAAAGTTTCCCAAGACTTTCAAGGTTCGGATTTCCAAAGAGACTCGAGATATATCAAAGATCCATGTTTGAAAGTTCCAAAGTCTCAAACATTTCAACTCTTGAGTCTCAAAGTCCAAGAAAAGTTGAAATTTCGGAGTTCCAAAGATTCGAGACCTCAAATTCGAAAGTTTAAAAGATTCAGGTTTTCAAAGTCTTAGTCTTCGAAAGTTTTGAAACTTCTACATTTCGAAGTTTTATGTTCATCCTTACCAATGTAGATTAATTTTAATCTCGATTTAACTTCTCCTCTTCTTCTAGTTCTAAGAATTAGAAAAAGATAAAGAGTAAGTTAAACCACCGAGATTAAAGTTAATCTATATTCGTAGAAATGGACATTAATGTTACCAAGGATAAACGGCTCTTCAAAGTCTTAAAATTGTTTAAGTATAACAATACGCTGATAACACCGATTTTGAAACGCATTCTATGAACATTTGTATCACAAAATTGCATTATCTCAAGAGAGAATTATCATAATGTCGCCGCCGGGAAAAACTCGAAAAATATGCAAGAAAAATATCCGGAATCTATTGCCTCCCTGATAACAAATTACTGATAAATTATTGATGCAGTAATGTAAACGTGGTGTCTCGTTGAGCATAACGTGATGCAGAATACATTATAAAGAACGATGCATGGGGGGATGGTTCGATATTATAGTATTTCCATATTTATGCAAGCCAATGTTACATTTCGACGGGTCCGTCGCTCGCACGGATAAACAATGGCGAATATCATTTAGCAACATTGCTCGTGATTTATGATGTGAACGATGTGCGTATGTGCGCACGCGAAAATAATATGGCGTATTGGTGACAAATGGCGCGTCCATGATTCAATATTTACGCGATTGTTATGATGCGTCCCCGTTTCAGCGATATTAAAACAGAATGGCCATTACTCTTGAGAAACGAATGGCCCGATTAGCGACGGGAAATTCTATATAACGAGTGTCGCGCGAAAAGCTGCCTTTTAATGGCAAGTGGTAGTCGCTCAAATGAAAGTTAGAGAGCTATTTCAAGTTAAATTTAATTTTTAGAACTATTTTAATTGGACTTTAATCTTCAAGAAAGTTTAATTTTACGTTACTTGATTTGAGATATTAGAGAAACAGTTTCGATTTAAATGAGAAATTATTACGGAGAACAGAGAACATTTGAGAGAAAAATAAAGAGAGAAATCTAAATTTATTATAATTTTAAATATGCCTACGTCTCTTGTGTGTGTGTGGCAATTCAAGACTATAATATTTAACTAAATATAATATTTAACTAAATATAGTATTTAACTAAATATAGTATTTAACTAAATATTTGATTTTCTAGAGCTCGAGATAATTTATTTCATTTTCATTTGCTATTACATATATTTAATTGTTCTACAAAGTAATTAAAGAAAGTAAAATACATTTTACACACACACACACACACACACACACACACATTTCTATATTAACACATTTTATTTATTTTTGTATTTGTTCGCTACTAAATATAATTAATCCTTCGAAAATTGTCCAAAGACTACAAAATCTCTGTAAAAATGACTCCCATTAAACTTTTTCGCCACGATATTTAGCAGTCGGATTGTAAAACTAAAAAGCAGATTACGCGCCGAAACAAGCGACCCGCCTAAGAAACAATTTGCAACGGTAACCGTAACAATTAGATGGTTTCTTCGAGGAGAACCGGATCTGTTATCGGACAAACGCGATTTGTACATCCTCCCGGCGATTTATCCTTCCACCGCTGGATCCTCGAGCCTCGTGGTCCTTTTGGATGTCCCGCTGCTTGTATCCCGGCCACGCAATTAGCAAAAGCCGCCCGATAACGTCGAAAGATCCATCTGGATGGATCCCGGGGATCATTAGGCACCTCTCTGCTTCCCATATACATCCGTCGAGGAATGCGGTTCTTAACGGCGGAAAAAGTGGTCGTTAAAAGCGTCCCGATACATTGTTGCGCATTATACAGGGTGTCGCAACATTATCGCAACATTATCAACATGTCGCAGTGGAATCGGTATTTATCGCTACTCGTCGACGCGTCTAACTTATCTTACACCCTATATGCGAGGGACTTCTACGCCGAAAAAGCCGATAATCCGCGCATCTAATGCTTTAACAATTGTTCTATTTTTTGTTATTTACTGTACTTATACACCGAGAAAGCCGAGAAAAGCCGGATAAAAATTTCAAGTATTGGTCAATATTTTTTTTATTATTTACTATCGAAAATTTCTCTTTTTTTACATTTTCCTTTTTTGTTATATTTTGTGCGAGTGACGCGCCGAATGCGCGATTCTCTCGAAACTGTCACTGGCCGTTTAATCAAGTCAGATAACTTCACCGGAAATAGAAAAAAAAAAACTAAATTTCGCGGCGAAGTTTATCGCGACGCGACGCGGAAGTGGTAATTCATTTACGTTCGCCGCGTGTTCCTTTCAAAAGCAAAAACGGATTATCCGTCGCCCCGCGCCCCACGCCACCCCGCGCACCCCGCGCACATGTATGTGTGTGGAATTGGGGGAAAAACTTTCCCGCCGGTCCCGCGTCGCGCGCGCCCCCGGGGGCGGCCCGGGCGCGTTTAATGCGTTGCGCAACACGACCGCGGTGATTTAATCGGCCTTACTTTGCGGGGGAAATATGGCGGAATCAGGGAAACGCATTTATGCGGGCTTATGCGCCCGGGTTATGAATCCCCCTCTTCCCCCCCCCCTTCCCCGCCTCATCCCGCCCTTGTTTGGCGGGGTAGATGCGCTAAATTCGCGAATTAGAGTTGCACAACGAAGTTCCGTCCGCGCGCGATCAGCAACTTTGCGCGCGCGCGCGCGCGCAACATTGTTCTGTGTTTAGCAACGAGTTTCTGCGGTGTTATGATCCCTTTGTAGATCAGACATGAAGTTTCGCAGGATATCTCGAGGCGCTAATATAGCGGATGCTCGGAATATTCAGGGATGCCGGGATGCGTTTTAATCTCGGCGGTTTCTTTCGGAGATCTTCAGTTTCCAGAAACGTGTTGGCGCGTTGCAAGAATTTGATATCTATCTCTTCCCATCTCTTTTAACTCAGATTTGAGATTTTCAATCTCGATTTTGAATCTTTTCTTTTATTTTCATTAGGCCGATAGATTTTTTTAAAAAATCCAAGCGTTAGAATTTAGAATTTTTGACTCGTTAATTCATTTGATTTTTACAATTTTGAAATCTGAAAATCTCTCTGCATTTTTTAATCTTAGAACGTTAATTTTTGAAGTTTAGAATTTTGAGATCTTTGACCCTCAAGTATTTCAGAAATTTAAATTCTTTAAGCTCTTTATTGCGGGCAAAAATTTTAGACAGAATTTCAGCGGTATAAAATTATGTACATTACATTCGATGGTAATCCTAGGCAATAGCAATTCGAGGAAGAAAGATTCAAATTGCTGTTAATGCAAATTAATGTTAATGTAACGTGTTAATACAAATTTATAAAGCCAAATCTAATAATAAGAAAGCTAAATGGCAGAAACTTGTATTCTGGCTGAAATATGGAACGAGCTGGGATGCGCGGGATTACAAATGTAAATATTATCCAATGATATTTTGACCCGAGAATAATGGTAGCCGAGGAGAGGCCGAAAGGAGGCTACATCGTGGATCGTGTTACTGTTATCGGGTTATATTCGGCAACATCTTGGGTCAACAATAATACCGGTGAGATGAACGAAACCAGAATTGCGCTGCTCAAAATGGATATGCAAATTCTATCAGTAAATTCTGCGAGAGAAAGCGGTTCCAACTCCAAGAGTGTAGCAGTCTAAATGTAACATTCTAAATGGAACAAGAATACATTCGATCGCCAGAGCCAGCTTGCTGGTGTACCAATTTTCTAATTCCAGTAACATGATTCCTGCAGTTAAAATAACATGTGCCTGAAACACATCAAAGAACACGCTCTTACGTCTCCTCGCGGAATGTTACCTCGAGAGAGGTTTATCTCTGTGTGTGTGATCGTCGATTACTCGAAAATTGTCTCTCGCGTCCCCGCACTTTCGACAAGAATAAATCGACCGTGCGTCGGAAGAATCTGCCATCGAGCGCTGACGTGGTAAGGACGGGAAGGACACCCTGTATAATTTTTCAAAGGTATCTCGCGGATGAATAAGTTCGGTCCCTCAAAGTGGGCTCGCAGTATCCCGCGGCCTCACGTGCACCTGGAACTCATAAGCGCGTATGTGTCGGAGTGCCTTAAAAGGATCCGAAAGGATATTCCAACTCTCCCCTAAACCCTCTCTCGTCCCGCCTTTCTCCTCCCCGCAGCCTCCGTACCTCCAGACGTGGCGGCAGAAGCGTCCGGAGGAACGCGGCTTTAAGCTCTAAAGCTCACCGTCATTCTTCACCGCTGGTACACCCAGCTAAAAGAAGGATTTCCGTTTTCCTCTCCCTCCCGTCGCCCACTTCACCTTCCCGCACATTCTCCACCTCTTCCTTCCTCTGCCAGTCGCCATCCTACCGATCCATCTGCTGGAAAAATGGACGCCGCGGGAAAATCAGATGGCGGAGTTCGCGTGACGCGAAAAGGCGGCTTTTGCTTCGCCACGGCTTTCCACAGGACGCCGATTAATAGCGCTTCTCGGCGAAGTTTAACTTCTTTTTGCCGAAGAAGTAGTTAAAGCGCGAGCGATTCCAGATTCTCGACGGACTCCCGGCTCAAAAAGTAATAATTAAATGATAATTAAGTGATAACACTAAGACATCGGCGTGGTGTTCTCATTTCTTGCTGCAAGCTGTTTTAAAAGTGATACAGCAAGTGAAATATATTAAGTATGCAATGTAAATATATCTAAGTTAGATGCGAAATAAATTAGATTAAATTTGAATTAAAAATTAAATATTTAATCAAATTTAATTTAATTTATTCAAAATCAAAACATATTAACGATAAATAGCTTCCAAATAAAATTCCTTTAAATGATTTGATATTGAAAAAAATGAAAAAAATGAAATAATTTTCGAGATTATTTTTAAAATCCACCCTTGAAAAATGCAAGCATCTATTATATCGATGATTTCTATAAAATGCATTTAAAATTTAAGGTTTAATATACATATATGTAAAATCGAAATGCTTTTCGATACCAGTGCTCAGTCTTTAATTAAATCAAAGCAACTTCAAATGAAGATTACGATTTACCGTTAACTTTCTCCCAGATGTTTTGGACTCGAAATCCACAAATTTTTAAAGCCTCGAGTTTCTCGAAGCTCGAGTTAATCCGAACTAGAGCTGAAGATCCTGAAGTTAGTCCCGCATTTTCGGAAATCTTCGCAAATCCTCGATATCTCAATTATCCTTTTTTTTTTTTAGAAAAGTCGGGTTCGGATACTTGGTGCCTCAGCTACTTATACGGTTCGAGTTTTCGGTACTTGGCCCCTCGTACTTTCCGGTAATCCTAAGTCCTTCGATCATGTACACGCGGATCCATCGCGTCCATCGTGTAGCGTAGCTTTAAGCTCGAAAGCTTCCTTCGCCCAACTACGCCATTCTTCACTTTCGCCATAGCCAGCTGAAAGAAGGATTTCCGCTTTTCCCTCTCCTGCTTCCGACTCCCTTTCTTCCGCAGGCCGTCGGAAAAATGGACGGGGCTGAAAATCAGACGGCGAAATCTTCGTAACTCGAGACGGAATCTTCCCTGCCTTCCTCTCCCGTCGAAGGATTGTCCGTCGACAGAGGAATATCTTGGGGCGATTTCAATCGAAAGCCGCGGCCGCCGCGTTTATTTTTCCGTGTTCAAACAATTCCCTTGCGACTCTTTCCTATTGTTAGTCTAGAGATGCTTTGTGGACTTGGACAAATTCCAATATCTCTCGATACGCTGCAAAAACGTTTTTTAAGATTGAAACTCATACTTGAAAATTTTATATTTTATATTTGTTCGGATTAACTCGAGTTTCGAGAAACTCGAGGCTTTAAACATTTGTTATTCCAAGGATTTAGAGTTCGAAACATCTGAGAGAAAGTTAACGGTAAATTGTGATCTTCACTTAAAGTTGCTTTGAAGGATTTAATTTAAGACTGAGTACTGGTATCAAAAAGCATTTCTATTTTACATATATGCATATTAAATAAAAACCTTAAATTTTAAATGGATTTTATAGAAATCGTCAATGTAATAGATACTTGCATTCCTTAGGGGTGAATTTTAAAAATAATCTTGAAAATTATTTCATTTTTTCAATTGTTTTAATACCAGATAATTTAATTTAATATTTACTTTGTCGATTTTATATTTAATACCTAATTTAGTAATTTATTGTTTCATTATTTTGCGTCCTACAATTTTTATCTTTTGTCGTAGAAAATCTTAATGTCCTAATATATTGTGGTACAGTTCCAACGCTATTTCTCATCAGTGGAAAACGGACAATCGTCAGATTTTCACGAGATTTTCAACGGCGTTTTTCTCCCTCTCAGTTTTTCCGGGCCGAGGACTGAAAAGCGATCGTTTATCCTTGCTACGCGGAATTCCTCTCTCTTCGTCAAGGAAGAGCCGTTTCTCCCTTTTTTCTCGTCTGGAATAATCGTTTGTCCCTCTGCGGCGAAAATTCTTATTCGGTGTGAAATAAGAGAAAAACGGAGGGAGTAAACGAGGACAAGCCGACGTCCGCGTCGCTCCGGGGCAGGGCACAATGGAGATTTTTCATTAAAACACTCAAGTCGGCCGCTTCCGACAGCTTCCGGATAAACTGCAGTAGGTTTTGTCCGTCTCTTCCGCCGTGCAATCGAGTTAAATGGATAAAGCGAGAGGCCTCTGATCTCCGCTTTTTACGGGCGGACGTGAAAAAAAAAACGCGGAACATCTTGTGAACGACTGATGGGAGAACCGCAAAGGTTTTCCGAACAAACGCTTGGAATATCAGAAATTGCACACTATTTTACTAAAACTATATGGCGCTGCGCTAAAATTCTAGGCAACAATTACATTAGTATAAAATTATTGAAGCGAAATGTTATTTGTAAAATATTTCGAAAAATAATTTCGTAACAGAAAGTCCCGGTTTGCCGTCTGATGTTTAATTTTTAATCATTTGTGCAGCTATTTAGCTTACAAATAGCTACAAAATAAGTTTTCCCTTTTAGTAATCCTATATTTATTTTAGTTATCCATATATAGTGCTCGCCATTTAATCTAATTTAATTTCTGTTTACCTCGCTGTACGCCGACGTTTCCATGATTTTACACCGTATAATTTTAATTCCCCGCCCAGTTTCAGTTCTAAATATCCCAGATTTCCAAAACCGGACCGTCCGCTACTCTGTCGATACCCCGAACATCATTCCGCTGCCGGCGTCGCGTGTGTCCCCCTTGCCTCGCAAAGCCATCAAGATGTCCGTGTTTCTCACGCGAGAACAAAGCGAAGCGCGCACGCAATTACCGGGCCGGCATCGCGCTCCAATTAGCGACGTCACTTTTCCGTCCGCGCCGCGCAATTTATCCCGTATCCTCCCCTCCTTTCCCCTCCCCCTCCCCGCCCCTCCATCCTACCCCATCTACCCCTCTTTCCCCCTCGTCCTGCCTCATGTCGTGACCACCGCCGCCGCGTGATCTCTCCCGATCTCGTTTTCCCATCGCGAAAGGATCGCACCTGTTCGCCTTCTCTTTACCCGCGATCTCGCAACCGCGGCCGGTCGAGCGTGCAGATCCGCTTCTCGGTCGAACGGAGCGTGGAGGAGAAAACGAGGAGGACGGGGGTTGAGTCCGGGGTCGCAGAGAGAGAGAGAGAGAGGGGAGGCGAAGGGGGAGGCCGGAGGGAGACCCCGAGTTTTTGCACGGCGCGAGTTTAATGGCGATGTTTGCGCGCGGCTTCTTGCGCGACCGGAAATTCCGTTCCACCGCGGTTTCCGCGACACGGGCGTGAAGCCGGGAAAATTGCGTGTCGCGGTTCGACGATCCAGGGGAGGGAAAAGAGGACGTAGGGGAGGTAGAAAGAGAGAGAGAGAAAGAGAGGATGCCAGAAGGAAGGAAGGTGGTCCGCGAACGGATGCACAGGATTTTGTCCTAAAGACTGGACGTATATAGATTTTTTAATATATATAATTAAATATATATTTTTGTATATATATAATATATAATTAAATAGATATATATTTCTAAATATATATAATTGAATATATATATTTAGAAAATATATCAATTTAATGTATACTAAAATACATCGACGTCGTCACGACAAAAAAAGCGTAAGCAACTTTTACTGAATTTTACAGGAGATCCAAAAATTGAGAAAAATCCAAAAAATGTTATTCAAGGTGCATTTTTTATTAACGAGTAATAAAATTAACGATTCTCGAATTTTTGGTGAATATAACTGTAGCGTTGGATACAAAACTTGATTCTTACGACCTGTTTTCCATAATAATCTTATTTTCAGATTTTTGTCACTTACGCCTTTTTGTCGTGATGCCGTCGATATAATTTAATTATATATATATATTTAATTTATTATATATATATATATAAAATATCTTCCATGATATTTTATATCTATATGTGTATATATTTATAAAGATATTTTATAGTTCATAAAATGGTTAACGCTAATTGACAGCACGTGAATAATTCACGAGTCTGTGAGTCGTGTCAATTTTATATTTTATTTTAGCTAAAGCGTAGCTATATAAGCAAAACCGTTGCACATCCATTACTAACAAATCGATTCTATAAATTCTGGAAAATCTATTGTCGTTCCGTTACACTTCCGCTTTGGCACCTGCCAGATTTCGGAAACCGTCGTTCTATCAGAATCGAATCAGCGACTCCTACCCCTAGAAAGGGGGGGCTATCCGGTATGTCAGAATCGCGGATTCGGACACGCGATCGACCCTTTTCACCCTTGTTAATGAGCGCTCATGTAATTACTAAGTGGATGTCATTAAAGCCGGTGGTACACTCTTTAATAGCGCTTTCTCCCTCCCCCCCGCCTTCCCGGAATTCCGGCTTTTTCCTTTTGTTCGCTCCCTCGCGACTAATGAATTCAACAGCGGCACGAAACACAGATCATCGATGTCGTCCTCACTTTCGCGAATTCTTCCACTAAGTCCACCGGGATAATTGATCCCCCCTCGAGCGTTCGAGAATTTAGTGTCCTGATTTTATTTCGATTTTATTTATTAATAATTTTCCGATTTTCCATTTGTATTTCTCCGTTATATGGAGTCGCAGCATGAATATTTTACGATGCAAAGAACGTTGTCCTTTATATTTCAAAAATGTCAGCAAACTGGACGCTTCTAGATAGCAAATTTTATTTATTCATTAATTTAATCCAATAATGAATTAGATTAATTTTAAGAGAACTTAGTTTGTGACCTAAAAATTAAACGAAAATAGAAAAGTTACTCGCCGTTATTTTGACCTCCCTCTCTCTCTCTCTCTCTCTCTCTCTATCTATCTATCTATCTCTCTCTCAACTACATGTATATACACGCAAATACACACATACACGAACATATACACGAACACATACACATTCACATATATACACTATTACTATTATTATTATTATTCTTTTTACTTTTTATTATTTACGTATTATGTACTGTACTTTATTGAGTTCTGTCTGATTTTTTCTTACTCAGCTGTAACTTGTATTATAGTCTTTGCGCTTGAGGGGACTTGTCCCAGAGCGCTAAATAAATGACGCTTTCTCTCTCTCTCTCTCTCTTTCCTTTTCTTTCTCTTTTTTTCCCAATATCACTTTCCTTATTTCAATATAAAAAGGACAAATGTATTGGAAAAAAAATGCCATCCATTTTCTCATAACACGCGCTTACATTTTTCATCCCGCTTTCGCGACCCATTAAGCTAATAGAGCGAGGTGGGATACCGCAGTTCGCGGAAGGATATCGGCGTTTCGCGAATCGACACGCCGCAAATGAGAAAAATGCCACGCACGATCCGCCCGTCCATCTGTCCCGGGTATTCGCGAAAGCTCTCGCGCGTTGGAAGCGATCCGGAGGGGACGGCCGGTGTAATTTAGCCCGTGTCTCCAATTTTGAGATGCACAGTCACGCTGGAAGCTATCCCTATATTTATCCGCGACGATCGAAACGCGACAATCGACACGACGAGGAACGTTTTCACGTATCCCCGCCGCGCCACGCCATCGGAAAATTGAGCTCGCCGAAATTATAACTCTTTCGACCGTCGCGGACAGAAGTGAGGTGGCGAGGGTGAAGGAAAGAGAGACGGACAATGCACCCTCGCGCTCCTAGAGGCGAATAGAGAGAACGGAGTTGCGCGGGGGTGGGTGGGACTTGGGGGGAGACAGCGGTCTCTAGTTACTTACCGCCGATCGATTTTGAAGCGGCTACCTACAGGCCAATCTTCCACTTTTCTCTTCGTGGAATCGATTAGAAAAAAAAGCCACGACAAAGGAGAAAAAATCGCGAGAGGCGACGTGTTACTTGCACTAACCTTTCTCCTACGAGCGACGAACGGAGTCGCGGCGAGTCGGGGTCTCTAGAGAACGCGTAGAAACTTCCTTCATAAGTTTTGTCATAATATTTTGAAGCAATTTCCGTGCGCTCCTAAAACCGCACTTTTACCGTCCGCTTCTTATTATTGCTATTAAAATTTCGCGCTGCGTGTAATTCATGTGAAAGTAATTAAAATTATAACATTGCGTTTTATTGTTCCGCGTCCGGATATAGCTCTGCGTATGTTTTTTCAACCGAGAAGAACTAAAAAATGTATTATGAGCTTTACAAAATATAAAGAACTAACCGTGTTCCAAATTTTTCGTAACGTAAATATAATTTTATAAAATACGCTTCGGCGACACGTGTGTGTGTCCGAAAAAAGACAAAGAATTATTCAAGTATTATTTTATATTAAAAACATCAGACATTACTTTATGATTCAAATCTGGAGGGTATAAAAACTTCTGATCGCTAGCTGTCACTTTACTATCACAATTAATTGTTTTCCTTAAAACTACTATTCATTCACGACGTATAAAGCGTTCATCGAAGCGAATATCGAAGCTCCTGCGACATCCACGCGACAAGTCCAGGTTCAATTTGATCCCAAATGTAGTTTGGCATCGCAACTGTAGCCGGTACGACACGACCGATTTCCGGGAAGTCCGCCGACAGTGCCGAACACGACCGATCGAAGCTGCGCTTTGCTGAAATGTCGTCCGCAAATAGAGCTGTCGAGCGGCATGCATGTTATTTATTGTCGGTCCGAATCGCGAGATGTCGATCGCGACCTTAACCCTTTCGGCAATGAGAAACAATGCGTGGTAGATCGAAACAAATCGAAGAGAGAGAGAGAGAGAGAGAGAGAGAGAGAGAGAGAGAGAGAGAGAGAGAGAGAGAGAGAGAGAGAGAGAGAGAGCACTGAGAGAAAAAAATAGTTGGAATAACTATAATCTCACTATATTTTATAGTTAGTTTTAGTCTCAAATATATTTTTATAATTCATTTAAACATACAAAATATAGCAGAGTGAAAACATAGATTTATAATCATCATATTTCTCTTGTTATTAATACCAAGTGTATAGTAAAGCTTGCTATGAGAATATAGTTACCCGTATAATAGTTACCAATATTTACCAAATATTCCAATTGTATTGACTTATATAAAATGGTTAATTTCTCTTACCATTCCATATATTCTATGTTACTATATTTTTACTTCAAATGATTATAATTATTGGTAAAAATTTTACATAGGTCGCTTATACTATGCCTCTATATCGTAATTGTCACCAACATAAATGGTAACACTTACTATAAAAATGATATTTCTAATAATTATTTACTATGTCATTATAGTTCCAAATATCATTTTTCTCTCACAATCAGTGAACGAAAGCGAGAGAGAGAGAGAGAGAGAGAGAGAGAGAGAGAGAGAGAGAGAGAGAGAGAGAGAGAGAAAGAGATCGGCGGAAGTCGCATCAGCCTGCGATTGCGTTCGGTATCGAACGCGAGCTTCTGCGAAACGATTAACTTAATCTGAGATCGTCAGATATTACATTAGCATTTTTATCGGTGGCTTTTATCAACCGCTATTTATTTCCTCTCTCGTATTTGAATGTAGGTTGTATTTTATCCTGGCGGTTCAATCTTACGTATTTCGAATTTTAAAATACCAGATTCCTTCAGTTTTCAAATTTCTTAAATCTTGGATACTTACACTGAGAGAAAAAAATAGTTGGAATAACAATAATCTCACTATATTTTATAGTGAGTTTTGGCCTCAAACATATTTTTATAGTTCATTTAAACATGCAAAATATAGCAGAGTGAACAGAAATTATATAGTCATCATATTTGCTCTGTTATTATTACCATGTGTATAGTAAAGCATGCTAAGACTATAGTTACCTGTACCAATATT
>NJRQ01000118.1:127518-150013 GCA_003063805.1 Aphaenogaster ashmeadi | reverse complement strand
TGTGTACAATTAACATAACTTTTATGATGAAATTAACATATAAGAAATGTTCTTTTCATATAAGAATGGTAATAAGTAACACGCAGTCATCCCCACTTCTATTATAGAGTAAAATCAACACTTTTTTGTGTAAATTTTAACACATTTAATAAATACGTGCAAATTGTGTTACTTTAACATACTTTTAAGATCATTTCAATAATTCTACATTTTATATTTGTTAAGTTCAGTTATATAACAAAGCAGACATGTGTTTAATTTACATATAAATGTGTTGATTATTTAACACAGAAGCTTTAACCAGCAAATTTTTTCACAAAAATACAAATTTTCCAACAGTGTAGCTTTCGTCTGGGTCAGTTTGATCCCCACGCGCGTGCTTACGGGTTAAATACAAAATTGAATTGTAAATGTGTGAAACAATTAAGCACCGAATCCCCGTGTCCTTAGCGCGAAATTAAAAGAAATCTATATTTAAAAAAATATTTCTTTATGTAATATTTTGGTTAGTAAATTCATAGCTTTCGTCTGGGTCAGTTTGACCTCCACGCGCGTGCTTACGGGTTAAATACAAAATTGAATTGTAAATGTGTGAAACAATTAAGCACCGAATCCCCCTGTCCTTAGCGCGACGGTGTATAAACGACGGTACAGATAGATCGGAGTAAATTGGAACATTGGCAATTTTCCGCTCGCGATCGGCGAGCAATTATCCCGGCGTGCGATTCGCAATAATAAAGGCGCTTTCCGCGACAATAAAAGAAAGGTCTTATCAAACGCGGTGGACCGCGGACTCTCGACGGGAACGGGCTCGATCGATTCTTTCTCTTGCCGCAAAAAGGAAATATTATTTTAATCTTCCTCTCCAGCCGGCAGGGCTGATGTCTCAATAAATAGCGCTCGGAGAGCGACGGCGATTGGTCGATGTTCTTTAGAGAGCTCGCGATGGAACTGTCCAAGTTGATCTTTTAATCCGCTGGTTCTCCGTCCGCGAAAAATTCTTGGAGGAGAATCGCGTTTTGATATAATTTCAATGAATTTTATTAAATGGTGAACGTCGACGCAAACACTTTGGTTAAAATCCGAGGTTTGCGTTTGGCAAACCTTGATTTTTATTGCGCTTCCTGGATTGCTGCCGGAATTTTTCGCCATTAATCGTAGGCTCGGATTCGCTCGGGTTAACCGAGAGAAGGAAAGATGAGAATTTGTATCGACTTTCAAAGAGAGGGGGACATACCGAAATTTGAGAGCCGCTGCTTTAACCGATGTCGCACCGAGTGCACTTCGTTCTTTGTTACCGCTGCATCGGGCGATAAAAACGAGCGCTCGCCCTCTCTTATTGTAATTGTACTACTTCTACTTCTCTCGCTGCTCTTTCCGTTCCTCCGCAGATAAATCGCCTGCATTTCCGGTTTTTGCATCATTAATATTAATCATAACGAAAATAATGCTGAGATTGATTTACCATCGCCGTTAAGAGAAAAAGAGAGAGGTTCTACCATCGATAATAAAATCTACATAACGATTATTTCGAAAATAAAAGACCTCCGTAGCTTTATCAGTATGCAACAAACATGAGATTTTAATGTTATTAATATTAATTCTTTATTACGTATTGAAGTAACATCGGCGATAAACGTTAACGTAATATGCAATAACCGTTGACTGAGTACTAAGCGTCATAATAATATTGTTGCGATATTGAAATGACGACGATACGAATAATGACGATAATTAAATATTTCATAAATATTAAAGTATTGCTGGTATTACATTCTATTATTTATTATTATTTATACATCGAATTATTAATGCGCGTATTAATCCAAGCTTCAAAAAACAATCGACTTAACAGCATGTAATGGAATACAAAATATCGGGAATATATCCCTATTCCATTTTTACAACGCAAGATTATTTAATTCGAAACAATCCTAGATGCAACGATATCCTGGCGACGGTAATCTCGCAGCATTCGCAGGCTTCGGATACCAGACAGACGGTAACGATAACGGGGGAGGCGGGGGGATAAATCTCCAGGAGAACCGAGATAATGACGCGATGAGAATCCTTTTTTCTACCCCCTTAATCTTCCCCAAATGTAAAGGGCACTCTCGGACGGGGGTAATCGCGTAGAAGGCAGGGCTAAGGGTCGAATTAGTATATCGCGGCCTGGGAAAGGTTACGAGGAGCAATGGGGTGGGTCGAGATGGGCAATTTCGTAAGGGGACGGCCGGTAGTTAAACAAATTGGCCTCGTTGTGGAGATTGAATTCACGTCGAACTTCCGAGCGCGTCGAATTTTTATTGGCTCTCGAAACGCCGCGCTGCTGGCAGTTTAAGGATACAAATCGCGAGTCCGCAGGATACCGAGCTTCCCTCCTTAACGATGATCTGTAATCAGATATTGAGATCTTTTCTCCAGTCTTTGATATTAACTCTTCGTTCCCTCACACATTCTATACTTGCCTCGCTCACTCACGTAGTAACTTTGGCGACCAACTTCGGCAAGAAAACAAAATAACACGCAGATGGGGTGTTAAGTGGAGAAATCGTACCAATTTAAAGTTGGAACTTCTTAATTGAGATATACACGTTAAGGCGCAGGTTTTGGTAACTTAGTAGATTCTAGCGTGAGAGGTCTGGGGGACTAAATATTTATTTCACTCGGTGTGATTTGCTCATTCATATCGCTTATCTTGTATCTGTATTCTCCACTTGTTCCCCAGTTGTTCTCCATTTATGTTTTATTCATTTGCCATTTGTTCATTTCATGTTTTTTTTCCACGATTTTTTTTACGTTTGTTCCACGCTCGTTTTCCACTTGTTCTCCATTTGTTCTTCGATTATTCTCCGTTTATTCTTCATTTGTTTTCAATTTGTTCTCCGTTTGTTTTCCACCTTCCTTATGTTTGTTTTTCATTTGTCGTCATTTGTTTTACGGTCATTCTTCATTTCTTCCTCATTTGTTCTCCATTTGTTTTTCATTTATTCTCCATTTATTTTCCATTTATTCTTCATTTCATTCCCATTTATTTCTCCGCCCGTTTGCCATTCTTTCATGAAGCCAAATATGGTTCGTGCGCGGTCAAGGCTTAATATCGTTTTGTCGCGTGATCGATTTTCCGCTCGAAATTTCCTCGAAGCCAACGGAATGGATGTCAAGGCGAGACGCAAAGTTTTCCGGGAACGACTCTGCACGTCAGACTTGGTTCCGAGATAAAGGAGCCGCAGTTATCCAAATAGAAATGCACATACGCCCACGCCGTGGCATTCAAAGAACCTGACGTCATATATAAGGTGCTCAATATGTTGAAACATTTTCCTTTGAATCAATTCGGAATTAATCTTTTTAGTACGATTGCACGGAAAACGGTTGAGAGAGAGAGAGGGGGGAATATGCTATAATTTATTAAATTAATTCCATAAATAATATATTGCGAGATTCTTAAGAGGCTCAAATTATGAACTTCGTAAATTTAATATAAAAACATGAAATACACCTAATTCCAACGGTAATTAAAAATTAAGGATCTTGGCCGTAAATTATCTTCGGTATCGCGACAGAGAGGTATCGAAAGTCATCTTTCCGGTATCGAGGTATCGGTAACTCTACGCCGGTGGCACTTACTCGTATCTACGACGTCGTCCTTCTCGATTTCCGGAATCGAGCGGCCGTCGAACTCACGTGAACCCCGGTTGACCTCCCGCCCTTCCGGGCGTCGTTTTCCCCGTCGCCGGATAACTGCCCGGCGAGACCTCGGCGAGAATCCGCGTGCCTTTCCCCGGAAAATTTTTCCGGAAGACAACTTTTCCGGGAACTTCGCACACGGTCGTACGCATGGAACACTTTGTGCCGACTCCTCGCGTCGCTACGAGAGGAGAAACGCTCGCGCGATTGTTGAATAAAGAGCGAGACGTAACGACCAATAAGAAGAATAAAGCGGAAACAAAGCGCACAGGGTGTCGCGAAACGAATCGAGAGCGAATGGAGAGCGAACGGAGACCGACGACAGAATAAACGGAGAGCAAAATGTCGGAGAACAACTGAGAAACAAATAGAAACACTGTATGTCTCTTTAATTACAGATTCGTGGTCCAGAATCGAGGGAACGAAGTTCTAAATTTGACTCGTTCGATTTAATTTGAAGTTACGTAAAATTTGTTGAAGTGCAGGTATATAGAAATTTACAAGACAGAATAAATGGAGAGAAAAAGTCGGAGAACAACTGGGAAACAAATAGACACAGTATATCTTTTTAAGCAGATTCCTGATTCAGAATTGAAAGAACGAAGTTATAAATTTGACTTGTCCCGATTTAATCTGAAGTTACGTAAGAATGATTGAAATGCAGGTATAAATGCAAATGTATATAGAAATTTATTTACTATCGTTTATCTTGTCCAACGCAGAAAACCAAACGATACATTTGGCCAGTTAGTAATTTTTATACACTTTATACATGATGTTTCTTAAGTACTGTCCAATACTTTAAGAGTTGATTTTTTACTTTTGGAGGAGATCATTTTATGAAGAAAAGTTCATATGAACATGGTCTCAAAGGCTTCGTTTTAGAGATACAAGGTAAAAATTCTATAAAACCATCGTTTTTTCTTACTAGCTCTTAAACGAAAAAGATTTTTTTAAATATATTTTTTATGTCCAATTTTAGCGAGAATATAATAAAATAATAAAAATCCGCAAAAAAATTTGATTCCGTCCATTGACGTACAAATTCAGAGCAGTAATGTAGTATCTAAACCCCATTTCTACCTCATTAACTTTTCATACAACGGCGACTATAAGTAATATTCGGTATTTACTAGTCCGAGTTTTATAAGAAATCTTTTTTCGTTTAGGAACTATTAAGAAAGAAACGACAATTTTCTAGAATTTTTAACTCTGAAACGAGGTTTTTTGAGACCATATAATTCACATGAACTTTTCTTCATAAAATGACCTCAAAAATCAATATCTAAAATATTGGACAATCCTTAAGAAACACCCTGTATATCTCGATAGAGCGATTGACAATTAAGCGACGTCTTCTTATCGGGACGTAGAGAAACCCATCTAACAAGCTGTACTTCTCGGAAGAAATCTTTCTCTTCTCCGACTATCAACTTCACTTGTTGGTGAAATAGTTCGTGGTCCGCGAAAAGTATTTGCTATTTTCAAAGGATTTCTTTTGTGTGACTTTGACGTTGCACTGGCAGCACTGCATTGGCCTCTTCACAATCGCGCCTTTGAAGCTAACGTAGCGATAGTCAAAGCTAATCTTCCCAATCGGAACTTGCCCTTTTTTGCGCGGTAAAAAGGATCAGCGTTACTAGAAGTAGGAAATATTTGGAAAATCTCAAGTCCTTGTTCACAAGGCTCATGCAACGTTTAGTCGTTGATTTCTGACCGTTTTAGAAGGTATAATGATTCAGAGGCTCCGATCGCGACTTTCCGGGCGATTCTCCAGCACCAGAGATTTCGCTTTGCCGCGATCTTCTCTCCGACGAACGCGTCGCTCCGTCGAGGCGTTTTCCCAGGGCCTAATCGCCTAATCGCGTTCGCGGAATCGGCAAGGCGAGCGGCGACCCTGGGCGCGATAAATTCGTACCCGTCCGCGGTGCAGCGCCCGCCGCTACTCGGTAATAAAGCGATCGATTCCTCGAGGCCACGTGGGCCGCTCGTTTCCAGGTATGCCACCCGCTGGTCGACGACTAGTTCAGAGAAGTCCTTATGGGAAATCGATATACGCCCGGGATTCTTAATACGCAAATGTCGTCTCGACTCGAGATATGCCGGCCGCGGTATCAGTTCTCGGTTTCCGCACGTTCCCCGTCCCGAATGCAACATCGAGGACCCCGTGATGCTTTTTTTCGTTACCGAGGCATTATCTGCGGGAATCTGGAAGAAATGTGAGAAATTGGCGGTGCAACTTATTTCACCGTATTGACGATAGAATTTATATGATAATCGGGAAAATATTTTACAATTTTTTGGATTAATAAATTTTGTAAGAAGATCACAGAAAATATTTAATGAAAATATTAAGCTAGATAACTAACTCATTAAAGAAAGTTATTTAATTCTGTAGAAAGAAAATTCTTATTTATATATTACAAAAACTTTATTTTTAATTAAAATTTAAAGCTCCATTAAAAACCTTTACACGGAAAATTCGTGTATATTTAAAAAAACTGACACCTTCAGTTTCAAAATCTGACATCTGAAATGGTAATCGGGAAATCATTTTAGAATTTTGTGAATGAATAAATTTTTTAAGTAGTTCCATAGAAAATATCTAATGAAAATATCAAGTTAGATAAACTTATTAAAGAAAATAAATAAAAAATTCTTGCTTAATGTTGAAGTACTTATTTAATCCTGTGGAAAAAAATTCTTATATGTACATGTATTACACAGAAACTTTATTTTTAATCAAAATTTAAAGTTCTATTAAAAATCTTTACATTCGGAAAATTCGTGTATATTTTCATATTAAAAAAAACTGACACCTTTTTTCAGCTTCAAAATCCGACATCCCCGAAGTCCTATAATAAATTTTAGAAATTCAATTCCGTTACCATTACCGATTTGAGGAAAGGCTGCGATGGGGTGGCAGCGAGGAGGAGGAGAGACGATCTTTTTCAGTGATCGTCCTGACACAGCGGCCGAATCCGAAATCAGGAAAACCGTCCTTCTGGTCGGCCCTACAATTCCACAGCCACCCTCATGTGTCAGCTCGCTCCCTTTTCGCAATCCCCGCGCCAATTTCTCATTCGCTGCCGATCCGCAGCGAACGAAGACGGACAAATGGTGGTCGCTCCCTTTGGCAAGGACGAAGGATCCGTTCGACCCCGGGGGTGAAGCGCCGTCCAGCGTCGGTCGGGTCCGGGAGATCCATCTCACGACGCGGACGCTCGATCTTCCGCCGGGAAGTGGCGGCTTCTCTTTTATTTCCGCGATTAGGCGAGATTAATTCGCGGCGCCTGCGGGTGTTCGCGGACACGGGGTGAGATAAGTCCTTTTATGGATCGCCGGTCGTTCGATCGCGTACTTTTGCTCATTAGTGCGGGAATTTTACGTGACAAATTGCCGCAACTGGCAAAGGAAGTAAAAAATATGAACGTCGGGTCTTTAACTCTTCCCCATTAAAATCTACCTGTCTAATTATCGGAATAATTATTGTCCGTTAATAATCTTTATTCGCTTTGCAACTTCCCAGTCTTCTTTCATTTTGTTTTTTCATTCTCCGTTAATTTTTTAATTCTCTCCATGATCAGTGCGCTGTTAAATCGTTATTCTTAAATTTCCTAAATGTATTTCTTTCTTTGCTTTAGGAGCTTCCTTCTTCATTACAGCTTTCCAATTATTTATTTCATTAAATAGCTTTAATCTTCGCAATCTTTTACACTTCGATACTCGGAATAAAACCATTTTGGTTGCCACGTTTTTTTTTTACCTCGTTGTTCCGCTGTATTATACAGGGTGAATACTTTTAAAGCAAAACATTCAAATATTTTTAGTGTATTTGGATACAAAAAAATTACAATAACGAAAGTTGTTTAGTTCGAAGGGGAAAATATTATAGTGAAAAGATAATAATAATTTTTCTCAAGGTTACTGTTCTTAATTTTTTTATGTCATCTGTATTTTTTAAAATGAAACTACCTGAATCGATTTCTCTTTTTACTGTGTATACAAAAGTATTAAGATGACATTAACGAAAAGTCGATAGTTTATGAGATATATATATATTTTATATTTTATGTCTAAATATATCAGAATAAAGTATAAAATAAATTATTGATTTTTCGTTAGTGTCACTTTAATACTTTTGTATGCACAGTGAAAAGAGAAATCGATTTGTGTAAATAAATTCAGATAATTCCGTTTAAAAAACCATTAAAAACGATGACATAAAAAAATCGAAAACGATGATTTTAAAAAATTATCTTTTCACTATGATATTTCCCCTTTCGAACTAAATAACTTTATTATAACTAAATAACGTTGTTGTAATTTTTTTATGTGTTCAAATGCAACGAAGATATTCAAGTGTTTTTTTTTTTCAAGTGCCTTACCCTGTATATGATCCGCAAAGAGAATGATATTTCCCGAATGCCGCGCGCTGGAAAGATTTATGTTTCGCCATGTATAAACTCGTAACTGGGATGAAGAGGAATTCGGAGACATTTAGTCGATGCGCGGGCGTTAAATATGGAAGCGAGCGCGCCTTAATTAGCGTGCAAATCCGCCGAAATCCGCGAGGCGGGATGCGAAATTCATGCCTCGACGGCACGCTCCCGCCCGACGCGACGTCGTTCTCGTTTTCCCTAATGAAAGTAAATCTGAAACGCCGTGAAACTTTCGGCGAACGATCCATTCGCAAGTTTAACGCCGAAACGATCGGCGAGACTACGTAGGCCCTAATATCACGTGACACTTAATTCTCCGGAGATGTTTCATCCTCACAGAATTAATCTTTATCCG
Source organism: Aphaenogaster ashmeadi (assembly GCA_003063805.1). Taxonomy (NCBI): domain Eukaryota; kingdom Metazoa; phylum Arthropoda; class Insecta; order Hymenoptera; family Formicidae; genus Aphaenogaster; species Aphaenogaster ashmeadi. The sequence goes on along the minus strand of NJRQ01000118.1, from coordinate 141,526 downwards.
TTTAATTAGTCTATTCTAACTCTCTCTTCCAATTCCGATTTTTCTTCCATTAAGCTATGCCATATATCCCCAAAAAGGAAGGACCTCAATCCTTGATTCTAAAAATTATTCGCGAGACTTATGCTCGAAATTCACCGACCGCATTTGTCTTTGAAATGGAGCACACTGCATTATTTCCAAGAGAGTATTTTTCGCGTGGAACTAATTGCGACTGATTTGATTGTCTGATAGATCTAAAATAAACTTCGTCAAATTACATCGATTGTTTAATCATCTTCTTGAGTGAAAAATTTCTTCTTTTTCCGAAGTCATTATATTTTCTCTTCGTCGAACCATACGTTCTTTGCTTCTGTGAAAGATAATCTCCTTGAGCGATATTTTCTCAGAGCTACTTTCTCTTCAGAAATAATCTTTCTTTAAATATGACCGATTTAATTAATCCTCCCCAGTATGCTATTTCTGACTTTTCTTTGGTCCGACACATTACATCTTTTTTCTTTATTCTTCTGCTCTAAAAATATTTTAACAATTCACTATATTTCTTTCTGACGATATTTTGTTCATTAATTCGTTGATATGACGTAAGTAATTTAATTTTTATTCTCTAATTATTATTCGTGTTTTTTGACACTTGCAACTCTTGACATTTGCAACGTTTGACACTTACAACTTTTGACATTTATTTCCATAATTATTACTATATTCGATTAATCTAATAATAAAAGTCTTCCCGGGATGCTTGCTTTTCAAAATTAACTCTGAACAATTTAATTAATTCCGAATTACTTTTGATATTTCCTAGAATTAATATGTTTAATAATCAACTAATGATAAAGATACTTTTTTCGGATTAATTCCATTTTTAAATTAATTCCTTTTAGAATTAATGGTGAATGATTTAATTAATTTCTCAACAATGCTTTACATATTTCGGACGTATTTCCCGACATTAATAGCCAGCGAATTATATAATAATAAAGATATTTCTTTCCGGGTTATTTCCTTTTCAGAGCCACGACCCATTCAATTAATTGGCCAATTTAGCCGCCGGTATTTCGACGAACCACATTTTTCTTTATTCCTAAGAAAGAGTCGATTCACCCCATGCTTCCTTTCGGTTATGCGACTCGTGACCCGTGACTGATTCAATTAGCTCGTCAATTATCTCCCGCTCGCGGGAGGAGAGTCGATTCTGAAAATTATTCACGACCGCGCGCACTCGAGACTCGACTTGAACCGTTTGCGAATCGCGAATAGCCGCCGAACGGCTCGCTTCGGGATGCCGTTTGATTTCGGCGCGGCGTCCAACAGCGGCTCGATGGTTAATTTATGTAATCCGCAATTTGCGATTTTGCGTTTCGCTGCATCGCTGAAACACGCCCGGCCGTATTAATGAGCCCTGTTTGCGCGATTCATCTCGACGACGAGGTTCTATGAATTATACGGCGTGCGTATATAATCGCCGCGCAAAATCTCCTCGGCTCCCATTAAAACCCTTTCACCGTTTTGCGGATTTTTAACGCGAAATTTCGAGTTACGAACCGACTCTCGTATTATCGAGCCGACAAAAGTTGAAAGCAAATTTCGGCAGAGCACGTCCGATCGGCACACTTTATATAAAATCGATCGGTATGTTAACACGGTTTATTTGGCGAATTTCCACTGGATTACAATTTCCGTAACCCGACTAATTGCGAATCGCGAAATGCAAACGAGGCGAGGTCTGTTTTGTGTCTCATGACGAAAAAAAAATGGACTTCGCAACGGCTCAATGTAAATAAATAACTGAACGCTACGGCGGACTTTGATTGTCGCTGTTTTTTTTTTCCGAGAGAACAAAGGATAACAGCCAATTATTGTAACAATGAGCCAGCCGGCGAAAAAGACAGGTGTCCCATTCCGCGAGTACGATCACACGGATAGAGGCCATTTCATCGACGCGATTTTTGCGCGACAGGAATAACGAGCAATTATTACACGAAGAGTGCGCGTGTCGTCGGAATTCCGAATTTTTAATAGAAATTTTCATTATATTAAAATACAGACATAAATTGTATTCATGTTATTTTGGTAATTAAAACGAGATGTGAATATTTTAACTGTGTAAAGTCATTATTTTTGGAGCTAAGAAATATAAGAACTGCGCGTGTAATATTCGAAGAGGAAAGTAGAACAACAAATAATATTTGTATTAGTAGTGATAATTTTAGTTGTAATATCTTAAGAATGAGACCACAATACATAAATGTCATTTAAACAGATAATAAATCAAGAACGGATCGAGTTTATTTATTAATACCGTCAATCTCTTTGTCCCACTTCTCAAAACAGTATTGTTTTGAATTAGAAGGATAATTAGCGACACATCTCAATTCTCATTTACGTAGATTTATATTTATCCACCCTTTCAATTTAATTATTTATCTAACTCTCAATCCTGCCGTTATTCTCGTTTTATCACTGTATCTGTTTTACTGCTGTTTATTTAAGTTCCATTAGCATTCTTTATTCATTGTTGTCTTAATTAAATTTTATGTCACAATGCGCCTATTTGTTAACGATAATGTATTATTAATTAATTTGTCAAAACGGATGCAAAATGCGGGAGAGAAGCCTGCAATTATTTAACAAAATATGCCATACAAATTTATCGAAATAAAATTGGCGTTAATTACGCGAGTCGACTGTGTTTCAGGTTATTAAGGACAGCCAGTGATCCCTGAACATTTTCAGAATGCGCGCTCCATATTGGAAATGGGGGTTTAACGACCGAGTATAATTCGCGATCCGATAACAGCACGCCACACGTTCGAGTATAATAATAATTAAACGGTCATTTTTGCAAATCGCTCGCTGCATATTATAACCGAGCACTCCAGCGGTTCTCATATTTTCGAGACTCTTGTATTTCGCAATTAGATCCTCTTTCCATTTCACTCTGATTAGAGAGAATCTATTATGGACATTCATTCATCGCCGAAGAGACAATTTTGAAGTTAGCAATTTAATATCGAATCGAAGGATTTAGGCCGGTATTCATAGTCCGTTCTTATATTTAAGACCGTTTTAAGTATAGTCTCAAGACGACATAAACCAATCACAAAGCCGTATTAGCATTAAGACATTACTTAAGATGATCTTGAAATAAGAACGGACTATGAATACCGGCCCTAGACATTTTAAGTTTAAGAAACGAAGATCCAAGGTCCAATTATGTAAGAATCCAAGAATTTACGATTTAAATCATTCATCCGCAGTCCATTACATTTCTCGATCTAAATTAGAGTTTAAAAATTGAATTTCTTGTATCAGATATCTGAATTGCAATTCATTTATTTTGTGGTATCCTTACGATCTATTTCGTCTCGTTCATCTTCTCTAATTTTAAAACTTTTGTATTACTTTTGCTCGCTTCAGTTCATCCTTTTGACTCAAAGATCTTGTTCCTTTCATATCCTGACATCTTTCGATCTTCGCGTTACCGGAATCCCGCGAGTCCTGAACTTTCGTGTCCTCGAATGTTTCAGTGTCTTTATTAGTCTTCGGAAGTTCCGCTACGTAGCACCGGAATCCTCGTTAGAATCCGAACCAGTTCGGGATTATCCTGGCAAAAAGGGACGGGCGGCCGTGAGGAAGGGGGGAGAGAAGCACTCTTTATTAAAAATTCTTATTCAAAGTACGCCCGTAACAGTAGCTCGTAAAAGAAATCTTGTCGATGCAGGAAGAGCTTTAATAAAGGAATCCTTAATGGTGATGGCAAAATTGCCGATCGTCCTGTCGCTCTTGCGGGAATGAGGATGAGTCGTTCAGCTTATTAAAATTCTTTTATTTACGACGTCGTGACGATGGAAAAGTCGCCGCCTATGAAAATTTCATGGATATAACGAGGATTCAGGATCCTCTTGCGCGAGAATCTGCTGCCAATGGAAGGAGACATCTTTATTCAGGATAGCCTTGTTAATCGATGATTACAGAAAGAAGACTCAAGAAAATAAAAATATAAATATTTAAGTAAGATCCAAGGATTAAGATCGAAAAATTTTATTAAGATCTAAGGCGTGATATCCATGATCGAAGATATGAGAATCCAAAAGTCCAGTCGAGGATCTAGTAATCCAAAGATCAAGAATTTTAAGCAGACATATAAATATAAAAGACGTAATATACCCAAGAATTTAATCATCTAAAACACAAGGAGTTAAGGTTCAAAGATTGAAAAAAAATCTGAAATTTGTAGTTCCAATACCTAAAATTTATCTTCTGAGATTTAAAGATCCCTGATGATATTAGACTGATAGCAGGGACCAAGGATATACGATTGTTCAAGTATGCAGGAGAAGAATTCAAGGTTGCGAGGAAGTGTCCTTCGCGGGATGTTAACGATCGCTACGCAGCAAGATAAAAAATAAAATCATCGGTTAAGAAATCGAAAAGAATAAGGAATTCCCTTTCCGTGCAGCTACACTCGGAAGGGGTAAGGGTAGAACCTTCCAGGCAACCCAAATTCGCAGGATCCACGCGCGATGTCTCTTTGATCCACTGGCAAAACGAAAGTAGATTTGCGCAGTGCCCCAGAAATTGAATTACGTGGAGAGGCTTTCTTTCCCCTCTCGTGGGAATATCGTCGAATCCTTGATCCTCACCCGAAAGACGAACGAAGGCTTGCTCGATCGTAACGGGATCGTTTAACGTGGAGCGCGAGTGCGGAATTAGAAATTGCGATAAAAATACAATTCTTGCGGAAGATTATTCGCGTTCGTTAGAAAGTAGAGCAAGAGCAATTGTAAAATAAATGATTGTGTTTTTTTAAATTGAGATATTAGCGTAGCGATAAGAGTATAATGACGTGATTATCGCAACGGCTCATTATTGTTATATTCCAATTATATATTATGCTACTATTATTGTATACTCTAGCATTATTGTGTATATAAATCATTATTATACTTCATCGCTGTGCGTTGCATTTATTATCATCATTATATTGAGCTATTCTCTCATAATGAGTATTTTACATTGCCATTACTATTAACGATATTATTGGTGCGGTAGTACAATGGAAAGGCAATGCAATAGCAACGACAAATTAACGAAGTCATTGCGGCAGCGGCGGCGGCGGTGGCGGGACGATTTATTTGCGCGTACGGTTCAATGCTCCTGATTCTTCCCTACTTCGAGTGTTTGTCGAGGAGCGCTCGTTCCCTCGACTTTTATCTTTACGGCGGAACGAATGCTCTCAAGAACAGCCATCGATATTCCCGTCCCGGAAATATCGGGCTTGTTCTTGAGTGCGACGTGTTTCAAGACGATCGGCCCCTTCCCCGCGATAAATTATCGCTCCATGAAAAATATCCCGCTCGTTGCCTTTTTTCCATCGATTCTCAAAATCCTTATTCGATAACGCACCTCTTCATCGCTCGGTCTCGAAAAATCGCGGAAAGAAATACCGTTTTAACGGAAAAAAATTTTAATGGAAAGATGTAACTTGAAAAAATGTCGCTTTTGATGATAAAAAATAGAAGAAATAAAATAAAAGATAAAACTTTGTATCCAGAAACGCTTCCTACACTATATTTCTTTTTTTGTGAAATTTCTATTTTCCATTTTGTAATGTAAATTTATGATTGTTCGTGTTATCGAAGATAGAAGGTGGTTAAATTCCAATGATAATTTTTTTCCACATGTCGATTTCTTAACGTTCTCCTGTGTATTTTTTCTACATTATAGTATTTTTCATATTATTTTCTTATTCTCTTTGTTATTTTTTTTCTTGTTCTCTTTTTCTTTATTTGTTCCAGGATTTGCCCTGGAATATTAACACTTTCACAACTGATCATTTTTTCATCTTTAAAAAAAACTGGAAACCAAATACAATAAACTTAAATCTATAGCTAATTGTTGTAGAGTTCTGCTATTAAAATAAGAATGAAAATTTTATAATTTTCATTCTTATCAAACAGAGAAAATATCAAATTATCGAGAATATTAGTGAAACATGGAGAATGCAAAAATTAAAATACTGCACGGAAAAAACAATAAGGTTGCCACAACCACAATAATAGTAACATTTGGTACAGCCACGTCCTGTGGTTGTCACATTCACATCGTTTTGTGTAGTGCATCTATATATGTTTGTCTCAACATTCACTATGTTTGTCTCAACATTCACTATGTTTGCTGTACCAAATGCATATAGTTGCCTTCACATCAATATGAATGTGACAACCACAGGACGTGGCTGTACCAAATGTTACTATTATTGTGGTTGTGGCATCCTTATTGTTTTTTTCGTGTGTTGAAATTTATTACATATACTTAAAAAAAAAATTAATTGAACACTTTTACATAAAAATAAAATTACAAAACTTATAAAACTGTCAAAACCCATTTTGATTAATTTGAACTTAAAATATAAAAAGACGTACTGCTACGTCAATTACTGCGGCAACCGGTTATTACATCAATGACTGCGAATGTATTATATTAATAAACACTTGATCTATATATATTTATTTTTAACATTTACCCCAAATAGGCAAACGATGGAGGTCATTTGCTCGTATTCGTAATACGTTTACGTTATTTCTGTTTCAGGTACAAGGATAACAGGGCTTACCCTTGGCCGGGTGGCGAGAGTCACTTTATCCTGTATCCCGAGAGCGCGAATCAAACGATCTACACGCAGGAGATGAGAGCCTCGGATGCGGGACGGTACTCCTGCCAGGCACGTAACGACACAACCACTTTGGAGGGCGACATCACTCTCTCTGTACTCGGTAAGTAGGATATCCTAGGATAAACCTGATGGGATTCATCCATCAGCCTATATTAGAAGCTCAAAGGAGATCCTCAACCGTGCTTCCATTCGACATTTAATAGAAATAAGTCACGTAAAACGAGAATAGGATAATGATGAATAGTAATGATAACATTGAGATCAAAGAGACCAGTCCCGGAGAGTAATTGAAATACATCTATATATATAAAAATGAATGTATGTATGTATGTTTGTATGCGTATATATGTATGTTTGTCCGCTATGCAAATCTATAGTTTTCAATGTAGAACCACCAAATTTGGTATACTTTCTCATAATACTCTAACTTAGACCGTAGACGGTTTTTGGAAGGGGTCGGAGCCCGGGGTCAAGGGGCCCCCATATAAAATTTTCAGAAAAAGGTTCATTTTTTCCCCATTTTTTCCGGGTAAATATTAGTCTGCGCGAAGCGCGGGCGAAAAAGCTAGTATATTATAAAACGCAGAAGGTTCCTCTGCTGTCGCTGTATAATTTATACATTGCATATGCAATTACAGCCAAGTATCTTCATTAAAAATTGATTCATTTATGAAGCGACTTCTTCCAGACTGGTTGATGTGACAAAAAGAAATGATTAAAATTCAACTTACGTAATTATTCAAATTCAACTTAATGTAACATTCAACTTATGTAATTCTTATCATAACATAAATTTTGATTTGATTTGTTTTATACATTCAGCTTTTATAAAATTTATATTATTTATCTAAATAATTTTGTGTGTTCGCAATCTAAACAATTTAAATTCTAAGGGGTAGCTTACACATTTGTATCTTTTTAAAATTTCTTTCTGTATTATCGAGCGCTTCAAGAGACGTCCCACGATTATATTTATAACTGGAGAAGTAATCGGATTTTTTTAAACGTTCGCGATAACAACAATAAAAAAAGAAATGCATCAATTGGAATTGCGCGCGTTCGATTTGATCCGTTGTCGCTGCGATCGAAAAAAAGAGCACAAAATTCGGATGATCACACGAAGATCCGCCTTTGATCCGCTCCCATTCAAAATAAGGGGGGGGGTGAGTCACGGGAGGGAGGGTACTGCCCGACCAGGGACGAGTTGTTGCAAAAAGCGTTGCAAAATGTCAATCGCCGACAAAACGATACTCGCTTTCGATATCCGCGTCAAAGAGCCTCGTCATCATGATACTGTCGTGTCGAGATCCCGTGGGATACAATATCGGTTCGCATGGGAGAGAGGAGACTCCTGCGATTCTTTCTGGATCTTTTTCAGCATCCGGAATCTTTGTTATTCTGGACAAATCTTCCTTACCGTTTTCTCCAAACGCTTCTTTCGCCGGAAAATACGAATTCGGATGAAAATTTCAAGATCTAAACAGACGCTGGAGACGTTGAGTTTATTTTATAAACAATATTTAATCATACATAATTTAATAAATATAAATAATATGGGTCGTCGAGAACGCCGCGAGCGAGGGGTTTAAGATAATAAAGATAACGCGAGATAAAATAAGATTTTGAGAAATACATTAGAGAGTTTTTGCAATACCGTCTTTTAGATACGGTGAACGCTAAAATCACGACCCAATAACGTGATTGGTCTTTCGACCCAATAACGTGATTTTAGCGTTCACCGTATCTAAAAGACGGTATTGCAAAAACTCTCTATTATCAAAAGTTTTTTTTTTCAAGTGAAAAAGATTTCGTTACTCTTCTTATCGGCGGTGCATCGATAATCGCTTTTCCCGAAAGTCGTCATCGCGTTTATCCCCGCGATAACGCGAGATAACACAGCCGGTGTATATCGAACGTCTGCCAATGTATCGATCCGGAATTTCAATTAAATCCTGCTGTCTGTCGGATCTGATCAGTTCCGGGTAGTCAGTCAGCTTTTCCAGCGCGTGTTTTCGGTCCCGGCGGGCAGGGCAGGGGGAAACCCTTTAAAAGTGTTGTATTGTTGAGCCACCTCGATTTTTATGACATCGGAACAGCGTTTCCCGACCGGAGACACGAATCGTATTTCGGAGGCAGTCGTAAAATTTTTGGGTTTTAACAGAAAAGTCTGGGGAGCGGAAGAATAACATTTCCAATGTGTTGTTTTTTTTTTCATTAATTTGTTTCTTAATCGGCCTTAACGTACATATTCGTGAATCTTTTAAATAAAGCTTAAAATATAAATTTTATGTCATTAATTTAATGTACACGCATATTTCACGTATTGCCAAATATGAGAAATAAATATATCTATATATCTTTTTAAAAAATTTTTAATTTTTATATCTATGTACAAGGTGGACAAAATAATGTGAACACCTGAGAAATACACTATTTGTTTTATTAATAAGAGATTAACCCATCATTTGCCTTTAATACAGATTCTTTCTTTGTTGAAATAAAGCCATACAACTCTTGAATAGTCATCGGTAGAATGTTGTACTATTTTTTTAGCAGAACATCTTTCAATTACTTATATAAGTAATGGTGGAAGAAGAAATTTACTTCTCACTCTACTTCCCGAAATTGCCTTCTGTTCTCCAAAACTTTTTAACATATTTCCTGGCCAGCACAATCGTCTGATATAAATATCATCGAATGAGCAGTTTTGACATTGCACTGGTGATTATTCCATGACTATTGTATGACTCTATTCCAACAAGGATAGAATCTGTATTAAAGGCAAATGGTGGGCCAATCTCTTATAAATAAAACAAGTAATGTACTTCTCAGGTGTTCGCATTACTTTGTCTATCCCCTGTATTTTTTAAGTAAATTTTTAATTTTGTTATAATTGTAAAAAAACGATAAATACATAGGGCGCGGCCAGACTACGCGAATATTCGTGATTCGAGCATCGTTCATCCTTGTTTATCATTTGATAAACAACAAGGATGACATGACTCGAATCACGAATATTCGCGTAAAACGCGCATAGTCTGGCTCCGCCCATATGTATATAATATATATAAATGTATGAGAGAAGCTGGCGCCAGACTATGCGCGATTCGTAGTTCGTCATTCGCGGTTTGGCCATTTGTATAAGATTCGTGAATAGTGTGTATAGGCAGATTCGTCGAATTCGCATTGTGGAAGGTCCACATTGGCAAATGGCGAATCTATACGAATGGCGAACCGCGAATGACGAACCACGAATCGCGCATAGTCTGGCGCGAGCTGGAGAGAGTGAGATAGTAAGAAATTCAGGATCACCCACCTTATTGTTTCTACAGGACAAAGTTAAATTTCGTCGGGTAATGTAATCGCGGAGAATCGTCGCGGTGGCGTGTTAGAATTCAGTTGGAAAACGTCGTTTTGGAAAATTTCGCCGGAGCGTCTTTTCGCGGGCGACGAGGGCGAATTGCCGAGTTAATATTCATCGGAGGAGCGACCGCGCTTCCGGCCGTCTACAGCTCCTAAACCCCTCGATTTAGCACGCATTCGTGCACCGTCGCCAGCCGTTCTTCCTCGTCCTGTCTGTCGATATAACCAACTTCCAGCTCGCCCAGCAATTTGCCGGAAATCGTCCGAGGGAATTCCGAGCCGGCGACGTTTAACCCTTTGTACACACGCAGAACTGTGCCGCTCGATCCTTTAACTCTTCATTTTATCCGCCGTCGAAATATCTTTCTTAAAGTTATCGATTGACCTATCTATATAAAAAATTATCTCACGGATCAGAAAGCTTGGAATATAGCTGGAAGAATATGGCATTGAAATATTTTTAGTTACTAGTTTTCTAATTCATCGTTTATATTTGTATTTGGTAGATTCGTTCATGAAAAATCGATTATAGATTCACCAAAGAATTGGATATTAAAATAGTTTCGATATATAAGATGATTCGTTTTGTATCTTTATATCGTATTCTTATTGAATAATTCAATGAATTATACAGAGTGTGCCCAAATACGTGGTATAATTGAAGAAGGGGATGATTCTACGGCTCAAAATAAGTCGAAATTGTATCCCGGTTGTACCACGTACTTGGGCCCGCCTTGTATTTCTTTACTGAATTAAGAGAAAAAGCATGCATGTACCATTGAAAACTTTTTCCTGTATATATTTACATTGATCCTATATGTACATCTTGTACATGAGTGATTCCACATCAAATCGGACAGCAAAAAGATACGTATTTTTTGTTCTTTCTGAATTTTTTTGTCCTTATATGTAATATTAAGATATGTATTTATGTCAAGTTTTAATGCTTTAATCATAATGTTTTTCGAAATATGGATTTTTCAAGTTTACGCGATTTCTTAAGTTATCGATACCTTTGGAACGCTCCAACTTCCAAACGGTTTAAAAATTCCATATCTCGAAAAGCATTATGATTAAAATAAACTTGACATAAATACATATTTTAATATTACGTATACGGACAAAAAGATTCAGAAAGAACAAAAATTAGGTATCTTTTTGCTGTCCGATTTAATGTAGAATCACCTAAAGTTATATTGGTTCTATACGTTTGTATCAAACGTGCTTTGTGCAAAACAAAGGGTAAGGTCATGCAACGCGAGCACAAGGATAATCGAGAGTGGACGCTTTTCCTCGCGTGCCTCGTGGGCAGATTAATGAATAAATTCCTTACACGAGCTGAGAAAGCAATCGCTTCGCGGAAAATTGCCAGTCGGGAAAATTGGTACGACCCGATCTCTCTAGTTCTCTCTCGCCCTCTCTCTCTCCTCTATCGCGTTACGCGATCCCGAGCGAGGTGCGTAGGTAGAAGATTCCGCGAACGGCCAATCGAATCTCCTTCGTGGAAGAGTTCGCTCGCCGCGGTATGCACCGCTCCGCATCTGTTCACCGATGACGCGCCACAGATGCGCCGCAGTTTGACTTTCGGAAGAACGCCGCGAATTATCCCCGCAGAAGTTCACAATTGTAGGAGGGGATATCCTCGTATGTATTCTCCATGGTCCTCAATCTTTACGTTCTCCCACGAGGTTGAAGGACAGCTTTCAATCTTTTCTTCATCACGAAGGGTTCCCTCGTCACAAAATATTTTGAGAATTTTTGAACGTATAAAAAGATACGATTTGACAAATTTATTATTTTTATTTTTTATTATAATATATTTCTTATTATATATATAGTATTATTATATTTATAGTATCTCTCTCTATAAAAAGAGAGTAAGATATTGAATTAATTAGAATAATTTTGCAAAGGCTAGAAAGGGATAAGATATTCATGTGCACTAAAAGACGTGATATTTTTTTATTATTTGGAATGAATTGCACTCGTTTTTTATGGTTGCCAATTGATGAATCATTCGTTAGTGTTAGATGTCGACAGAACGTTAACAATTGTCTTAATCGCGCCTCGTTGGCTTATCAGTCGGTTCTTGGGACGGCAAGCGAGGCGTATCAGGGTTATCACTATAACGGCTATTTTGTCTGGCCTATTTTTCGAGGTAGGTGCCATTAAAGGCGTCGGTAAATTACGGGAACGCGTTCGGGGAAACTTTAATCGACGTTCCTCGAAACAAAGGCAGCACCGTTTGACGTTCGTGTTCAACCATATCAGCAGCCATAAGTGCAACGGATTAGTGCAGCCTCGATGCGTTGTCTTTCCATTGTGATACTGCGAACGCGATTACGATTGCACTTGAAAGAGCTTTCAATTCGTTTTCCATCAAGAGATTTGTAAATTTGCAGACGTTTTAAATATTAAACTTTGTCAATCTCGCAGAAAATTTTTATAAATTTTTAACGAAGTACTAGATATCGCGATTGTTAAATAAAATAATTTAATAATTTAATCTCTATAAATTCTAAATTTGATGGGTTATTACAAATATTAAATTTAATTTTGAATAGTTTGTGAATTTAATGCACATTCTTAATGTTTCTTTCCAGCTTGCTGCAACCAATTCTTTAAGCGCGCTTTATCAATTTTACAGTTATAAATGTATATAGAAAAATTATCCACAGTGCGAAAGCTTTGAAAGCTGATTTCTGCTCAAACGGTACGATTATTCGCAACTCACATTTGATTATAGAATTAAGCTCAAGCTCGACGTATTTGACAGTGACTACCGAATAATTCGCGAAAAGCTGTCCGGTTCGCTTTTATCACCGCGCATTATCGCGTATGTATGCAACGACTAATTTTCGCCGGGGCATTTCATTGATCAACGTACGCGTACAACATACGGCGAATCAAATTGTCGCAATTTCAGCGAGACGCGGACAGTTTTTGCTCGCCCGGGCTTCGCGTAACAAATGCAAAACAACGTCGACAGAGATCGACGCCGCAATTTTTCGCCCCAAGTATTTACGCGGCGCATTCCGGCTCCGCCGTGTATAAATCCACGTCCTGCGCCCACGCGCCGTTGGCAGTTATTATCCGGCGAAACAGAAACTCGATCGCCGGACTCCCCGCGATCGTCCTGACGACGATGAATTCGATTTTCGCCAAATTGCGATCCGCCCCGCGGGCGAAAGCGTTGTTGCCAATCGCCGCCGCCGCCTGGGCTCCCTTTGTCGCCGCCGAGATCGATTCCCCGTCGTTACAAAGGCGGTCCAGACGCGCGCAGCATCCGAAAGCTGGATCCGCAAGAGCGTCTGTCTGTACTACGAAATTCTGCCATTCGCAATGGAAGAGACGATGAAAAATTGCACAATATATATTCGTGATATTTCGAATTTTTATGTTGTTAAATAAAACGATACATGAAAACAAAATAATACTTTAATAATAATATGTCTTTATCTTTAATATATCATTCTACCTACTTATAATATATCGTTCTATCTATTGCTTAAATATAAAACTAAACTTTATTACTATTAGTACTACTATTACTACTGCTACTATTATTTTTTTATTAAAATGTATATCGTGCCCCCCATTTGGACTTTATAAAAAAATTTTTTAAAAATATATTTAAGTACTATGTATATTATAAGTACTACATTAAGTATTGTAAATATACAAACCTGCCTAAGCCACGTCCTCTAGTTTTTTAAACGTTCCTGTGTAAAATGAGATCTCTTTCCGGATTCGTATAATAATAATAAAATATAATTATCATTAAAAAATGTTCTTAAAAATAATATAGTAAATAACTAGAATATGTATATATGTATTAATATAGTATTTATACATATAAGTAAAAATATAATTATCATTAAAAAATGTTCATAAAAATAATATAGTAAATAACTAGAATATGTATATATGTATTAATATAGTATTTATACATATAAGTAAAAATATAAT
>NJRQ01000118.1:96922-115824 GCA_003063805.1 Aphaenogaster ashmeadi | reverse complement strand
CACGAATATCTTGCTTGCCCCTTATTACACTCTTTCAATTGCTAGGTTGTTTTATTTAGCGGTGACAAAGAGATTTATAATTGAGTGGATCCAATAAACCCACCGTCAGCTTCGGAAGGTTAAACGCCGAGGTGAACGAACAAAAAAGGTCTTATATCGAACGATAAGCGTCAAACGCGTATAAAAAAAAAAACAGATTGAACGAGTAATATTATTGGAAAACAGAATGCACGGGAAAAATAGACGGGCGGGGATCGCGAAAATACTGGTAAAAAGAGTCCTTCTGAAGGATCCCGATGAAAAATTCCATTCAAAAAGGATGTACTCAAAATTAAACGGCGCGAACGTGAAATGTTAAAATGGGAGCATGAAAATACGTCGCGCGAAAATATTTCGCAAATCCACGGGACGGACGGGCGAACGAGCGAACGGGCGAAATTTTGATCCTCGATCGTATTTCAAGCGGGCTTCCACCCCATCGGATCTCAACGCGGCGATTTAATTGAATATGAAAAGCGTCATTTATTTAATTAAATATCATAACGCTGTTGGAATTGATCACGATTGTTATTTCGGCATCATTACATTTCTTCCCTTCCCCTCCTCCCTCTCTCTCTCTCTCTCTAATTGTTATTGCAACTGTCACTGCGCAATTGCGATCGTAATGTCATTACGCTATCGCGAAATTTCATTTAATCCCTGCAACAATACGGCACGAATGACGCTCGGTCGGGCGCGGATGCATTTTGCATCGTCGAGAAAACGCGCTGGAAATTCCGACCGAGGTTCCGGCCGAGGGATGCATTGAGTTACCCGGGGTTACTAAAGGATACTACGCCGAGACTACCGGCTGGATGCCGGTGGGATCGGAGGGACGGAGGGGGGAGATGCCCGTCTTTCCTTGTTACATCGTGCCGCTGCGGTTAATTGATTAACGTCCCCGTGAGGCCATTGGCCGTTAACCTCGCTCCATCGAGGGCCCTCGTGGCGCCTCGATACATCTAATAAAATCCCCTCCCCCCCCGGCTGCCACGGGACGCGGCGAGATGACCACGATAGTGCGACTCGAGTCGCCATAAATGAACTTCATAATTCGTGAGGGTCCATTCCGGTCCACTCGGCTCCGCACTCGAGTCCGCGAATTATGAACTTTCCACGAGTTCGTACCGATCTCCTCCCTCCCTTCCGCCTCCTACTCCCCAAAACCTAATGTGACAAATTCACCCTGAAGTCAACGGACTCCAGCGGCTAAGTGAAGTATTACCCCTTGTCGCGAAAGATACATTCGCAAACGAGATCAAATGGAACCCGTAAAAATATTTCTAATCGATGGTTCAGCTCTCGAATCCGTCGAGATCAACTCGCCTTAAGGTTTCACGAGTCGCTTGAAATAGGATTTAACGGTTCGAAAGGATCTCTCGCAAAATGAAACGATGAAATAGCAATTAAATGATTAAACGATGGCGAAATGATAAAATAAGAAGATATCGATAGCGCTCGATATCTATTTTTCCCTTTTTTCGTCACTCGATCGTAAATCGGGAATGTGTCGAATTATAAATGGCATGTCGAAATGGATTTCGGCGCGGAGAAAATCCTACCCCGGCGAAAGTCAGACGCGAATTTCCAAGGAATACATTCTCGCGTTATATTGGCTGTCACCCGGCACCGTGCACACCTTGCACAATGCACCTGTCCGCCTCCGGCCCGCGCGCTCAGGTGTCGTGTGTCCAGGTCGAGCTGTAATCCTCCGAGAAACCGCGCGCGTCTTCCCCGCGCCGCTCCTTGATCCTGGTACACGAGGACGTGATCAGACTGAAACTCGACTCGGCTTTCCCGATCGCCCTTTCGGGGACGAATCTCATTGCGGCAATCTCGCAGAGAGCCAAATTTGCCTAAACAAAGATATTCTACCTGATTGCATGCAAATGCAGGTGTAAAGTTTGATTCTGCGTATTAGTCTCGTGACTATCATTAAAATTTCAGGGGAGTACTTCGCATGTAAAAATTTCACGATACGCATTGCAGAAAATTCTTATGAGATTAAGGGTGGTATTCATAGTCGATTTTTATACTTAAGACCGTCTTAAGTGCAATCTTAAGATGTCATAAACCAATCACAGAACCGTATTACCATCTTAAGACGTTACTTAAGATGATCTTGAAATAAGAACGGACTATGAATGCCACTCTTAGTCCAAATGGATTGGACAGCGCTGTCAATTCTGAAATTTATTTGTTTATAATATAATATATAGAAATGTAGGCTATTTTCGGTCGAGCTGGATCTTTTTTACTTAATAATATTTTATTGCAAATTTATAAATGTATATTGTATATTTTATAAAATATAAACATATATAATATAAATATATATATATAATATATATATAACAATATATATAAATATTTATGTATATTGTGTTATTGTGTTAGTCACATATCGGTCTATATTTACTTATTAATGTTTATTTTTTCATTTTTATTTATTCTTGTTTAAATTTATTTATCCAAAGATATCAATCTTTGATATCACGTGTCGAACTTATAATGCACAGATAATCTACAAAATCAGTCTTTCCCGAAGGTCTACACTGAGAAAAAAATGCTGTTGCTTCAATTAAAGTATACGTCACGGGCTGCCACAAACATAAATAGTTCATTCAATTGCATTATGATTGGACCAAATATTTAGATTATTAAAAGAATTGAAGCAACAGCATTTTTTTTCTGTGTAGACGATATTACTATCAATTTTGATGCAAAAGTGGAATTCGAGGCAACATTTTCGCGTCAAGTATTTGGAAATTGCGTCAAACGACAGGACATTGTTTGATTGTTGTTGAAAAAGATTATCTTCGGCTTGTCGAGAAATCCGTCGTCAAGTGAAGCTTCTAGGACATGCGATTTCTGGGATAGCCTGTAGAAACTTATGAATAACATGCACGACTCGCGGTATCTTGTGTCCACAAGCCGTAAGCTCCTCGGGGAATCGGTTCCCGGCGTATCCTGTGTACTTCTCCACATCCTTGCAACCGTAGAGACGCCCTAGTTGAAATTTCCTCCTTACAGCTCCTTATGTAAATAGCTTTTGTTGTTCTTTCTTGCGCGCGAAGCAGCATTAATGTGGTTTCCTATTTTCCTTTTCTTCTTATACAATACTTAAAAGTGCAAAGCTCAATGAGGGAGAAAATACCATTTCACGGTGTACTTTAAAAAACCTTTTTCTAAGAATTTAATCACATAATTTTTATACGATAAATATAAAAATTCTCTTTTTGTCTTGAAAAATGATCTCTATTGATAGTTTGCGAAAATTCCTTTATACATAATAATAGTTAATTCTTACTCGTTATTTTCAACAACTAGAAATTACATTAGAAGGCCAGAAAAACAAATAAGGATGTTAACTGAAAAATTCAAAAATTTTTATTTTTTACATCAATTTTAAAATTGCCCGACTAATTTCAACTTTACTTAGTCTTTATATATCAACTACATAATTAAAACAAAAGTAAATAGTATAAAAAGTTATATGATTAAAAACGAAAAAGTTGCATTACAAATAATGATGTCCGAAACATAAAATAAAAAATAATAAACATTAAATAATAAATATATGAAATAACAAAGTCACAAGTTATAAATAAAATTGACAATATTACATGATATTGTATATTAGAACGAAAAACATGCAGTCAATGTGTATGTCGACGAAATAAAAGGTCGGTAGCTTAAAATTGAGATAATATAGTTTTGCAGTAAAATTGTTCGCTTCATATTATCTGCTGAAGAGGAGTTTCGTCAATTGTAAAGTACATGTCAATTTTTTATGGTTAATGTCAGAGTAGAAGTTACGTCCGTGGTCTATTAATTTGATTTAAAATATCGGAGAGAGAAACTAGGTCAGGTGAAGAAAAAGTGAGTTTTTGAATGACGAGATCTAAGCGGCAGTGACTGCTTTTGATTGTTCTGAGTGTTTGACTCATTATACAATTTTTCAAAAAAAACTAAAATGATATAAAAACAAGCAATAAAACTTTTCTTCGCCAGTGAATAATTAACAAGAAGGTTTATTAGATGTAAATCGACACAACTGGCCAAATTTATTTTAAAAATCACAACGTTTTGACCATTGGTTTTGGTCCTCTTCAGGTGTTAATAAATTACGTTGTATAAATTATAACGAACATTCTATGAATGTGGCGTAGTGCCCAATAAAGCCAAATATCTAGAACATTGTTCGAGTCAAGTCGGAAAAAGATTATATAAATAGTCACAGACGTGCTTCTTAACACGTTCTTTAATTACCGAACTTATCTAACGTGTCGAAGTTTTTTATTTTTATTGATTGTTTTATTTTCTGTGACTATTTATATAATCTTTTTCCGACTTGACTCGAACAATGTTCTAGATATTTGACTTTATTGGCCACATTTATAGAATGTTCGTTATAATTTATACAACATAATTTATTAACATCTGAAGAGGACCAATGGTCGAAACGTTGTAATTTTTTAAATAAATTTGGCCAGTTGTGTCGATTTACATCTAATAAACCTTCTTGTAAAATGGTATAATTTCCAGATATATGAATATGATTTTAAAGTTGCAAGTAAGAAAAAAAATCGTAAATTATTTTCTAAAATTATTATTGTTCTCTGAAGAATACTGTTTTCTGAAGAATTAGAGTTAATCCTTTAGGACTTTAATACTATCGATTTTTGTGAAAGTAAAACTAACAGCGGGGTAATTGTAAAAGTAATGAGAAAACAATTCTTAGTGTGTACGAGATGGAGGCGCGTAACGGGAAAGAAAGATAAGTATACTTTTCAGTAACTTACACACATGGGTTAAACCCATTGTTCAGACCCTCCTTCCTACAAAGCATCCCTTATCCACCCCATCCTACCCACTCTGCCCTACTGTTCGCGCAGTGAGAAACACAACCGATACGACGGAAGCTCGCCCGGATTTCCCGCGCGCCGACAGTTTTATTGGCGGAAACTTCGCTTGTTCGACCGTCTGTTTTTCCCCGTCGATAGTTTGCGGCACGGCGGCCTGGGGGAACTTTCGGATCAACTGCGCGAAGAGACTTTCCCGGCCGACGGCTTTAGAGTCACTTCGGTTTGCATTGTCTGCCGTGGTGCGCCGGTCGGTACTCGGTACTTCCGGCGGCGGGGGCGGGGGATGATACGGCAGGCTAGGGGTGGAAAAGGCGCGATCGAAATTCCGTGTCTGCCACCGCGCGCGACTTGAGTGGGTTAACAACTTCTCGAATGGCATTAAGACTCTATCGGTGTTGCTCAAGACGCGCCGTTCACGTGGGAATTAGGCATCGAAGTCGAGACGTAATCTTTCGGACAGATATCCGCGAATTTTCGGATAGATATTTTATTCGATATTTTTCGACGAAACGAAATTGTATACAATTCTCTCTCTGGCCGTTAAAGAATTTTATACGAACTACAGCGATGGAATATAAACTTTTATATGATACATGAATTTTTATCGAGTGGAAAATCGTCGATTATTATAAAATTATTAAAAAATAAAATTGGAATGGAAATACAGATGTATCCTTTGTTACAATTATATTTTAATGAAAGTGGAGAACAACTATACTTTAACGACGTCTTCTCGATTAACAATTACGATGAAACATTTCCTCTATATTTTACTTGTAGTTTTCCTTACTATAATAAACTGATTTAATATACTTTATTCGAGTTTCCCTAAGAAAATAAAAATCCAGGGGAGTCTAGGAAAATAAAATTACATCTCCACGAAGTAAAGAAACTGAGGCACCTGTTAAATTCCCGCTAAGGAAAAGTCGAGTCGACGTTCATCGAGGAAAATACGTATCGTATTTTCCAGCATTTTAACGTAGAAATTGCACGGTTGCGAGGAGGTATATAGCAATGACGGCTGACGTTTCGTGCCGGCGATTTCTCCTCTCTTTTTTTTTCTTCCTTTTTTTCGCGGTTGCACCCCACTCGCTCCCCGGCTCGGGAAGGAAGGCCCCGCGCGCTCTGCAACAAAGTATCGGCGAATTCGCCGGCACGTGACACTCTCCCACATGCATCATGACGTAAAAGGGCTCCTGTCCGTTTACGTTGCCGGGCGGGCGCAATGTTGCGCTGATCAATAAATTGCGCCGGCCGACGGACGGACGGAGCTATCCGCATCGATTCGCATCGCCGCGATATTAAGCGCTGAAAATAAATCGCGGATCGATCGATAGATCGGTACGCGGGCATCAAGAGCCGGGCAGGACTTGGCGATTGATCGGTGCGCGCAGTCAGCTGATAGGGGGCACTTACCGGGGCACCACGGCTCTACACCCTACGAATTTTTAACGAGCTGGCAAATGAATCAATGTAGAACTGCTCGGCGGGAACTTGCTCTCTCGCGAAGCATCTAAATAAACTTTCTTCTTTTTATTTGCCTGGAACTTAACTTTTACTCTCTCCAGCGGGAACTTAATAAGAGCTTCTCAGTGGATTTAATTTAACTCCTCAACACTGTTTGGAATAATTTTTCGAGCTCTCTTTCTTAATCTAGTATCTTCTAGTTATGCTTCTTCTCTCTCTTAATATATTAAAACATATTACATTAATACAGTATGATGATTAACATTGATAACATATTAATTGGATTACATGTGCTTTAGAAAAAGATCCGAATACATTTAATTTAATATGCTGTGCTTCAAAGATTTAATCTAATTTTCCAAATGCATTCGATCTCGCGTGCTGCTCCGAAATCTTTTGCAGTCAAGGATCACGTAAGCTCCTTTATATACTGTATCTATATACGTGTCCCGCTTCTGACGTCATAAATTTAAATTAAACGAAGTTCAATCTTTATCAAAGCGGAAGTGGGTCACTTCGGTACTTGGACTTGCTGAATTTTCCGCCTGGCTCCCCGGATGTCGTGTAATCCCCGGCAACGTCGGGCAGAAGAGCGGAGCGTCGTCCGTCTTTGATAGCGGTGCTCTCCGTATTATCTCGCCGCAGATTATGGAACGTGCTGCGCATATTGCCGAGCGGCCAAGAACGGTCCGCTCCGGTCGAGTCGGGTTGTTCGGTCGCGGCGCGATGCACAGCACAGCCGGTGCACGTGGCGTTAGCGCAGCGCAGCGCATCGCGGTACAGCGCATCGCGCGGTGCGGCGGGCAGCTGGAAAACGTATTTCACGCTAAATTACGAGCCTGTCCCGGCCACAACCGCGAGATTCCAGCCGGACATTGTATGCAATAGACACATCCGGGGATAGATGGAACGTCCCGGGGAGAGAGCGGGTCACTTTTTGACTCGCCGCTTTCCGCGGTGACGCGCTCTCGGCGCAAAATCCCCGGAGCTGTAACCAGACCGCGAAACTGGGCCAGAACAGTAACGTGACCTCCTGCGCCATAAGCGCCACTTCAAATGGCATTTAGCCGCGTGTCCGTTTAAAATTACATGTACATGCAGAATCGCGCGGGATAAAGTTAGTTAAACCGCGCCGCGCCAGCATTCTTTGTGGCTGATAAATATTTGCGCCGCTTCATATATTTATAATTATGTTACTCCAAACGAAGCAAACTGAGGAGTATCCTTTACAGTACAACTGCAGAAAGTTAAGAATTAATTTGCTATAGATTATCAATGTTATTTTCAAACCCCAGTTCTCTCTAACTTTAATAATACATTTCGTTTAATAATACATAACGTTTTCAATGTTTGCGCTTCATTGTTACGATACAAAATATATTAGATTATTTCGCAACTTCTGCGATTGGCTCTCATTGGCCCTTTTTATTTTTATTTTTAATCATTCAGAGTCTTTTCTTTATTTGTTCGAGCATATTTTTTCAACTTCTTTTTCAAATTTCTCTAAATTTTATATTATTTAGGACGCACATATTGGAAATAACTTGCCGTTGGCGTAACGTAATATCTATTTATAGCTGTGGATATAATTTATCGCTCGCTGAACGGCGGGAACCTAGTTTTCCAGGACTCCTCGCCGCGTTTCGAATTCAACCGCGTTTTTTAAAAAATAATTTCATATTCGCGCGGTCCAATTTTATTCCACCCAGCATTTCATTCCGCGCCGCCAAGAGAAACCGCATTACGGTCGCTGAATTATTTTCTACCTTTTTTCTCCGTCGCGTTATTAATCTCGTTCGATCCTCAATTTTCCATAATCTCGGTTCGTGTATCACTTCGCTCCGCCCGATATCCGAAGATGAAAGGGTACAATCTGCTTCTGCGAGACGTACGCGCGCTACGTACTACACGCGATACCTACGTACGCCGAGAAGAAACAGAGAGGCTGAAATAGCTAATAGGAGGAAGGAGGGCGCGAGGAGGCGAGAGATGGGGTGGGTTCGCTTCCCGCGTGGCGTAGGGACGCGGAGAGAGTGATTTAATCAAGCCGTCTGCATTCGATTATCGGTCCGCAGTTACGTGGATCGTTACGTCGTTTCTCCGTGCAGAACGCTATTCGCCTTGCGTTAATTTCGCGCTCGTGCACCGCTCGCTCTGGTCCGCCGGGCTCGTTCACGTTTAAGACGCGATCACGTACCAGCGGCAGATATAGCATCTGGGGAGGTGGTAGAAACGTCATAGCTCAAAACGCAAACGCGTTCGGAGGGAGGTTTCGAAAGTCTGCAGAAAGTAAATAGTACACGTAACTATATTCCTTTGAAAAAGATAAATAGGAAAATACTTATTTAATATAGAATAAACAAATGTTTACATGTAAATAGTCAGTAATAGTAAATAGTCAAATTGAGCATTTAAATTACATAATGTTATTCTGTATTTCACCTTTATCTTAATTCCGACTTAATCAAGTCATTCCAGTAAACTTCAAACGCTTGTAACTTTTGAAGGAATGATTTTAAAAAAGAATGTTTTAGATAAAAGTTGCCTGTTTTTAACATATATTACAGAAATAATTGGTTTTACGGAAATAATAGGTGCCCATTTTCAAGTTACCCCCCTCTTCTCCAGTTTATCCTCCAAAAAGGATGAATAGAGATCATTCTTGACATAGATGTAAAGGCCCCTGGAATTTATAAAATTTGAGACTAAAATTATTAAAATTGATCGCGTAGTTCTCGCGATATTAAGCTGTTAAGCTTTATGTAGGCCACCCTGTATAATTGTAGAATGTTAAGAATTACTTTGGTAGATTATCAACATTTTTAAGATAAATTTTCTCTATATTTTATAATATATCAGGTTTATAGAACTTTTTCTAAATTTTTCTAAATTCTGTATTTGGTCTAGTGCAGTGTTTCTCAATCTTTTTTCATGTGTGCCCCTCTTTCTAATATCAATTTTTGTGGCGCCCCCCTTTCAATTCAATTTTTTATTCGTGTTTTTTATTTTACTAGTTACTAGGTATATTTTGCAATAACGATACATATATATGCTGTGCCATAGATTCTACACATTTTTACGTTTCCTTATTATATTTTATTTGATGTTAACACATAAGTAATTATGTTGAATGTTTCAGAATGCATATTACGTTTTTGTTTTAATTTTCAATAAATAGATTTTTTCTTCAATCTACATTTTTTCGTGCCCCCCCCCCCCCACTCCAGTAGGTTGCACCCCCCAGGTTGAGAATCACTGGTCTAGTGTGAGATACACAGACATTGAGACATGTTGAAAGTAATTTGCCACTGGCGTAATGTAATTTCTATTTACCGTTCTAGATATAGTTTATATCAAAAATCATCTGCTTTAATCCTTAAGCAGCGGTATTTCGGTGATGTTACTTTGAACACATCTTAGCTGTGTTCAAAATGTTTCAGTCGAGTACCAAAGAGGTTATACGTATTTTATTCATCCGAAATCCTGCGATTATTTCTTCGATGTATGTAGCAGGTTCTGCAATAGATTTTATTAAAGCTTCACGTAGCTCATTACCGCTTCACCAATTCGATCAAATTTTCGTTAAACAGATTGATTTTCGATCGAAGAATACGACCACATACTTATTGATATTAGAGGTATATTAGATGATTCTCTTAGCAAATGCTTAATTTTTAAAAGATACACCCAGACACTTTGCTAACAACCCAAATCGATAGTCTTTTAAAATTTAATAAAAATCCTTTAAGATTCGCCTAAAGAGGAGTTTTCATCATCTATGTACGTTATTAACCCATTTTACCTTAGGTTCACTATTTTGAGTAACTCCGTGATTATTAGTCATGCCGTTTAACGATCGCCAATTTATCGTGTTTCTAAGACGCCGTGTATCGGACAGGTTAGGGTTAGGTTCCGTCAATATTTTATCTGGATGACCTAATGGAACCATAGAGGCTTACGCGAACGACGACGAGGCCGTTAGGCAAGCACAAATTGGCCGGTTTCCGATAAATATCGACACGGGCGTAAAGCTGCAAGAGCTTTACGAGATTAATAGTCTTACCCGGTCGCCATGACGAGCGAACGAGTCGCCGCCATCTTGAAAATTGCCATCGCGAATATACCATCGCCGTTTCCCGCGACCTCCGCCTTCGTTTGACGAACCTAACAGAGTGTAACCTAGCTTAGCCTCTCATGAAATTACCCTATCCTACCGCGGGGTGTAATTAAATCGTTACAGCAGCCCCGCCGCGAGGATCAGCTCTGGAAAATGGCGACCGCTTTGAAGGCGCTCACGGCAATTCGCCGAATTTACCGGCGCTCAAGTCCTCGTCGTGATTCGATTATACGATATTAATTGCGAACCTAGGCGAGCATATTCAAGAACCCTTCACTTTCCGACTAATGGAACTTGTCTTCCACTCTTTGAGGAAAACGTTAACTCGCTCACTTTGCGTTCACGCTTAGGTTAAGTTAGGCGACGCAATTATGAAGCTTCTCTCAAGTTATCTGCATCTTATTTTATATATAAACTTTGAGATCAGAGGGAGGGAGGGAGAGAGACAGAGAGAAAGAGAGAATTTTCAGCAAGCTTTGAAAGAATTCTTTCTGATGATTTTTCAATATTTTTGTATATCTAAAGTTGAAATCAAGATCATCGTATCTATTTCTTCTGTTTAATCTGATTACTAAAAGATTCGTTCTTTCATTATTTCATAAGTGCGGATATGTTTGCGAATCGGAAAAAGTAACTGGATATACGTCGGGATCGCCATGTTAACTCGAACCTAACCCTAAATCAACGTAACTCTAACCTAATCTGACCCGCGTTTAGAGCAATGGCGGCGGGCAATGGACGCGCGGTCTATGTATCATAATTCCGACAGTCTGGGGTTAGTTAGCAGTTTGTTTGTACCCGAATATCCGGCCGGCCGGATGCCGCATGCCGCGTCGCCGGATGCGGCGAGGTGCGCGGAGACGCATACTAACGGCGCGGACGAATAGTTCGGATGCGCCGCGCTTTTTCGAAATGAGGTCGAAACTTCTTCATGCACCTATTCGTGTCCGGGATTCTCAAATAACGTGAGGCGCGAAGGATGGAATGCCGAGATAAAATCGTGGACGTTAAATGGATCGATAAAAGCCGTTTGAATGTCGTGGAGTTTTAAATTTGCGACGTTTCGATCACGAAGAGAATGGACCCTTACAGTTAGTATTGGTTTTCGTTGTTGTACTGAGAAAAAAAAGTCGAAATATTCATAAACAAATGTTACTTGTGACATTTTCTTCGATATTTATTGGTTATAAAAAAATTTAGCTATGATGACGAAATGTACATTTCTGTGAAATATATCTAATTTTTTTTATTAGATGGTTCATTTGCTAGAAATAAAATTTCATTTCGCCGTATTTAAATAAAGCCTATTTCTGTGATAATAGGCCTTATATTTCACAATTAAATTTCTCTCAGTGTAGGAATGATTTTCGTGTATCTCTATCGTATTAAAAAAATAAATCTAACGAAACTATACCGATTTTACTTGGTTATGTCAGTACCGGAAATAAAAAGATCATGAAGGATCGAGTAGTTGGGAAGTGAATATATCTTTATACATTATTGTTATGAGTATACGCGAGGAGGATAATGTTCCTGAAATTAAGACTTCGCTGCAGCTTGGAGACTCATTTATCTCGCAAATAGGCAAGCATAATTAAAAAATACATCTCCCAAGTTGATCCGCGAGGCAAAACTTCTCGTTCGGATCTCTGAGTGGCGCGAAACGCGAATTTACGAGCGCATGTATTGATTTTACGCGATATTTCACCGTGAATTTCAGGATATTCCGATGAATATAACGATATATCTCTATATTCGGCGCACTCCATGATATCATATATACGGCACGTTAATAAACGCGAAACGTTCAACAAAATAGCAATAATTCAAATGGCATCGAGTGTTGATCATTCAACTTCGCACTTATCAATTTTAATCAACGGCAATCGATAAATGCGCAGCATACGCCCTTTTCACGTGCGCACGCATTTTCGATTAATTGACGGCTGTTTAATTTTGCGTTTTTCGCGCATCAATGCTGATTGAATTACCCATCCGGGCGTCCCGACGCACTGTCTCCATTTCCTCTCTCGCCGTTCCGACCCAACGACCTGTGACCTTCCGCCATCTACCATCCACTATCCGCCGGCTTCTTTCATTCGATGCCCTCGATGTCTACACACTCCCGTGCACTTCGATGCCGCGCTCTACAGTGCGTTTCAAAAGCCGCCCGGTGAATTGAGCTAATTTAATTAATTAATTGAGTGTCTATCACCATCTGACAGAAGTAATAAAAATTACTTTTGAAATCACCTCACGAAACGTGCAGGCACTAATTAAAACTTAAAGCGAAATATTTAATTATCATTTGATGCATATCAAAGAGTTTAAGAAAATGCGAGAAATAATAATTCTTCATTCGGACTAATTGAAATATCAGCTTAATTTAGATTTAGATTTTATTAGTCAATATCAGTTGTTTAATACTGAATATTTATAAATTATGAAGGTTGACGATTTTATGAGAGAAATTATTTTTTTTATAATAATTACTTTTAAGTCTATTCTTTATAGTGGATCCGAAAAGATTTGCGTGACAGATAGATGGTTTTTACGACCTCCGCGGAGCGAGATGGAAAGACACTGCCGAAAAGTGTTTTCGCATTAAATATGAACACGCGGGGGCTGAAACGTGGCACAATAAATGGCGGGGGAGTATATCATGGTAATGCGGGCCACTCGTAATTCATGGCAACGCTCGGGGAACGCGGGGCGATATTAAAGTGATTTTCATTTTTCGTACGATTCATTATATCCTCCGCATTAAGGAGCGTCGTTAATCATAAGGGCGCTATATTAAATACCGCCGAAGATAAGGCGACCGATTAAATTTCTGAATAAACGCGCAGATTAGCGGGCGCCAATACATGTTTACAAATGTTATAATTTGGATTCACCATAGACATAATCTGAATTTTTCAGATGAAGAATCCGGAGTCTACATGGGGAAACCTTTGCCCACTTATAGACCGACCTCGCAGTTGGTGTCCCTGGGTGGTACAGCGAGGCTCTTCTGCGAGGCGTACCTGGGCAAGGTCGATCTGCCCGACGCCAAGAATTCCGTCATCTGGTCGAAAAGCGACAGCAACGTGACACTGCCCAGTCACGGCAGAATAGCGCAGCACAGGGTGTCCCGGTAAGTCGAGAATAATTATACGCGAAACACATTTTCACCCGGTAAAGATATTAAATTTGTAAAAATTCTGAAATTGAAAGAAGATAGGTGTTTATAATGTACTAAAATAAGAAAGAGAACTATTCAAGAAGCTAGATAAAGATAAAGAATATAGAGAAAGAAACTAGATAATGCAGAAATAAATCGAAATTTTAGATTTTTAGTCGAGAGCGGATTTATGGATCGGACATGTAGCGATGTCTTGATCTGGCTATTGAAATTATTAAACATATTAAAATAATGTAGAAGATATTAATATATATATTAAAAGAAAGATATTATAAATTAAAATAGGAAATTTAAAGGAATTTATAGAGCTAGCTGTAATGCAAGAATAAGCTGTAAGACTTTAGTACACTGAGAGAAAAATTTACTAAATTTCAATAAATGTTTTCTCCAATAGTACTAATGGAGTATTTTTTTGAATTCAGTTCATATTTTTCGAATGAAAAAAATATTCATCCAATTGAAAACAAATTTTCTATATATATATATAAACCTATAATAAAATGTTTACTGAATTCAAAAGAATACTTCATTAGTATTGGAGAAAACATTTATTGAAATTTAGTAAATTTTTCTCTCAGTGTAGGGATTTTCACAATCGGAAATAGATTTAGGAAGCGGAATCATGTTAATATCTCGATTTGGGTATTAAAATTATGAAATATATTAAAATAATTTCGGAGAGAATACTGAAATTAAAAGAAAGATTTATAATGAACTAAAACGGGAAAAGAATCTATTTAAAGGTCTAGCTATAATGCAAGGATAAACTCCAATTTAGAGATATGTCGATATCTCGATCTACATATTAAAATTATTAAATATATTAAAATAATTTTGGAGAAAATACTGAAATTAGAAGAAAGATTTATGATAAACTAATTTTAAAACAAGAAAAGAACCTATTTAAAGATCTAGCTATAATGCAAGGATGAACTCCAAGAAAGATTTTCAATCGGAAGCGAATTTAGAGATATGTCGATATCTCGATCTAGATATTAAAATTATTAAATATATAAAAATAATTTCGGAGAAAATACTGAAATTGGAAGAAAGATTTATGATAAACTAATTTTAAAACAAGAAAAGAACCTATTTAAAGATCTAGCTATAATGCAAGGATGAACTCCAAGAAAGATTTTCAATCGGAAGCGAATTTAGAGATATGTCGATATCTCGATCTAGATATTAAAATTATTAAATATATAAAAATAATTTCGGAGAAAATACTGAAATTGGAAGAAAGATTTATGATAAACTAATTTTAAAACAAGAAAAGAACCTATTTAAAGATCTAGTTATAACGCAAGGATAAACTCTAAGACTTTAGAGCTTTTCAATCGGAAGCGGATTTAGGGATCCAAAGCGTGTCGATGCCTCGATCTGGGTATGCAGAGGATATACAGATTGTCAAAGGCAGCGGCATAGCGGCTGAATGGGTTGTGCGAAGCAGCGCGCGAACATGAACTGATGAACATATTCGGCCGGGCTGTAGCGTACCCCATTCTTCTGGCGCCTCACCCCTGCTGCGTCGGACGCTGCGTCGTGTCGGTCGTCTCGCGCGTACGGGAGCTACTCTATTCTCGTAACTCGATTTTCCCAGCGATGCGGCCATCACGGCGCATCGCCACGGTAAACACGGCAAAACCACCGACTCGGCAACAACACACGTCGCCGATGAGGCCCGGCCCCGCGACGCGCCGCACCGGCATTACAGCGAAATTACTCCCCGAGCGTTCGGCCGGGATAATGCTGGATAACGCGGGCGACGCGTGCGAGAGCGGACGATTCGCCGTCGAGCGCAATTTTATTCCGCCGGATAATTGGATCCTCGGGGCCGCAGACTCCGAGGCGTCGTTCTCGGTTCCCGACCCCCCTCGCTCGATTCACCCCCCGACGTTTTGGTATTCCCCGATTCCTCGCGAGATTCGCTGGAGGCTGAGATCGCTGCGAGGAAGCCCCGCGGGATTCGGAGATTTTGATTTTAATTGTATTCTGCGTCGACTTCGTTATTTTGACGAGAAGTGCAAACGGATCTGGGTACTTTCGATTAATGTCAAGAGGTAGCATCTCAGAAGGAATTTAAGGACAGAAATAAAATGAACAGAAGGTTCGAATATTGTGAGAAACAATCTTCTCCTCGAAATAAAACATTATTTATATTCAACTTGGATGTATTCGATGTTAATAAATAAATAAGATAAGATTGATTTAAAATGATATTACGCGAGATTGTTCCACGTTGTGAACAATCTACGTTTGAGGACAATCTTTTTTTTAAATAAAACTTCGTATTTGGCCTCGATGCTTCAAGCAATAAATAAATCAGACGAGACTGATGTAATAAGTAATGATATTTCGCGACATTATCCTACATCGCAAAATTTTTAAGACAATTTTTTTTAAATAGAACTTTATATTTAGCCTTGATGTGTTAAGCGATAAACAAACCAGACGAAACTGATCTAATAAATAATGGTGTCACGCGGCATTATCTCGCATTGCGAAATTTTTCAGGACAATCTTTTTTTTAGAAACAGAAATTCATATTTAGCCTCGATGTGTTAAGCAATACACAAATAAAATGAGACTGATTTAATAATGATTTAATAATGATATTACGCGACATTGTCCCACATTGCGAAATTTTTTAGAACAATCTTTCTTTTTAAAATAAAACTATTCGTATTTGTCCTCGATGCTTAAAGCAATAAACAAGATGAGAGTAATCTGTATTAGTTAGTGATATTAGCTGAGATTGTTCGACATTGCAAAATTTCTTAGAACGACCTTTTTTTAAAATAAAACTTCGTATTTGGTCTCGATGCTTAAAGCAATAAACTAATAAGACAAGACTAGTCTAAAGAGTAATTGTCCCATATGGTCCCATATTGCGAAATTTTGGAGAACAATCTTTCTTTTAAAAATAAAACTTTGTATTTGATCTTGATGCTTAAAGCAATAAGCAAGTAAGATAGGAATTACCTGTATTAGCGATATTAGTTTAGACTTGCACAGTTTCTTAGAACGATTTCTTTTAAATAAAACTTCGTATTTAGTCTCGATGCGTTAAGAAATAAACAATAAGACAAGACTGGTCCAATAAGTAATGATATTACGTGAATTTGTGTTTCACATTGCGCAATTTTTTAGGACTATCCTTCTTTTTAAAATAATCGTATTAAGCCTTAATGCTTTATGAGAATAATCCGGTGAATAGCGATATTAGTTTAGATCAGAGCCAACATTTAAATTTTTTAGGACAATTAATCCTTTTTAAAAATAAAACTTTGTATTTAGCCTCTTTATGCTTTAAGCAATAAACAAATAAGACGAGACTAATCCAATAACCCAGTAAACACCCCAACTAACAATAACATTACACATCAATATTACAATTTCCTACTCAACAATATAACTATTATGTACAACATATGTTACATTATATTTATATTGTTGAGTGGGAAATTGTAATATTGATGTAATGTCACTAGTTGGCGTTTATTGGGAAGTAATGATATTACTTTAGAACGATATTGCGAAAAATACAAAAGTTCAGCATCTGGACCCGGTGGGACGAATTCCGTTTTTGGAATCCGCAAGACAATAAGAATCTGTCGTTGTAACATCCTGCGGCGGTGTGTGTCGGTGTAACGTAATGGACTCCCCGAAGAATACGTGCTCGCGAAACGAGCGCATTCGTCTCGCAAGGCGAGGGGGAGAGAGAGAAAGAGAGAGAGAGACTGTCCCGAATTCCCCGAGCGCGAACGAGCCGCGGCGCGTCTCTTAATTAGTGGTCGGATTCGCTGCCTGTACATCTCGCCCTCGCGCGCTGCCCGAACGCCGTTGTTCGCGTAAACTAGACTTTACATCAGCGGCGAGCCGGTGGTTCGCGCCGGCACGGGGAAATTGAGTTAAGCCGGAAGGGCCGAAGGTAGTCGGCTGGGAAAAGGGGACAGAGTGAGATTTATCTTAACAATAACCCCCCCCCCCCTTCAGGTGCGCGGCGTCGTACGGACGTCTTCTTGAAAATAAGTGCGAGAGGTGCGGAGAACGGGGCGCAAAACGGAACTCTCCGTTGTGCCGATACGAGCTGTTCTGAGAATAATGAACGATATGTAAAAATCGACGGAAAAACTCGAAGCAAATAACGAAAGATAAGAATTGTGATGGATTTCAATAAATTGAAATATCGATGGGCTAAAATGTCTTATTAGTTCTGCAAGCAGATGGAAGTACGACGAATCGTTTGAAATCGAGTTTAATATCTAAAATATATATTGATTAAAAAGAGATACAGTTTCCGGGAAATGTGACGCTTTTAATTCGTTCCATGCGGAAAGCGAGAAAAATGAAAGATGAGTATTAAAAGCAGGATAGAAGTTTATAAATGAAATGATACAGATTAAAGTTTTATTTATTTACGATTTATAATCCACTCCATTTTCCATTTTTCAGTATTTATTTTTCACTCGTCTCTTATTTCGCGGTTTTTATATTTTACATTTTGAACGAGAAGCAAATGGAAGCGTTTCATATATTTGTGCAGAAATTTTACGTTGAGAATGTCGGTTTGACGGAATCGGAGCGACGCGACGCGTTCCAGGATTAATTCTGTTCGTCGCGCAAGAGCGAATCGAAATTCCGCGTTCTTGAGGAACTTGACGGAATTGATGACGCCCATTGTCTTGAGATAAGGACTCGAATTAACTTACAAGAAGGGGTAGGCACATATCCGGAAAGCGGAAGCGAGGGTGCGTTCGGGGCCGACGGGCCGGGAGTACAAGAAGGGTTTGCGAATTTCGAGGATTCGCGCGCACAAGAGGTCGGATTATTAAATTAAATTAATACCCGTGAAACGGCGTTCTCCCGTGTCGACGACGCAATCGTCGAAACAAAGCCGCGTCCGGGAATACGAGTGAGAATGTAATGGCGATGAGTACGTTGTTAGCGTTTCGCTGCGATTTTTTATATCGTACCGTCATTATAATAATATCCATCAATTGGATAAAAAGAACAATCGGTGATATTTCGGAATAGAAGTGGACAAAGTCCGCGATTATTTTAAAGATAAAATCTTTGATGCGGAAATGCGAATTATTTAGCCACTCGTCGCACAGTTTAGAGATTTTTCCATCAAAATTCTTCTATTTTATATGGTAATTACGTGTTAAATAATTCACTGCTCAGTGAGCAAATCTACG
Organism: Aphaenogaster ashmeadi; assembly: GCA_003063805.1. Lineage (NCBI taxonomy): Eukaryota > Metazoa > Arthropoda > Insecta > Hymenoptera > Formicidae > Aphaenogaster > Aphaenogaster ashmeadi. Next base: position 96,948 of record NJRQ01000118.1, on the reverse strand, counting down.
CGCCGCAATATCGAACGTCGATTATT
>NJRQ01000118.1:64355-94348 GCA_003063805.1 Aphaenogaster ashmeadi | reverse complement strand
TATTTCAGCAAAACCATTCTTTCCGTGTGTGAAATGATTCACTGTTCAGTGAGCAAATCTACGCGCCGCAATGTCGAACGTCGATTGTTGAAAGGGTGGTTTTTGAGCGCGTTAATTTCGAATTCCATCCGCGTAATCACGCGTTTGTCGTAAATGCGCTCGGTATCGTACTGTAGTTACATAAATACCCATCAGTTGGATGAAGATCGATGGAGTTGGAATAGAAATAGACAAAGTCCATGATTATTTTAAAAATAAAATCTTTGATGGGGAAGTGCGAATTATTTAGCCATTCGTCACACAGTTTAAAGTCTTTCCCGTCAAAACCTAAGATTCTCCTATTTTATATGATAATTACTGCTCGGAATAAATCTACGTGTCGCAATATCGAACGCCGGTTGTCGAAGGGGTGATTTTTGAGCGCGATAATTCCGTCCGCATAATCGCGCGTCTGTCGCTGATGTGTTCGGTATAGTACCATCATATAAATATCCACTAGTTGAATGAAGAAAACAATCGGTGGTTTCGGAACATAAGTGGGCAAAGACCGCGATTATTTTAAAGATAAAATCTTTGATGGGGAAGTGCGAATTATTTAGCCACTCGTCACACAGTTTAGAGTCTTTCCCGTCAAAACCTAAGATTCTCTTATTTTATACAGTAATTATTGCTCGGAGTATAAATCTACGCGTCGCAATGTCGAACGTCAGTTGTCGAAGGGGTGGTTTTGAGCGCGATAATTCCGAATTCCGTCCGCGTAATCGCGCGTCTATCCGCAGATGCGCTCGGTATCGCGTTTCTCACGAAGGCGGGCGTATGTCTCACGGGGAAATTTCGGAATTGTCCCGCAAACCAGTCCCCCAATTAGTGGCCACGTCCGGTGTCCCGGATCGTCTCTCTCTCCCTCCCTCTCTCCCTTCTCCGCCCTACTGTCCTCCCTCGTCCCCGGTGTCGCCGCATCGAGGTGCAACGCAGGTAGATGTAACCGGAGACTGGCCGAAGGCAACATTGCGACGTTTATGACAGCCGAATGGAGCGACACGCATATGCATGTTGCATGACCGCGCCATATGGAGACAATGTAGCATGATTAAACAGTCACGCGATGCAAACTGCAGCCCCGTGTTCGGCGAGATGCGAGTTAGCTGCGACCGAAATGAGCCGACCGGCCCTGTTTGCGAAACGCAAGCAGTCGGCCGTCTTTAAACACGATGGGCTTTCCTATTTCCTATTTACCTTTCTTATTTATAAAACCAACTCATATCTATTTCTACTAATGTAGATTAATTTTAATCTCGGTTTAACTTACTCTTTATCTTTTCCTAGATCTAGTGTCCATTTCTACTAATATAGATTAACTTTAATCTTACGATTAGTTTAACTTACTGTTTATCTTTTTCTAGTTCTAAGAATTAGAAGAAGATAAAAAGTAATTGTAAGTTAAGGTTAATCTACATTGGTAGAAATGGACATTAGAGTTAAAAAAAATAAAGAGTAAGTTAAACCGAGATTAAAGTTAATTTACATTGGTAGTAGAAATTGACATGAATAGGAAGAAGGTCCGGAAATAAATGCAGGGTGGGCAGTGAACGTAAAAGGATATCGAGGAGCGAAAAGGGAACTCTATCGAGAGACGGAGGGTTTAAATAATAATCGGATAATAATAAGTGCATCGAGGGCGAGTGACTTTAATCGATTCTTTCAAAGAAGAAACATTCGGAAATTAGTTTTATACGATTGTAATTGTAGATAAATCCAAGATGGTTGTCTTATGGCTGTCTCACTGCTCGTTCATCCCCTTCAATTGGAACAGAGGAAAATTCTCCCAAGAGCCTGGCTGATTGCTAATTTGTCCCCCGATTTAATCGCGCCGTCAGTTAGCGAGGCTTGAGGAAGACGAGTATTTACATTTTCCTTCTGCGATTACGACGGATGTGACGTCGCAGCTCGCAGCGATCCGCGCGCGCAAAAAGGATTATTCGCGTGGAGATAATGAATCGCAGCCCTTCGGCTGATGAAATGGTTTCGCTATTAAAATCCCTCTCCCTCACAAAATAAAAGCAGATTGAGACGGCAGGTCGCCTCGCGCAAAACGACGGATTTTAAGCACTCGGGAATTTCGCGAATTGAACATCCATAAAGTGAACTATAATTTTTCATACCTAAATTTTCTCCGGAAATCTGTTATTATTTTATAATTTTTATACGCTCTTAGCTACTATTTAGTATAGTTCATACGTGCATTAAAGCGAAAATAATAGGAAGATGAAATTTTTTAAATATAGAAATTGCACGAATATTGAATGGTGAATATTTTTTAAAATTCCGATGTCTCGAATGATCCTATTTGATTACCCCGAAAAAGTGGAACAATTAATGAATAATTTCGTGAATAAATGATTTGACAGTTTTTAAATTTAAAGGTCTTCCGAAGTAATTGCAAATTGCCTTATCTGATCTTCGACATATTTCTATTATGAACGTCTTCGAAAGTCGAACTTGGAAAATCTATTAATTATTTATGAAAAAAGTGCTTCAAGATTTCAAGAATTTAAATAATTTTAATGGTCCTCCAAAAAAGTGTAATAAAGATAAAATTTAATAACTCGGGAATTTAATGGACTCGCATATTTACCTGACATAAATATCCCGCAATTGGAAAGTTTTCTTCGCGCGACTGATGTCGGGATCGAGAAATTTGACGAGCGGACGACGCGCGTGTTGAAAGGGGAGTTCAGCTTCCTTCGAGCAGCCGCTCGGGGGCAGGAAGGGAGGGGGAGGGCGGCCGAGTTGGCAAAAAAGGATGAAGGAAAGTAAATCGCCGAGTTCCCGTCGTTTCAATTGACATCCCGCCGGCCGGTCTGTTCCGCGAAAGCGTTTTCGCCCCGCCGTTGGGCCCCGCCGGGCCCCGACGACGGCGGGGACCCCTCGACCGTGCCACGCCTCCGGGCCCCGTCGATTAGCCTTTTTTGCGGAGTCCCACCGCGCCGCGCATTATACACGTAATAACAGCGGGACAAACTCGCGGCCAGGTGAGGCCTCGATTGAGAAAGAGGGAGGGGGTAGGTGGGGGGTCGGGGGACGAGGGAGGGAAAGAGAAACGGATTATTTCGCGTCGCGGCGAGACGGGCACGAGTTCTCGCGATTCTCCAGCGGGGCATCAGGCCCGGATTGCATGATTGGCTTCGTGACTCCCCAATTCTTGCATCTAGCAGGACTCCACTTAAATTATCGAACTTTCGGATTCTCACAGATCCGGAACTCGAAGCGTTCAAAATTTTGAACTGTCTGAAATTGCTCCGCTTTCTCACTCTCGATGGACTTCTTATTATTCAGATTCTGGTGAATCCTTTTCTCTTGGGAAAAATACCAGAGCATCGAAAACTCGCGGGGACCCCCCCGTTCCCCCCGATTGGTGACTCATAGTTTTACGGAAACGATCGCGAGTTAATCCCAAGCCGTGGTAATTCAATTAAGGACATCGCTCGCGTCCCACAATAATGTGCGTTTCTGTTGACGCATGCATAATAATGTCAACAAGTACCATAAGTACCATACGCTCCCTCCGAGCCGTTTCTAACATTCCTCCCCCCGAGCGATTCATTCCTGCTACGATGACGACGACGGCCGTCGAAGGGAATGGAGCTCTCGCGCGAGGCAAGAAACTCCACGGGTATCTTCTCGTCTGTTTCTGCGGTCTCTCCTCGAGGTCCGTCATTACTCTAATGATACCCTCGTGTCCCTTCCCTCACGCTCCCTCCCGCCTTTCCCTTTGATCGTTCCTTTTTCGTGGGCCGCGCCGGATGGCGCGCCGCCATTTTTAAGTGGTTGGCTGGGTTGCCTTACCAGCGCAAGGGTTACCAGGTAATGGCGATATCGGCATGTTTGCAGACGACTCTGCGATTTTGCGTGGAGGAGGGGAGAGGAGGGGGGATCGCGGGAAAGAAGACTCCCCGAGATGCGATGCAATGGAGGGTGCCGAAGGGATAATGCAGTCGGCTCATTAAACGACGAATGAATCCGTCGAGATGATGCTGCGCGATTCTTTCGACAATCAGCGATTCTTTCCGAAATCAAAGAAGATTTTACATACGCATCGTAAATCGCGATGGCGTCCAATTATCCATTTGCGTTTGGGGAACGAACAGATAAGGGATATTTCGAATTCGCACACGGAAAAGAAAGAATGTTTGTGCCAACCAGATTCTGGTTGGCACAAACATTCTTTTTTTTCCGTGCACGCAATATTAACGCGCGCGGGTCAAGCTAAATTTAAAATAAATTCGATAAAAAGATAAATTTCTAAAGCGAGAAGTTAGATTTTTTGCTTCCTATAAAAATGAAAATGATATAAAAAAAATAAAATTAGAATGATATAATTAAATAAAATTAAAATGAAATAAAATAAATAAAATTTGCTATTTTGGAAACTTTCCTTTTTAAGACTTTTCCGAAATCCCAAGGAAGATCGAAGAGGATAATTGAATTGCTTGCTTCAAATATAAGATATTGATAAACAGAAAACATTTGCATAAAATTTGGTACAGAGATAAATTGTTCAAGCAAGTAAAAATTACATAGACTTTAAAATATGTAAAGACAAGTTTCGAAAATAAATTAGGGAAATGGAATACATATTTGAAGACCTTTTTCTTTATGCTTTCAAAGAGGTCTTTTTGGTCTCTTAAAATAGACATCTGGCACGTTACCTTTACGAGACAATCCTGCGACTTCTTGCAATTTTTTCGCGAAATCACAGGAAACGAGTCCGAATGGTTTTCCGACTCACTTCGCTCCGATCACGCAATTCCTCAGCGATGGGAAGAAAACTGCTGACGCACTTCCGACGCTGTTCCTGTGCTTGCAAAGTGAGAGGGGGAGAAAGAGAGAGGAAGCGAAAGGCATGAGACGCGGTGAAAAGTCCGAGAAATGTCATCTGGCGCGACATCGATCTCTCGAAAGGTCGGAAAGGCAATCGTATGTGTTCGCGTCGGCGAATGCGCCACATAATGAAATCTTATAAGCGTAAGTGCCGTCTGCATTCGCGAGATGTGACGTCTGAAAAATTTGCCGAATTGTCGCGGAGGGACGCGGGATGGATAAATGAGGTGTCTTGGACACCCACGGGCTGCAAATCGAGTTTGAAGTCGAATCTTCCTGAAGCAAAACATTTCAGAACATTTCCTTCAATTTTCGATATCTGACGTGCGATTTATCAGAATTAAATTTCAGTTAAGATAGAAATACAATTCGGCGGAAATAAGTTTTCGTGCAATAAATCATAGTAGTAGTATAATAATAGTGCAATCAAAATAGAATTTAAATAAAATGAAATTTAAAATACTGAAGAAAATATAATCTTGTGTTTTATGTGAATATAAGATAAAAAATCACTCAAATCTAATACGAGAATAATTTTTTGTTATTTTTTAATTACAAATTTTATTTTTTTTGTGACTCGGTTTCTAAAATCTCTATTTTCGAAAAAAAACGGACAATTTCTGAGACATCCTGTATACAGATCGAGATATTCGCCGATTCAAGTTCGCCGGAAAGAGTTGAAAAATTCGACGAGCTGACTGTCCGGGAAAATTTCGGCGAAAAGCATGGAAAATCTGGACCCGTCCCTCCCATTGAATAGGCAATTCGCTCTTGTTCGCAGAACTTTTTGTTTTTGCAAATGTATAGCGTGTGTTTTAGAGAGCATGCGATTCTGCAATAGTTGTGGAACATATATTGGATCCACCAAAACATCATTGTTACATTGAAGAGAAATACCTTTTCCTGGGTCTTTTTAGAATATTTTAAATAGTAATATAAGATTTAAATATACTGCATTTTTGGAGGGTAATTGATACTTTCAGTACATAATGCATATTTTTTTGGCTGCTAATGTTTATCTTTTGGCAGTTTTAGCTCGGATTTTTTATTTGATCTAATAAAATAATTGGTAAATATACCGATCAGGCGACCCACCTTCTATGACCTTGACCTTGCAAATATGTTATCAAGGTCACCCCCCCTGAGTGACCTTCAGAAGGTTTTAGCCGTCGCTCGTTTTTTGTTAAAAAGTTATTATGTAGATCGAAGACCCCACCTTGAATGAACTTGACCTTGACATATGTTGTCAAGGACACCCTCCTGAGTGACCCTCCGAAGGTTTTAGCCCGCGCTCGTTTTTTGTTAAAAAGTTATTAACAAAAAAAGTTTGGGAAATATAGCAGTTATTTTGAGTATCATGTCACACACACACACACACACACAGATCCAGACCCAGTGTGTGCGTGCGTGTTTGTATGTGTATGTGTGTGGGATATGATACTCAAAATAACTGTTATATTTGCCAAACTCTTTTGGTTAATAACTTTTTAACAATAAACGAGCGAAGGCTAAAACCTTCTGAAGGTCAATCAGGGGGGTGACCTTGATAACATATATCAAGGTCAAGGTCATAGGAGGTGGGTCCCCTGATCGGTATATTTACCAAATAATTTAGTAAAGTTCTTATTAAGGACAAAATTATTTTTTTTCTATTGACTTGGTTGATATTCTTGGTTGATATTGATATTCTTTATATACTTCTTTCTATTAATAAGATAAATTTAGTTAAGTTTATTTATTAATCAAGAATCCTTCAGATATATAAATATTTTCTTCATTAATAAAAATCTTAATTAAATTTAAATTATATTATGTCAATCTTTATCTTGTGGCAGTTTTAGCTCGGTCTTTTATTTGATCATCAAATAAAATAATTTATTAAAGTTCTTATTAAGGTAAAAATTATTTGTCTACTGACTTGGTATTAATATTCTTTATATACACACATACTTCTCTCTATTAATAAGATAATTTATATTATTTATATTATACTCTCTTTATAAAACTCTCTTATAAAATATATTATATATATATATTTTATAATATATTTATAATATATATATATATATATATCTTCTGTTTGCTCCTTTTTTTCTTTTCCAATTGTTATAATGTATTGAATGAGCGAATATTTTCGGAAAACGTTCTTCGCATCATCAACAAATGCGATAAATTCGATCGATGTATGTCGATGTTAGGATGTGTTTTGGAAAATTGTGAATCAATAATGGCGGCACGTGAATAGTATCTTGACAGCTAAACGATTTTTTTTAATGAACACTGTTCCTAATTGCATATTTTCAAGTAAATCAGGACATTCGTTGGAAAATGTTCTCTTTCGCGTCGAGTTGGCAAATACGATAAGCTCGATTCGGATAAATTGATATTAATGGCATCGCGGGCTGTTGGGCAATGAGCCGCCATTGAATTATTGATGGTATTTCGATAACAAGATGCGGCACTTACAGTGCTATCAGTAATTAAATTCGTTGTTAATCTCGCTATTGTTTAATTTATTGAATTAGCCGCCGTCACCGTCAAAACTTATGCGTTTTCTTCGCGTAAAATTTAAATTTTTCCCACGGGAATTTTCCTGCGACTTTCTTGATGCCGTGGAGTTATCTCGATCTCGACGTTTAGTGAGTTTATGGAAAGAAGAAAATTGACAAATACTAAACGATATATATCGCATAGCAATATACATTTGACAGCAAGTTTATCGTGACAATTTAAAAAAGAAGTTGTTTATTTTTATCTACACTTTTATTTCCTCTTTATTTGTTTCAAGATATATTTTGATGGCGAAGTGTACGCGTTTTATATAATCTGTATACATTGTTATATATACATTTATATTTACAGTTATATGTGCAAAATAATAATACCGACTTAAAAAAGGAACCCCAAATTTTTATATTTCCTCCACCATGCTCAATTGTTTTGGCTGTATATTTAGGATTAAATTCTGATTTTTGTGGTCATATAAAAATAAAAAAATATATATACATATATATATCTTTTTCAAATATTTGCAATATTTCTGTGCGGTGCTATTATTTTGCACATAACTGTACTATTAAGTTATAGAAAAATAAAAACAAAAGAGATCGTTCCATTTTGAATATTGTAGAAATTCGCGGGACATTATCTTACGAAATTCATTTCACGCTTTAAATTCAGATTTCGATATTTAGGAAATTGGATATTCGTAAAGTTTATTTTTCCTACGTTTCTCTACGAACCATAATACGGACAGGAACTCGATAGGAAACCGATAAGTATTTTTTGTCAGAATTTCATTGAGGGGGATGCACTGTGCGTCGGAGCGACGAAATCGCGTTTCATGGCTGGACGGCCGGCCTTTTCGCGGCTCGGCAAGCAACAGCCCCGCAATGCTGTTCTCTCGTCGATAACGATAAACCTCTCCTGGAAACGGCCCTGCCGAAGAAATTGCAAAACCCAACTCCGAGTTATCCCTGCGAGATGGATCGAGAATGATCGAGAAGGAAACGGCAGATCGAATAAATCGTTTTAAATTTCTGACAGAAAATGTAGCTAAAATTGTTTTAGTCATAGCTACTTGCGATTAGTACGTAGTTTAAAGTCGGTAACTACGATCTTCGCGTAACTCGAGCAAGAGATTAACTCGTTTAATTAATGTGATTTACAATCCTTACATTTTCTAAGTAAAACGATAACGTTGCAGAATCGCGAAATTTTAATCAGAGGTAACGAAAACATAGAAATGAATGAAATGGATTCTGACAGAAAATTAGAAATGAATAATATAATCTAATTAATATTTATAAATGTGATCTGAATAATAATTACAAATAATCTAGATGATCAAATCTAGGTTATCGAATCTAAATTTAATAAAATAATCTAGATCATCTAATTTAAATTTAATGAAAAATAATCTAGATTATTTAATTCAAATTTAAGTATATATAGCTTTACAAATTATTTAAATAAAATTCGCGTTATGCTACTGCTATATCTAAAATTCTCAAAGCAGAATGATCGAATTTGAAGCGCTTTCCATTTTTCGCGAATTAAAGGAGAAGTATCTTTGGAGATAAAGATTTCGAATTCTGTACTTTGATCAGTTCTATCTCCTTTATGTATTCTCTCTCCTCATAGTACGATCTTGCGCTGGGCGGAGAAAGTAATTATTTGGTTTTCATCTCGCGCTCATACCAGCGTCAACAGTCGTGCATCCTCGTGCAGTTACTCTCGTCAAAGTACTCGCGAGCGCCCTTCCCGAGGACAGAGTGCCGTACATCTTCTCGAGACACCCCGTTACAAATTTCGGTCATAAAGCCCCGCTCGTCTACTAACCCGGTGCCGGTTGTTGGTAGGAGTCGCACGTAATATCGATAACTCATCACCGACCGATCGGTTAAGAACCCCTCGGTAGTAATATGCACTCCACCCCGGGGAAATGATTAATGGCGCGAGTTTATGGGTCTCGCGCCCGAGATACCGCTATGGGCTATGGGCTGCACAGCCCCAGAAATTTGTAGCTGCTGCCAAACTTGTCCTGTCTACTTCATCACGCGAACCGCCGAGATGATCCTTATTTATCAAGGAGAAGGTCTCGATCGGGTCGCTCGATGAAGAGGAAGATTCGATCGGCGACCGGTCGTAAATCGACCGAATCCTCATTGAATTCTGACGAGGAGACGATGGTATTTGCCAATTAAAGAGTAATAGTATTTAATAAGTAATGATATACGGACCAATGATGATAATGATCGTAATATGATAATAATATTTTAATAAGCACGTCTGCACAAAGGACTAAAATTACATTAGGAAAAAAGGAAGGTTTAATCTTGACTTTGAATAAGAACATAATTGGAAGAACTGACGCAAATTTAGATGGAATTTCTAGATAAATTTAATGATTGATCGAAAGCAAACATAATTTCTTCTCGAATGATGATGATAATAATAATATTTCAATAAGTAGCGCATCTGTAAAAAGATTAAAATTTTACACTAGGAAGAGGATAGAGTTTAAACTTGATTTGAATAGAGATATAATTGGAAGAATTGTCGCAAACTTAGATGGAATTTGTAGATAAAAGCGAAAGCAAAAATAATTTTGTTTCGAATGATAATCATAATGATAGTAATATGATAATAATATTTCAACAAGTAGCGCATGTATAAAAAAACTAAAATTACATTAGAAAGAGAGGATTAAACTCGGTTTGGATAGGAACACAATTGGAAGAATTGTCGCAAACTTAGATGGAATTCCTAGATAAATTTAACGATTGATCGGAAGCGAAAATAATTTCATGTCGAACGATATACAGAAATATAATAATATTATGTATATATTATTTAAATTATATATAAAATAATATATAATAATATTAAAATAATGTACGTTATATTAACGGATTATTATTAAATGTTTTCGTTGCATTTCTGTCATCGGCTTCTCTAGAAATCGAATTCCAATATCCGTTAGACTGTAAAGTCGTCTTTAACATCTCTAAGAAAAAAGAAATTAAATGCAAGCTGATTTCGAGTCGTTATACGTTTAATTTTTTATTTTGATGGCATAAACAGCGCTAGAGAAATTCTCATCCCTATTATTGATAATCACATATATTTCTCGCGACATCCCATGCAACGTGAGACTGATATGTTAAATGGGCCGTGATCCTGCAGGAAAGACATGAATAATAATGCGACAGCGAATTATTGCCGGCGAACGTGACACGCGATGACGTCCGTGATCACCGGTTGATTGGTCGCCGTCGTTTGATAACGAGAGCGGAATAATTGCCAGGAGCAATTATCAGCGCGTGCTATCATGCTTAATCTTTTCAAGGTCGCTTCAGAGGGAAGACCATATTAACCTAATTTGAAGTGAAATTACTTGGTACTTGATACCGAATTTTAGTAGTACCAAAGCTCCGAATAGAAGAAGATCGCGTCATGCATCGCAAACTGACGGAACAGACGATTTCGACGGATTTGCAAAAAAATACGTAACATTAGTCCGATGATTATTTTATAAATTTACGCCGTTATATATTTATCGACAAAGCTATGCTTGTGTGAAGATATATGTGATTGTTATGCTATACGCTGTAGTTTCAGGATATGGAATATCGTTGCATCGCTATTATACCATGCTGGTGCATTCTTTTGCATATTATATTTTAATATCGCAGCGTATAAAGTGTGAGGTTTCATCAAATATCATATTAATCGCGCGCGAGAGAAAGAGAGAGAGAGAGAGAGAGAGAGAGAGAGAGAGAGGCGAAAGGGAAAGGTAAGAGAAAGCGTCATTTATTGAAGGAGAGTGGCAGAGAGAGAGAGAGAGATTTGGGGAGGAGGAGAGTGGCGGAGAGGGAGAGAGAGAGATTTCGCACACATCTCATACGAGAATATCGTTGCAAGAATGCGCGATTCGCGCGATGTAATCGCGAACAATTCGTCCGGTTCGCGTCGCGGCGCGGCGCGTCGGCGGGGAAGTAATCCGCATTGCATTCCGATTTGCATTCGAATGCAATCTGCGTTAATAGAGCCGCGTCGCGCGTCGCGCCACCGGGACCGAGTAATTCATCTCTATCTGCTGCCCGGGATAAGACAAGATTTATGGGGGAGCGAGTGGCCGTCGATTCCGGCCGTATCTACTCGCAGCAGCCGGTAATTCGGTCTATCGCCGGACCCGTCGTCTCCCGAGCTTTGCGAACGGTGGACAGGGGCAGCGGGTTACGGTGGAGAGGAGAGAGAGAGAGGGGGGGAAGAGGAAAGATCCCTTTTTAGGTAGATTGATGGAATAAGTTTATTTATTCCGGAATCGATAGCCCGGCCGGTTACACACGGCGCGACGCGATATAAGAGGAGCGGAGTAAGGTACAAACGGGCGGAGATTATTGCGAAAAATGGAGAGCTTATTTTTCCGAGCGAGCTTATTTTTCCACCATGAAAATGGAGATTACACGTTATAAAGCGCCGCGGGAAGGCTTTGTGTAACGCGTAATCTCCATCTTTTTTATTAAAAACGCGGATCTAAGACGACTTATTCGCGGGAATGGGGCTCTTCGAATCCGGGACTTAATAAAACCGATGAAGAATAATAAAATTAACGGCGATGATACGACGTGTAATAAAATTATGAAGATAAGAGCAAATTATGAAGATACATGGAATTATGTAAAGATAAGGATAAGAGAGATCTGCAAATCGTATGCATCGCGATATTCTTGACGTCTGACAATGAGTGATAAAGATTTCATCTCTTCGTCTCTGTTAGCTTTTGTTTGCACTTCGTCAAATTTTCGTTTCGTGCAGCTTCATATTGTACCATTGTACCATTGTACCATTGCTATCTCTCCCAATGATAAGGCATTCGGCGCGTGTGTAATCTCCAGGGTATTTAATTAATCAAGACGTCGAACACACGTCCCATGGGAGGTGGGGAACGCACGCCGGTCGTCCGAGAGTTTAATTAAAACTCTACCAACGTACATCGAACTCGACAATGGGCTTAATGTCGGGTCCCCGTGAAATAAAAAGAGGAAACGAGGACAAGCGAAATAAAGCACGTACGACGAAACGCCAGTTCGAGTAGCGATGGAATTGAGATAGGGATTTAGGCGAACCAGAAAATAAACAACCACACCGATGAGCAAACATTCAATGCATATGTATTTCCATGTCCACAAAAAATAATGTACAGTCCCTGGCCATATTACTAGACGCATCTCATATTTTTTGATAGATTTATTTTGAGTGACTGAAAATGAATGACACATCAAAACAAGTGCATTCATTTTATAGATAATACTTTCCTTACATATTTCAATCGATTACAACAATAATGATAGCTGAATGGATAATATAAATCTGATCCTTGGAAGTCAATAAATTATTAAAAAATATGATGCCATCTATTTTTTTATAGCAGTTTATATCATAATCTAGAACCACAGTCCAATAATATAGCCAAGATACATATACATACAGTATATAAGATAATTGGGAGGAAGACGCCAAACACATTTTGTATTTAATTTATAAAAGAAATAATATGTATATTTCGATTAATTCATATAAATGTATTTGTCATTTAAAGAATACAGTGTTAGAAAACACTATAAAATAAACATAAAGTAGTAGTTAACTTATAAACTTATAAACGAATTCTGAATCATGGTTGTTTGGCATCTTAGCCCATTTGGCATCTTCTCCCCAATTACCTTATATATATATTTTTTCTTAATTCTATAAATTTACTTTTAAATATATTACATTAAAACTAAAATAAAACTAATTTTAATATTAATATTTAATTATTATAAAATTTTAGTTATATATATTCTAATTTTATTTAAAAATTTAAGTAGAGAATGAATTAAGTTCTATAAATTTACTTTAAATATTACATTAAGATTAAATTAAAACTAATTTTAATATTATATTAATGTTTAATTATTAAAGTTTTAGTTATATATATATCTTAATTTTAGTTATTTAAGTAGAGAATGATGCGTATTTTGTAACTTGTTGAGAAAGATTGCATGAAGTATATAATTTATTTTCAAATTATTAAAAAAGAGTGATTGTGTGTAACATAATAAAGATGCTTCTTTTCTAATCGTACATATTTATTGCCTACATGAAAATATCTAATTTGGAATCCATTGCGATTGTATTTTCTATCAAAATCTACAAATACCTAACAAAAGTAACTTCCGAAATTAAATTTCAAATCCTCTCATGCAAATCTAGGATCTGTCCTTTTCGGGATACAAATTATTGATATTTTTCCTGTACTCGTGCGATTTCGCGGTTGGCGTTCGTTATTCGTTTCGTATCGTCGCTATCCCCATCCCTCTCCCTCGCTGCCAATTCTTTCCCATCCTGCCGCGGCTCGTAGATTACGCTCGTCGAACGAAACTATTTTTCTCTTCAATAGGACGAGATTATCGATTGCTCGCATCGAAAGCGCCGCGTAATCCGCCCCGAGGGAGGCAGAAAAAAAGCTTGCAAGCAGCGCGAGATTCGACGCGTTAATGGCTGGAATAGGGTCAGAAAAGAGCGAGCGGCGGAAAAGGCAAAACGCGTAGAGCGACGAAAAACAAGAGAGGTATTAACCTGCGATTCGTTATTTCGGGAAAGAACAGCACACTCGCAATGGCGATTTTTGGGCACGCAACGAAAAAAGAATCGACCGAAGGATCGAGGACGAATGGAATCACGGCGGATTCAATGATTTAATTGCTGGAGGGAGAAAAGGAAAAAGCTTAATCTGGTTCCGTAAATTTGCACGTTGAATCTCTCGGCTTAATTAAATGATCTTAAACAAAGGTTACGTTAAAGATTACACGGGGATCGACGAAGAAACGGAAAATAGGCGGAAGAAATTAAGAAAGCGTGTAAAACGAGAAAACTAATTAATTAAAATTATAATTAAATATCAGATCTCGTCGATCTGATCTGCCTCTTCGGCATTGTTTTATCAATGTTCATTAAACTGCAGCGAATAATTTCGCGATTGAACGTCGCTTTAACTTCTCACTCGCTCGCAGTCGAGTGATCCTTTTAATCCAAACTATTTCTCGCAAATCAGCGAAAATCAAGTATTACGTTCTCCATTTCTTCTCATCAGCTGATCTGGCATGACTCAAAGAATTTTTAATACTCGGAGGAATTTATGGAATTCTCAAGATTATAGTTTGCCGGTTATAATCGCGCGCGGATTCGAATTGAAGAATTATGCAACAGGCTATCGTAGCGCATTATGTCGAGTCTAACTTGATATATATTTCTGACGAAATCAATATAATCGTTTTAGGTAAAAAACGAGCAAAAATAAAAAGTTCTTATATGAGTAATAGATAGATATAACTAACCATTATTGCGCTAGTTTGTATAATAAAAGGTGTTGCGGAACAAGTTTTTGCTTGACTAAGCTTTCATCAGCCGCAAATTAAATTTACTGAAATTAAAGAAAACATATAGAAGGCTTATTTAGAATGTATGTAAACATTGCACAAGTATTATATTTAATAGATTTAATTTGCGGCTGTGATGAAAGCGTAGTCATGCAAAAACTTGATTGACTTCCGCGATACCACTTATTATGCAAACTGGCAAACAAAATCGTTAGTTACTGTTACTTATATAAGAAATCTTTATTTTTGTTCGTTTTGAGCTCTAAAAGGATTATCTTGATTGACTTCCGCGGTACACGGAAAGAATGGTTTTGTTGAAATATCTAAAAATTTGGCCAGATACGAATCTGAAAATAATTCTTGTTGGACTATTAAAATAATTATGTAGGACGCCCAAAATATTTGCTGGAATATCAAAACTTTTTGTAGCATTATCATAATGTTTGAGGGTCCCACGTAGTTACTTTTGATAGTCTAACAAAATTATTTTTAGATCTGTATCTGGCTAAATTTTTAGATATTTCAGCAAAACCGTTCTTTCCGTGTACTTCTTATTATGCAAACTGACAAACAAAATCGTTAGTTACTATTACTTAGAAATTTTTATTTTTAATTGTTTTCGGTTCTAAAAGAATTACTTTATTTTGTTATTACAATGACGCACGGAAAGAATGGTTTTGCTGAAATGTCTAAAAATTTGACCAGATACAAATTTGAAAATAATTTTGCTGGACCATCAAAATAATTACGTAGAACGCCGAAAATCGTTGTTAAAATATCAAAACTTTTTGCAGCATCGTCATCATGCTTGAGCATCCTACATAGTTATTGATGGTCTAACAAAATTATTTTCAGATCTGTATAATATCTGGCTAAATTTTTAGATACTTCAACAAAATTGTTCTTTCAATGCGAGCTTGGACTTTTATATATTTTTTCCTCTGTGCATTTCAGCAAAATATTTTTGAATTTTTATTACTTTTTCATATCGAAATCTTGTGAAATGGTAATTAAGCCGAATAATTAAAATTAAATTTTCTCGGAAACTAGACATTTCCGCAACTCCGCACTTGTGGCTTCTACTACATTCAGTAAGTATTACGTACCTGTAAAATTTCATCAAAATCAGACTTGGGTGATAAATTAAAGTCTTACCAAAATTGTATAACTTTGCCTATCTTCTTCACAATCTTATGAATCCAACTCGACGTAGGACCGCAAAGGGGATTAAGAAACGAATTCTTTTCGCCCATTCCTCCTCGAGACCCGTTGAATTCTCAGCCAGATGCGCACGAATCTCATCACGCCTAATAAAACATGTCGCATTAATCCGCCGGACGTTCCGCCAATTCTGGCTCGTTCGCCGTAAACGATCGATCGCGATTCGCGCGAATTGAATTAGCGGCGGCGTTTATCGGCACCCCCAACCGCCGTTCTCCCCCGGTCTCGGGTGCCCGGGAGCTTATGGGATTCGAGTGGGGTCGTTAATCGCGGGAAATATCGTCGCGTGCCGCGCGCTCGTGAATAATCGCCCCCGCGGACGCGCTAATTCGTCACGCGACGCGTGTCGCGTCCCGACGCTGCCAATTTACTTTCGCACCTACCGCGACCGCAAAATCGCACGTGCTTACCACGTGACGATCCCATCGGCGCGTCGCCGCTCATTCTTTATTTATGCCCCTTAAAGCGGGGCGGGGTGCTGAATCTCACGGTACCGAGGCGATTGTACCTTATTCCGGGAAGTCGCACTATTCAATTTAATCCGCTATCGCAATTGTATCCGATTACGTTCGGGCTACTATTTATAAGCGACACGTGCAAAGAGATATCCGCGCGAATGATGGAGGAAGATAGATAGATAGATAAAGGCGTTTATTAATATTCTAGGGCAAGCCTTCTAAGAATATACAGAAATGACAAGTAAAGAGAAAACGAGAAAAGAGAAAAACGGTAACAAAAAATAATACAAAATAATACAAAAAAAGAAGAAAAAAGAAAGATGTATTATAAAAACAGTATATATAAGAAAAGAAAAAAGAAAAATAAATACAATAAAAAATAATGATAATCGTAAATAATAAAAAATAAAGATAAGAACTAAGAAAAAAAAGAGTCGAAAAATGAAGATAGCAGAATGATTTGTTGACATAACCTGTATGAAGTTAGCTCCCCAATGTCGAAAAATCAAAAATTTTCTTTTTGCAAACGTTTGTCCATCGTTTACCCACGAATGCCCCGTTGGACTTTTTGTTTGCCCCCCTCTAGTTCAAAAGTTATAAGCAATTCAATTTTGGGAGAGCCAACTTCACACTGGCCCCCCAATGTCGAAAAATCAAAAATTTTCTTTTTGCAAACGTTTGCCCATCGTTTGCCCACGAATGCCCCGTTGGACTTTTTGTTTGCCCCCCTCTAGTTCAAAAGGTTATAAGCAATTCAATTTTGAGAGGGCCAACTTCACACTGGCCCCCCAATGTTGAAAAATCAAACAAACGGCAAATAAAAATTCCAATGGGACAAACGTGGGCAAACGTTTGCAAAAAGAAAATTTTTGATGTTTTGACATTAGGGGGCTAACTTCACACAAGTGTTGACATACACGAAAATCGTGAGCTAATCGCGGAAACTAGTCCATTTCATGCCGCCTCGGATAACAGAAGAGCCCACGCTTAAATGCACTCAGGGATTCTGATTCCCTGATGGCAACAGGGAGCGAGTTCCACATTGTAGTGCCAACGTGAAGAAAGGAACGTTGATAAGTGAAGAGAGAGAGAGAGAAAGAAGAGTGTTCTCCAAACGCGTCCGATCTTCGGCGAATCGAGCGTTCGGGGAAGAAAAAAGCGAGCCGATAAACACGACTAGATGAAAATATTACGACGTCGGGGATGAGACATGCTAAAATTGAATATACATACATACGAATCGAATCCGATTCGAGAGAGCGCGCGCCGCTCGATCGACGCGACGTCACCGTGCTGCGAACGCGACGCGCAATTTTCTCGGTAAAAATGCCGCTCCTAGAGCACCCGCATCGAACAATCATTGCGACAATTGCGCCGACAATTGTCCGTTAATTGCGGGCAGGCTGATCTCTAATGGGGAAACTGCACGTGCGACGTTATTGCGCGGCGAACACGTAGCATGGAATAAGGGGAGCGGCGGAAAGATTATTATTACGGCGCAAACAGTCATTAATAATAATTATTATATTTATTATATTATTATATGTGATTTATCATGTAATTATTTGCGACGTCATATGTCACATTATACGTCAATTGTGCATTATGATGTGTGACA
Organism: Aphaenogaster ashmeadi; assembly: GCA_003063805.1. Taxonomy (NCBI): domain Eukaryota; kingdom Metazoa; phylum Arthropoda; class Insecta; order Hymenoptera; family Formicidae; genus Aphaenogaster; species Aphaenogaster ashmeadi. Next base: position 76,241 of record NJRQ01000118.1, on the reverse strand, counting down.
TCATAAATAATTATGTAGTATATGTACAATTGCACTATTATTAAAAATTGTTCTATTGATAAAAAGTTTATACAATCATAATAATTATATTTATATTATATCATTATATGTGATTTATCATGTAATGATTTGCGACGTTATATGTCACAATATACATCAATTGCGTATTATGACGCGTGACGTCATAAGTGATTATATACGCAATATACAATTGCACTATTATCAATAATTGTTGCTAAAAAGTTTATACAAAAAACTGAGTAATTGCGTTTATTCTTTATATACCGTTACTTTACTCTGTTTAATAATTTATTACATTATTATATGTGTAATTATTTGCATTATATGTCACAACATACGTTAATTGTGCATTATGATGCGTGACGTCATATGACGATTTACTTACGTAGTATACAATTGCAGTATTATTAAAAATCGTTTCGTTGCTAAAAAGTTTGTATAAAAACGTTTAATTATGTATGTTTACTCTTTATACAGAGTGTCCCATTTTAAAGATTACAGTGCTATATCTTGCGAAGCGATGATTTTATTGAAAAATGTTTCAAGTAAAACTTACTCTGTTTCGAGGGGGGCATCTTATGATGAGCACACGTTTTTTCTAGATGGAGGTATTCCTGAGATTTCAAGGTGACTTTTGTGTTTTTGGAATTACATGATTTTTTATATGTATAATATGATGCCTCTAGTTATTCTGCACATAAAAGTAAGTACAAAGTAAGTTTTACTTGAAACATTTTTCAATAAAATCATCGGTTCACACAAGATATAGCACTGTACTCTTTAAAATGGGACACCCTGATATATGTATACCGCTACTCTGTTCAATAATTTATCACATTATTATATGTATTTATCATGTAATTATTTGCATTATATGTCATAATATACGTCAATTGCGTATTATGATACGTAACATTATAAATAATTACGCAATATACAGTTGCACTATTATTAAAAATTATTCTATTGCTAAAAAGTTTATACAAAAAATGCATTATTGTATTTATTCTTTATACAGGGTGTACCGTAAAGACCGGATCAACGCTTAAGGGTAGATTCTGAGATCATTTTAAGACGAAAATCCTAATACTAAAAAGTCGAGGCTACAAAAGTTTTTGAATTATAAGCATTTATAGCTAGCGAATCAGACCGCCTCAAGTTCGCGCGCTCAGGTGTGGTACAACGCGAAGTGCGAAAAGCAATAATTGACTGTCGCCCCTCTTGTTAATATCAGTATAAAGATTACTTATGCGAAGATAAGATTGTTTTTACTGATATTTCTGATATTATAGCCTCGACTTTTTAGTATTAGGATTTTCGTTTTAAAATTATCTCAGGAATCTACCCTTAAGCGTTGATCCGGTCTTTACGGTACACCCTGTATACTGTTACTTTACTCTGCTCAATAGTTTATTACATTATTATACGTGTTTATCATGTAATTATTTGCGTTATACATCACAGTATACGTCAATCGTGTATTATCATGTATGACGTCATAAGTAATTACGTAGTGTACAATTGTACTATTATTAAAAATCGTTGTGTTGCTAAAAAGTTTGTTACCAAAAAGGAACGCATAATTGTGTTCATTCGTTATATATATATATATTGTTACTTTATTCTCTTCAATAGTTTATGGGAACTCCATCGTTTCCGTAAAAAGTAGCTTTTATCGTCGTAATTTTTATTTCAATTAAAACTCTGAAATGTGAAATAAACCACTCTATGGATACGTAAAATAATAAATTGATACTTTACTCTGTTCAATATTTTATTGACACCCCGTCGTTTCTGTGAAAAGTAGTTGTTATCATCGTCATTTTTATTTTAATTAAAAATCTGAAATGTGAAATAAACCGCTCGATGAATAACGTGAAACCGTACGTAGTTTAATTTCTCGATAACGAGAAATGGATTAAAAATGGTTTCGGAATTCTTCGCAGACTTTTAATCGTCGAGATTTGCAGAGGTTTTTAATATTATAAAGATAATACACACAACGACAATATATTTATTTTTCATTTTATAACGATCTTAATATTTATACAAATATTAATACAAATAAATATTATCATATTATATCAACAAATAAAACTTAATATTTATACGAACAAATCTATCAGATAATTCACAAGTCTTATCTTAAAATCTTGTATTAAAAAGGTTTTATTCATTTCTAATCTATGTTCTAATGTCACGCATACTTTTTTCGGATACAGCGTTTCGATCCGATCGATCGGTCAGCGTCGAGAGTTCGCGGGAAAGCCCGCGGCGGTTCGACGTATGATGCCATCAATTGGAATAGTTTTAATCAACTTAACGGGCCGGAATTTATAGAGCGTTCGTAGAAACGGGTCGCCCGCGTTACCCGCGGCACTTTAATCGAATAAAAAGCCACCGCAATACCTAGAACGGATAACCTCCCCTCTGTCTCTCGATCGTTCTGAATTACGACGATCCTGAATCATCCACGTGTCGACGATCGAGATCGTTCCTTCAGTTTCGCGAAATATTCTTTTTTTTTCTTTTTCGCGGATTTTCAAAATTCCGAAGAACTTGAGGCTCCTGTTGATTCACCGCAGTCATCTTGGATTGATGATATCAAAAGTGAGAAAAGGTTTGGAGCACTCTATAGTTTTTCGATAAAAACACGATTCTTTACAGATATCATTATTTTATTGAAAATATCAATTTTCATTTTCGAACGTATACTTTAAGATTTAAACAATATACATTTTCGTACATTTACAATATTAGTAAATAAAATTGATTAAACTTTATTTTCAAAATTTAGAGATGCTCCAAATTTTTGAACGGTAGTGTACAATGAAAATTCTTGCAAAATATATTAAAATAAAAATATTTAATAAAATAACATTTAGAATCGATAGAACATACTTGTATAATATACTGAAGACTCTCCTTTTATTTTGGTAATCAATAAATAATCTAGAACTGAATTATGCCTAATTAACAATAAGACCGAAAACAAGCTATGTGACAGCTACCGAATTAAAATAAATGTTTGCTTTCACATATCAAAGTATAGCAAAATCAGATCTTCGGTATATATTTGAACACTACGACGATTATTTAAAAAATACAATCAGTGCACTAGGACGAAAAATAAAACTATACGTTGCAAGAATAATTTTAGCTGTACTTGACATTTTTGACATACTATTTCACGGCTCGTAGCTCGTTTTTCTACCGTTTTGAATTAAGTCTGTCAACGCGGGCTTGATAATCGAGACAACAGGAGGCCTCAACGACGCGGAATCGCGGGATGCGTTCGCCATGCGTGCGCGGATCCAACGGGTTGGATCCGGCGATCATCGGACCTGCAGAACGCGACTCGCGTGGCCTCACCCCGATGCTATCGATTGTGCCACGCCGTGGATATCGCGGACAAACGCGATTTATTCGGTAAAGCGCGTCTGGCAAATTGCGGAGAAAGCGACGCCGCGCCGGTCGATGCGCACGATGCTCATAAATGTCATCGCGGCCGCATATAAACGTCGGGCACCGGACCGTGCCCCGATCCCGAGCTGGATCGGAACGAACGGCGGAAGGGTGAAGGGCCGCCGAGCTTTCGGTCGACTCACCCTCGCGAAACGGAGGGATCGGCGCAAACCAAGGGGGAATCGAGTTTTAATTAATTATTATGCAAACTCATTCTCTCTGTCATATTCTCACCTGATGATAACTTATGTTTGCTTCAATTTATTGGTGGGGCTTTAATTTATTTTTAACATGTACCCCATCTTCCAACAATTTATATATTGACATATATTTAATTGTGAGACTTTATATATTGACTTTATATATTGACTTTATATTTTGAGTAGAAGGAATCATGTACATTTCTGTCTATTATAACCAATTATATGTATTCTTATATACGAGAAATTATTTATGTCCAACTCCATCTGGAGTATAAAAGTTGACATGACAGATACACACACACACACACATTCTGTTATTATAACAGAGGACACATTCTCTCTCTCTCTCTCTCTCTCTCTCTCTCCCCCTCTCCCTGCTCTCCCCCCTCTCTCTCTGTCATTTTAAACGAAACGTGTTCCATCACGCTTTAATCGGGCTTTAATCGTGTTTCTCGCTTCCTCCACTCGCTCGTTTCGCGAAACGCCGAATTTATTTGTTTGCCGCGTCCGCGTTTCGCTTTTGTTGCACCGCGGGCGAGGCGATGCGATGGGGGTGCGGGCGAACGGGCCGAATGAATGAAATTACGCGGTGAGAATTAATTGTGCGGGTAAGTCGTCGCGCCGCCCGGTCCGGGCCGCGGTCGTAATTAAATTAGCACGGCGAAATGTTCCGTGCGTTAAACGATTGTGCGGACCGTCGCAGCGCGGACGGCCCCTCACTCTTTCGCGGCTTTCGCCGCGCCGCGAACCGCCGAATGAAACCTTTGTTTCTTTTTTATTCTTTGCCTGGCGGAAAAAGGGTTGTCCATCCGGTCGACAACTGTCGAAAAAAAAAAAAAAACGAGCGTTGCGCGACGCGGAACGCACGCGCCTCAATGCATTCTGGATTGCGAAACGCGGTGGCGGAAAAAAAACGCGCAATAATGCCGCGGCTCTTTCGCGCTGCAATATCCGCGCGAGATGTAACCGGAGATTTGAAAAACTCCGGATGCGACCGACGACGTTGCGGCCGCTCGACTCACGAAATGTCGCATGAAATGTCCGTGGCGAAATTTTTCATTAAATCCCTCGTCGGGAAATGGCCCGCACGTTCCTTTCTATGTAGATTGATAGATCGCCGGAGAGACTTGTGGACTCTTGGAAGTATTTTTAGACCATTAGTGCCCTTGGAGATTCGGAGGCGATTCTCTTTTAGCTAAAGATTTGTCTATCGATTTTATTGTTATTGTTAAATATTTTGGCGATGGAACTTTAAAGGAAATTTTTACATAATCGAGTCTGATTGAGATTCATTGAAAATCGAGAGTTCGATGTAACGATTTCCTTTGACGTGCAAATGAGTTTGAAGTTCTTAAAGTTCCCAAAGTTTCCAAACCGAATTAATTAAAATTAAGATTGAATGGATCAGATACAAAATAAACGTATCCACATTTTCTTTCAGATGTTTCACGCACAGACATCTTTTATCTTTTTTTAAACTTTAAAGAATTCTTTTCTTACAATTAGAGATAGCTCGAACGTTCTCAAGTTCGCGTGCAGTTAAATTAAATTCCGTTACTATCAATTGTTTTTATCTTTGTTTGCAGGGAGAGCGATCAAATAATCGGCTCCTACTTGAAGATCGAGGACGTCACTCTGGAGGATTACGGCGAGTACAAGTGCGAAGTCAGCAATGGCGTCGACGAGGAGATCACGTTGGCAGCTCACGTGTATCGACAAGGTCAATAAAAATATCCGAAATCTCTTCAACTTCTTTCTATCGTCGAGAATGAATCCTCATCACGAAGCGTAAAATACGCATCGAGTGATTTCGAGTGAAAAGAGGATAGAATAATTTTCGCATCGAATGTTTTAATTTTGATATTAACACTCGCAGCCGATAATTTTTTCACTTTTTTAAAACTAAAAGAGGCAATAAATGTAAATCTATATAGCCGATTGCCGCAGATTTTTGTCGTTAAAATAAAAATAAAAATGATAAAATTTGCTTTAAAATATCGTATTTGTTGTTTGAAATTACAAGAAATTCACCTGAAATCAATTTACCTGTTACAAATCCAAACAAAGAAAATGTCAAATTATGAATATGGAGAAGATTAAAATAAAAATTTTTTAAAATTTATTACATGTATTTCTGAAAAAATTCATTGGACACTTTTGTATAAAAATAAAAAACTAAAAAACTCATTTTGATTAATTTGAACTTAAAATATTAAAAGACTACTACGTCAGCGACTATGAATGTGTTAATTTAATACTTTTATGCGTTACGTGAAATTGTTGAATGTTAATTTCTGGCTTTTTTAATTTTATATTTACAGTTATTTAAAATTTAATTCTAAACGAAATTCTGAAAGCTTTTTATGTGAATCAAATTTGAAATATACCCAGCGATGGATTAAATAATCCGCTTGTTATTTATCGACCGCGATTGTTAATTACGGCTCGACGCAAAACGCATTCAATCAATCTGCGTTATTGTTCGCTTATAAAAACAGACTAGCGTCGAAGTCATTTTAATAATCCGGTGGAAATGTCCGTGAAACATATCGGCCAACTAGCAAACCGCGCGCGCCGGCGATTCACTTTATTGGTTTTATTATACGACAAATTAGTTTCTCGGACAAATTGGTACAACGCAACGATAAAATCTTGTTTTTAAATTGGACTCAGATTTAATTTACCGTCAAATTTAATATTGCCTACATTTACACTAATTGTAAAACCTCCTATTGTCGCTACCTGATATTATTTCACGGTGAAAAAAAAGCAATAACTTTTTTATCTTTGCGGTAAAATCTCTGTTTGTATTTTTGATTAGAGTTAAAACATTTTGGGAATGTCATCCCTTTGTTAGGACTAAATCATCTCTTTATTAGGATTTATTTATTTACAGATAAATGTTTCTCAACTTCCAAAATGATTTTGATTTATTTTAATTTTAATATTTATTTCTTTATTAATTTTAAATTATATTTTTATTAGGGTGTATTTATTTAGAGAAGAATGTTTTCGAAATTTAAAAATAATTTTGAATTATTTTTCTAATTTTATATTTATTTTATTAATTTCGATTAAACAACTTGGTTGGATTTGGAATTTTCTCTGAATTTGTGTAATTTTTATCATTTAATCGGATTATGTTGTTCTTCAAATTTTGTTTTATTATTATATGCACTATATGTTCATATTTATATCATATAAATATGATATAAATATAATATTTATGATATTTATGATTAATATGATATTTATGGTAACTGTGATATTATGATATTTATGATAAATATAATATTTAAATCATATTTATATGACATAAATATAAATTATTTATATTACTTTTTGTTTTTCATACAAAATCTTGAGTTTCCTCTCTTTCATTCGCAGAGCCACAGTTCGTATTGAGCCTTCCAAATGGGTCCTGGCGGAAGTCTCTCCTGCTGGCAGTCCTCGTTCTCGTGCTGCTACTATCAGCCGGTGCATTTTACGCGCGTTGCTGGCTGCCACTTGCACTGTTTTGCAGAGACAAGTTCGGTCGCCTCGAGGAAAGCGGTGAGCTCACAAATCATAAATAACTTCCCCGCGCGATCTCCGCCACTCGGCAATCGTAATAAGAAATCCTCGAGTTGCGGATATTCTAGAATCCCGTAGAAATTTGGAAATCGAAGCTTGAAGATCTGTAAATTCCAGAACTACCACTCGTATTTCCCAAGAGTTTAAAGATTCCATAAAGTCAAGGACTAGCGTTCGACTTTTACTACTCGGGCTTGATCTTTTTCAGTCGCGAGAATTCTTTTTTTATTCCTAAGAGTATTTAAAAAAAAACGCGAGAATCTTATAGTTTAAAAATAAAAGGATATTTTCACGGAACAGAGAAATCCGCGAACCCAAAGTTCTATCCCGGATTCCGAAAATCTCCCGGAAAGCGCCAAGGACCAGAATTTAATTTTCTTCGTCTAAGACTTTACCTTCCGCCCTACCAGGCTTCCCTAATTTAAAGGCCTCTAAAATGCCGGAATCCCATTGTCTAAGGACAAGGATACGGCTTGACATAAAATTCGAAGTCGCGAGGATTTTTCCCTAATCCCGAGACTAAGGGGATCCTGATGGGCCGAAGGTCCTCGCTTCGTCCTCCTTATCGTTCTCACTGCCGGCCCGCCTCTTTTTTGCGACGACAAATTCGCCGCGGCGACGAGGGTGGGAGTGCTGTCGGGGTAATTATCAGCGACGCTTTTTCGTCCACTTAATTGCGACTCTTAATTACCGCGAGAAGTACCACGAGACTCCGGCAGGGAAATTAAAGTGGCTGTTCCTTGATCTCTCTTTTTTTTCGCATTCCCTATCCCATCCGCCGCCTTAATCCTTCCGGCTTTCTTTCCTGCACTCCCGTCTCCGTCTCGTTGTCTTCTCAATTTGTTTAAATAATATGCTGATAGCGACGCGAGCCCCGTGAGAATCCACTACCAAGCATTTTAAGATCTTTCTAGATTCCACTCCCTTCTTTCTTTAACTGCCTCGTTCCGGGGTTTTATATATTGCAAATTGAAAGGAGTGAGTTTTTTATGGGATTGCTTATCTTAAAAGAGCACGAGACCCAGGAGGATGATCTTACATAAAATGTAAGTGAGAAAACGCAGTAGCCTTTGTTTCGAAGCTGCATAATTTCAACCCTGCCGTCTCTCGCACGATAATAGAATATGAATTATATAAAAATCATAATAATAAATTCGTAAAAATTCGTCTAAAAAGAGAAATGTAAGACAATTGAAAATCTTGGCTCTGGAAAATCGAATTATAGTTCTTGGTCCTTGCAATCTTAGAATCTTAGAATTTTAGATCTCACGGAGTTGCAAAGTCGTGATTCTGAAGCATTCTGATTTTTCTGAAAGCAGCCGGAAACACGAGAGAATTCCACAAGATAGTAATCCAGGAGGGAGGATTTCAAGAGAACTTTTCCTGCAAGTAGAAAATTTCAAGTAGAAAATTCGGCCGAATTTTAATCCTTCTAAGAGCAGGGGAGAGGAACAGGAGGAAAAGGGGGAAAGGGAGAATTTTCGCAGGCGGCAAAAGACGGCGGCGGCGTCGTTTTATTTCTCCAGGACATTCTCCAGGACGAAGAGCTCGCGTAAATAGGAGCCTCGATCTAGTTGAGGCTTAATGAGCTGCGTCCTTCCCTCTTTTTCTCTTTTTTTTCCCCCCGCCCACCTCCTCCCTCCCTCCTTCTCCTTTTTTGCTTGCCTAACCGATCGCACTTTAATTCTTCCCGCCCTTTCGCAATTTACTTAAGTAACGCTAATTCCGCCGGGGGCAGGAACTTTCAAAGGATTTTACGCGGTCTCTTCGCTCTCTCGGTGCCGCCGTTGCTCGGGCGCTTCAATATTTCAGACGTGCTGTAATATGAACGGTAAAACGATGTAACTCGTTACACCGAGGTTCTCCCTTTGCATATTACGTTTAACAATTATGGTGGGATTATTACTGGCGTTTAACCGTGTCTTCCGATTAAAAATGATGAGAATGGAGACAGATTTAGTCCACATTCTTTCAGGTTGAAAACGTAGAGATAAATACGTGGAACGCGTATTCATGGAAGGAATATATAAAGCGTATAAAAATTCTGAACTCGTTATGGTGATACGAAATATCATATTAACCACGTTGTCACGTTCTAAATCGAAGAAAATTTTTTTTCACAGTTTCGGAATTTCGGACTATCTTTGGAACAATCTTTGCATATTAGTTAAACAAATATGATGAGATTATTGATGGCGTTAAAACGGTTAAAAATGATGGAGGTAATGAAAAATTCAGTTCCTGTCCTTTCAGGTTGAAAATAGTAAAGATAAATATGTGGAAACATTCGTCGAAAAAAAGCGTCAAAATTCTGCACTTATGATAGTATGAAATATCATATTAATCACATTCGTTACACATGTCGTTTTTCATTATGGCCAACGCGTCCTGAACATTTTCTGATACTTAAATATTGTCTTGTCCTGTCGGTCTACTTCGCTTTCCGCGTCATATACTGATATGTAATCTGTGGTGTCATGTACCAATGTCTAATCTCTTCTCATATTGTCTTTTCACTCGTTATATCGTTCTTATATCTTCTTATGTATCATATATTGTCCTCACTTTGTATGTTCTCATTATTATTTTATTTATTCTGTGTTTCTTTGGTGGGCCTTGTAACAGCATCCTTGCCGACGCCTTACTTTTTGTGTACTTTGCATACTACATCTAATGTAATTTTATGAATACGCAATAAATAAATTAAATTAAATTAAAATTCTAAAGAGTGACCGCAAGATGTTCCCCAATTTTTTCGTACTCGAATTTGTGGTCATGTTTAGCATCAAATGAAAGATTTTGTTAAGCTGATTACAAATATGTCGGTGCCAAAGTGTACCTCCTTCCCGTTCCCGAGAAAAATCCTTTGAATCACACATTAATTTAAGGATTAACGGCCGTCTGCTGACCTTTGGGGCCCATTTTCTCGGAAACGAGAAGGAGATACACTTTGGCATCGACATATTTGTAATTAGCTTAACAAAATCTTTCATTTGATACTAAACACGACCCCAAATTCGAGTACGAAAAAATTGGGGAACATTTATGCGCATTTTTGCGGTCACTCTTTATGGAAAAAATTTTTCAGAATTCCGGTCAATTTTTAGAAAAATCCGAGTCTCACGGAGTTGCGACTCGTTTTTTTAAATTCATGAATTTGTTTGATTTCTCTCGTACAAAGTTTCTCGCTCTGCCCGGAGTTTCTTCGGTTTCCGCTCTCTAGAGTTTCAAATAAACGTCAGAGGATAGAGGCGATTAAAGAACACGTCGTTCCGACCTAAATCTTCGAGACAGTTCCTCCTCCTCAACGTCGTTTATCCTCACCGACGAGGAGAGGAGCGTCGTCGAGCTGCAGCGTCGCGTCGGGCCCAATTACGGCGGGACCGGCAATTTGCGGCATTAGCCATGCAACGAGATATCATTAGCCGGCCGGCTGCTCTGTGCTCGGTCCGACAGAGATGATACCGTCACGTCGTGCCGAGGATCTCGCCGGCCCAGCCGGAGAAAACGAGCACGCCGTCGCCGCGGATCGCGCTAATGGCGACGGGCGACGTCTCGCGCGCCGCGCGTTCCGGGAATCCGCTGGTAATCGTCGTAATTTTCTCTCTCCGCGTCCCCGTATAAGGCGGCGATGTCGTGGGACATTCGTTCGCTCGTGAGAAATCGAGCGCGACAACGCGACGTTTCCGCCGGCCGGGACACTTTCGCGAGAGAGAAAGAGAGGGGCCCGCACCGTGGAGCCCCTCCGACTCGCTCGGTCCACAGCTACAAGAAAAGTATGTAAAATTATGTGGACGATGGATGTAAAAATCACGCGATTTGCAACGGAAATGTTGTAGATACGTTTCCATAAAAGATCGGGTGATTTTTAATTTGTCGTTTGTATAATTTTACATATTTTTTTTACGAGGATTGGAAACGACGGGTGTTTACCAAAAAATTTTACCTTTCCGAAACCACAATTCATAAATATAATTTGTAAAAAGAGAGTCCTGATTCTGTGATCTTTTCAAAAGTAATCTAAAATTCCAAAAATTATATAGGAAAAAAAATTCCACGGGAAGGAACAATATATGTGATAATACGATTGTTGCGATATTTCACTGTGACAGATTTTTGATATGTTTTACGTAAATAAATATGTATTTGTATATTTCTAGATGCGGTAAAAAAGAAATTTTCAATTTAAAAGGACAAAACGTTAAATCTTTCCTGTCTCCATCAGTTTTAATTACAGAGTAAAATAGTTAGACAACGGCGGGTTAGATTCCCATAACTTTGGCGCCGTAATGTAAAGGTGATTTCCGAAGGGAATTTTAGCGGACAATACGGGAAAAATAATAAAAAAATTCTAGCATCAATAGTTTCCAAGATATAGCAATAATATGAATTATATGTAAATTTCAGACACTATATATGTGCAGCACATAGATTGCGTGTCTGGGGGGCATTTAGGTGTGTACCTGCCTTAGCGTTGTTTACATTTTTTGTGTGAAAACACAACATCGTTTTTGTTTTGGATAAATATTCCTGTTCAGTTCGCTGTAATACTTAGTACTGTTTGTAGCTGTACATCATGTGCACGAATATTCATCCTCGTCTTCATCTAAAATTGAAAAATTTT